>CM076984.1:12669629-12672129 GCA_039105355.1 Benthosema pterotum | reverse complement strand
GTGCGAGTCCTTCCCATCCCAGCCAAGGGCACTGAATCTAGGAGTTTGTTCATATTTTTCCAGCTTTTCATCCTAATTCTGCATCTCTTCCAGTAATAGTTCGCTTAATCACACTTACGATGTCAAGTACATTGCTCTCCGAAGAACATTTACGCGCTTCAATTGGAGAATATGTCGACAATGCATTATTACAGATGTGTTGTGTTGCAGGTGCTGCATTTTGTCTTGCTTGTGCAGACACTGCACATCTACAGTTCCAGCAGTGTCTTGAAAGCTCCCTGGATGGTTTTCGTAAAGAGATAATATTTTGTCCGTGAGTCAACGTTGCGACGGAATCTATGCACTGAAACAAAATTGCAGTGTGTTTAACGTAGTGCAGGCTATTTAGGCTGAGTTGCCTCACGTGGGACCTACGCACAATGCACATTATTTGGCATTTAGGGACATGACTGTTTAATGGACTGAAGATTTGCTTGCATGCTTCAGAGCAGGGTCCACATGGTCCGTGCGCACGCGTGTATAAGAAAGGCACATCAGCACGCTTTATGCAGTACCTGTGGGGAAGCCTGCATTCAATTTGCTGTTCAGCGAGATCCGGTCCAGAACACATTGTCTACTGCATCCGGTAATCTTCAGTACACACACTACTGTATTTATACAGCCTGTCTGTTTCTGTACCTGCTCTGTGAAAACTGCAAAATCAAACTGATCCCAAGGAAGTATCGTTATATTAATGTATCCGCACGAACAGCCTTATGGATTTGGCACAACAGCTGTGACAGCTCTGATGAGGTACCATTTCCTTGCCGTATTAAGAAAAAAAAACTTAATGCGGAAAGTATGTGTGGGGAGAGTGAGAGTGAGAGAGAGAGGGTGGGGGGTGGTTGGGGGCGTTGAGATAGAGAGGAAAAACAATTCATTACTTTTTTTCACAGATGATTAATTGGTTTGGAAAAGTGCTATTCCCCAAACTCCCACCTCCGCCACCTCCCATACCGCCGCCTCTCTAGCCTCTGTCCTGCTATCTTCTCCTCCAAACACCTCTCCTATGCTCCGTCAGTGGTTTCTCATTAGCGGTGTGGGCTGAAGGGTTTCTCCCTCAGTGTGCCTGCACGGCGCTCTCTGAGGTCCGTTACTACTGCAGGGCTAGTATATGTAACCGCATGGGCATGGGAGGACGTTTGTGTGTGCGTGCGCGTGTGTTAATTATTAACATCTTGAAGTCATATTCAAAAAATAAACAGGACTTCAAAAATAGTTGATCTACAAGCTCAAAATGCATCACAGAGCGACATGTTTTGAGCTTGTAGATCAGTAGATATTTATGAACTGTACATGTAGTGTGGCCCGTCTGGAGTGAGTGTGGTAATACTTCCCGGGTTATTTTTATAGACTTAAAAACACCTACAGTATCTATAGCAGTTAAAGAAACAACTGTTGTAACTCTTTAACTTCTATGCAGGCCTGTCAGTAACAATGTGCGACACGACAGGGTCTCAATTTGTGGGACAACGTAAAAAGTCTCGTATAGGAGGGACTGTCCCATGCAAAGAGGGACAGCTGGTATAGTGTGTGCACACGTACACATACAGTACGTTATACCATGGATGTTCTCCATCTTTCTTTCAATCCCTGACTCACTCTCTCTCACTTTTTCAGCGCAAGCCGCACACACGTTAGATGGTGCATTGCACCTCCGGCGTAGATGCTGCTGCTGGGCAGCTGGATGTTTTTTTTTTTTTTGGCCAGGACCGAGTGTGGGCGATCGAGGAGAACAAACACCGCAAACAAACTGAATGTCCTTGAGGTAACCATGCAGCACATATATAGGCGTCACACTGTTTCCATGCAGACTGAGGCCCGGACTCAGACAGGCTCCCAAACAAAGTAAAAGCGCGCGCACGCACGCACACACACACACACACACACACACACACACACACACACACACACACACACACACACACACACACACACACACACACACACACACACACTCCACTATGAAATGACGTGCGGCAAAATACAGCAAATCCTTTTACCCGCAAAGCGTATTTCTTAAAGGATTTGACATCAGACATGCTCTGCTGAAAATCCTGCTGGAAAAGTAGTTGGAATTGAAAATGCCATGAAGTTAGGAGGAGGTTGGGAAACCTGTTGTGTGTGCATACAGCATATAGACTGGAGACACTCAGATCCGAAACATCCGGACTTGGTGTTAAAGGAAGACGACGTGTTCAACACGTTGTCACCACTTGCGCTTGTTGACCTTGTTGGCCCCTGGCCAGCAGGCGCACACACACACACACACACACACACACACACACACACACACACACACACACACACACACACACACACACACACACACACGCACACACACACACGCACACACACACACAATCTCCAGTGTTGATTTAAAGTAAGCGACTGACTTCTTTTTTCTTCTTTTTGGAATAACCCTGACCATATAAGGAGTACCTCCCTGTCCCCAGTGAGC
>CM076984.1:12612129-12664629 GCA_039105355.1 Benthosema pterotum | reverse complement strand
GGATGCATGGGGCGGGGGAAGGAGGGAGGGGAGGTAGGTGGAAAGTACTGCACGGATGAAAAGTTGTTGAAGCGAGAGAGGGAGAAGAGCGAGGGCAGAGACAGAGAGAGAGAGAGAGAGAGAGAGAGAGAGAGAGAGAGGGAGAGAGAGAGAATTATGGATTGAACTTGAGTCAGTGTGTGTGTGGGGGATAGAGAGAGGGGAAAAAGAGAGGGAGAGAGCGCCGCTGCATAGGTCACAGAGCAACACGTAACACCAGCGGCCCTGATGTGTTTCTCTCTGTCTCTCCTGCAGGCAGTATTAGAGGCCTCTTTAATATGTAAAAAGCCGCTCCGCTACAGGACAAACACCACCATGAATCAGACCGTCTGATGACCGCACAGCGTGCAGCATTCGTCTCCTCGGTCAAACCCGACAGCACCAGATTCACGTTTGTCGCACTTTGGCTTATAGTTTATTAGGTTCCCCCCTGTTCCGCTGCCATGCGGTGACTGACAGCTTCTTCTTGGGGTCCAAACAGACAAAATGTTCAAACACACTCGATCCATAAAACATGACATCATAGTAACTACACATGCACACACATTAAGGAGCTCAACATGCCAGATTGGTCATAAACAAGGGACTTCATTATTGTAGCTCCTATGCCAGCAATATTTTTGAATGCTCAGTCATTAACACATGTAAATCCCTTGACTCCTTCAAAAGAACTCTCAAAAGGCAACTACAATTTGAAACTGGCCTCCGTAAATATATGATTTCTCCACCCACTCCCTTTTCCCCAGACCTTGAATATTTTTCTTTTCCATTTAATCTCCACTATGAAATGACTATGGAAGTGAAGGTATTATAGACAACTTTAGTGTGTACAAACTCCACATCCTTTCGGCATCATCCTTATGAAACTGCTGGAGACTGCTGCGCAGTGACTGTATTGTGTTGTGCTTGAATTGTACTGTACATCTCCAAGCTGATAATAACATTTTCAATGAATTGACCAATCAATCAATCAAATGTCCATGGAGGATACACGGCCATCGTTGCTTCCATTCATCGCAGTTTTCATACATACTATCTGTCCAGCTTGTTGGTGCGGTAAAATACATTAATTAACCTATGCAATATTGTGAGGTGTAGCACCATCTAGACCAGGTTGGCTTCAAGGTCCAGCATTCACTGCTGTATGAGAGAACAGCCTGTACCGGTGCATCGAAAAAGCACTTCTATTTCATTCGCCATATGCAGCTGGCGGTTCGTCGCCTATTCATTAAGTTTTGAACAGGCACCACTTTCTCGTTGTCTTGTGAATAAATAAGGACATTGGTCAGTGATAAACAAAATTAATCGTCTAGTAGCTGTGCCCAGGTGATACTCTACACAGCACACATTATCTCACAGCTACAGTAAGTGTGACACACCTAGATGCACCCGTACCACGGTTTGTTGTGTGCCGTTGCTTAGTTATAAGCGCAAAGTGTAAATTCTAAGTATAGTGGGGGAATATTATCTACGGAGCTTGGACAGTGGGCTCCTCGTGAACTCTGTCTGACAGTGAACTCACAGAGGAAATCAATGTGTTCCTACTCTAATTATGGCCGTGTAATAAATCTAAGTCAATAATTAAAGAGTACTGTTTGGCTTTGCTGTCTGCAAATGCAGTCAAGCGCATGTGTGTGTGTGCACGTGTGTGTGTGTGTGTGTGTGTGTGTGTGTGTGTGTGTGTGTGTGTGTGTGTGTGTGTGTGTGTGTGTGTGTGTGTGTGTGTGTGTGTGTGTGTGTGCGCGTTATCGAGGGCTCTTCAGCGCAGGCTACTTCTCTGGCTGAGAAACGATAAGTGCTGTCTGGCCCAAGGAGAAGCCAGGGCAGGGTAGAGTCCATTTGCTTTTAATGGGGACTTTGTCATTTAAGTCCCACGGCCAGATTCCCTCATGCAAACAGGAAGTAGCATTGCTCCATTGCTCTAACCACCCTTCTGCCATGTATGTTCCCCTTCTTATCTTTCACTCCACACCTCCTTCGCCTCCTTCCATCACTACCTCTCTACCTTCTTTCTGTTTTCACCTATGGCCCCCTCCCTTCAGCATTCCTTTTCTATTTCTTTATTTATTTTATTTTATCATACTGTTGCTCAGGCACTCTCTAGCTTTAATTACGTTTTTTTATAGGCCAATTTGTGCTGCCTTTGCTAAGCAGTCGACAACCAAATAGACGCTCAAAATCAGCCACAACCTCGTTGGCCCTTAATTCCAGTCGATACTTGGACTAAACCCGCTGCCATTGTTCTGCAGAGCAAAGTAGATATAGGGCCTCTCTCTGTTGTGTTGTGAGTTAATGGTGAAGAAGTTGAACAGTTTTCAGAGCATAAAACCTCTGGGAAATGAATAATGTGTGTTTGGTACATTTTGCAGGAGTAAATTAGCTTGAGTCATGGCCCCATGCTGTGTACACAGGGCATGAGCCAAAGGCCTCTGGATAATATTGCTCACTGTTTGTTACTCTCATTTCCAGAGTTGCCACGAAGGCCATGTGGGTTCAGTATCGCACACAATCTCATCTTGGTGGTGTTGGGGGCATCCTAACAACCTTGTGGAGGCCTACTGAGTGGGAGGGGGAGACAGAGAACTATGCATTATAATGGCAGAATGGAAAAATATGTACTTATAATATTATTTGGCAGTCCTCTTTATCTCTCTAATGCAGGGGTTTTCAACAGGTGGTCCCTGAGAGGATTCCAGGTGGTCCAGAGCTAAATGATGGATAGTTGATTGAGAGTGTTAAATTATATTTAAACATCTGAATTAGCCTACCTAATTTTCAATAATCAATAATCGACGCAATTATAAAATGTAAATTGTGGACAAAAAACTTGCAATGCCTTAGTTTTGTGTCCGAGAGAGTAAACGCAACACCAAATGGTGGTTCGTGGCTAAAATGCAGAATAAATAGTGGGCCCTGGTATGAAAAAGGTTGAAAACCACGGCTCTAATGTATTACGTACTGTATGTAACAAACCAGTAAACAAAGGGCACAGTTCAAACTTCTGTTCCTTTATTTTTTCATTCTGCCCCCCAGAACCAGTCCAACATGAGGTCATGAATGAAACAGTGAAGATTTCAGTTCACAGATCCCCTGGCAAGCCATTACGGTAAGAGACAGACACACAGAGGGGGAAAAGGTTAAATATATACAGGTGAGGCTCATTGTTCTAAAAGGCTGCCCCGGGTCTCTCGTTCTGCAGACTGACCCTCACCCAATGCTGACCCCTGCTAGCAGCAGCTTATTTTACTGTCTGTTTCTTTTAGCCTGGCTAAAGCCAGACTGAATCAGCTGTTGACAACAAATGCCTGTCAGCAGAATGGTCTGGAAAAGCTCAATTGTATGTACACCCATTTCCTACTCCAGAGAATTAGGGTAGCCAATCAGGACACAGTGTACAAATATGTTTGCATACTGGGTCCTGATTGGCCACCCCAATTCTCCAATTTCCTACTCCAGAGAATTAGGGTAGCCAATCAGGACACAGTGTACAAATATAGTGTGTCATGATTGGCCACACCGATTCTCTGGGGTAGGAAATGGGTGTAAAATTGAGCTATTCCAGACCATTCTGCTGAGTCTGACTGGCAATTATTTTGCCAACAGCTGATTCAGTCTGGCCTCATCCAGGCTATGTTTCTTTGTGCCATGGCTACTGTAGCCACTGCATGTGATTTATCATATTATTGTAATTTTGTACTTCTACCTACTTTTGTACCTACTTCACATTCAGTAGATCCTGTGAACCTTGGTGGCCAGATATAATTTCCTGGGTTTTTATTGGGAGTATAATAGGTCAGAAAAATGCTATAATATACATTTTTGGAAATACATATTTCTGCTCAAATTTCAACCCCTGTTAAAAACAGGGTAAGAAAATATGCATAAAAACTAAAGAAAGCAGCGAATGAAGAAAAACTAACCCATCTTTTACTTTCTCATAACAACCTAAAACATGAACAACAAAATCAAAGTTGCAAACATGCCATCTCTCCCTCTCTAGTATACTGTATGCAGAGCCACAATGTGATTAGATATGGCTTTCTCCATTGAAAACAGCACACTGCTGACATAAACAAGCTGGTATGACATTTGAAAACCTCTAAAATTTGTATTCCTTTTCCTCCTATGCCTGTGAAAGGAAGAAAGAAGAAAAACAAACCAAAGCCAAAATTCCCTTTGGTGTTTACTAGGTCTGCATTGATTATATCCAACCCGGCGCTGGCCTACTGTAATACGACTCAATACTCACAGCCTCTGGTCATTGAATCAAATCCTGCGGAATCACTCAGAGTGGGCGCACCGTGATAATAATAGCCGTAGGTAATGTGCATGCAAGAGTAAATGTTAGCGAGACGGAGGGAGGTTAAATCCATACTTCTGTTCAATTGGACAAGGCGGGAAACGGCACGAGATTGATAGCAGAGCACTTGAGTTCAGAAATGCCAGCACTATGCCATCCCTTCATCCCTGTGTGATGCTACACCGACTGATACAAGTGAATGTGTTCACATGCAGCAAGCGGTGTGTGTTGTGATAAGTGATAACACTGCCCCCTGCGGGGAGGCAGTTAGTTCTTAAAAATAAAGATGGCTGGCTGGTAACGCATGGACCGATCTCTCTGAGTATTTTCATAATATTACATGGTGCCAGAAGTTAAAAACGCAATATAATACGAACATGGAGCCATTGAAACCACCACAGACGCTGTGTCTAGACGGGAACACAGCAGAGAACTGGAGAAGATGGATTCAGTCCTTCAAATTCTTCATGTGTGCCAGCGAGAAAGACAAGAAATCAGAGAAACTACAGTGTGCCATGCTTCTTCACTGTGCCGGGGAACAGGCACAAGAGCTGTACAACACATTCACATTCGAAGATGACGAGAAGGATAAAATTGCACCTCTTATCAAAAAGTTTGAGGACTACTGCACACCAAAGAAGAACACGGCATACGAGCGCCACATATTCAACAACCGGGTACAGAAGCCTGACGAGACGATCGACCAGTATGTCACAGACCTACGCATTCTCTCCAGAGACTGTGAGTATGGAGATTTGGTGGATGGAATTATCAGAGATCGCATAATAGAAGGTGTAAGAGACAATAATACACGCAGGAGACTACTGAGAGAAGACCAGTTAACTTTGGTAAAGTGCATCAACATATGCCGCGCAGCAGAGTCCACACAACTACAAATGCAGAGTTTCGCTGCCGGTACCACTAGCTCTACTACTGACACTTATGAAAATGTTAGCGCAGTGACACAGAACGCACAGGATGCACCTGCACCGAGAGGCAGAGGGCGCTATGTCACCAACAAAGGGAGAGAGACTGGAAAAGCACAACGGGACAGGAGGAGTGATCATGCTCCAGAACGAGACTATATGGTGGACTGCAACTACTGCGGGCAGACGCATGCCAGGCGCAGATGCCCTGCTTATGGAAAATTGTGCACAAAATGCAACAAACCCAACCACTTCGCAAAAGTTTGCAAGAGCAGAGTTGTAAATGAGATACAGCAAGACAGTGAATCAGATGATGATCTTAACATTGAAGCAATCAATATTGATGAGGTCACAAGCAGTGATAAGGAAAATGCATGGTATGTCACTCTGGGCATTAAAGACAACAAAGTCAAATTTAAAATAGATACAGCCGCACAGACAAATGCCATATCGAAACAACAGGCCAATGTAATACAAAAATATTGCCCATTCAGTATCAGAAAACACAGAAAACGTCTAACTGGATATGGTGGCAGCAGACTGGCTGTTGTGGGCAAATGTAAGCTGCCATGCACTTTCAAGGGAAATACCTACATGTGTGAATTCTCTATTGTGGACATGCCTACTGCTGAGCCAATACTGGGCCTGAAGGACTGTGAGAGACTTGATGTTGTCAGACTGGTGAGAAGTGTCGAGGAGAGGGAAGAGCACCCAATAATAGAGGAATACAAAGATGTGTTCAAAGGAATAGGGTGCCTAGCTGAGCCATACCATATTCAGGTCAAACCAGAAGTAAAGCCTGTCATACACGCACCCAGGAAAGTACCAGTGACACTGACTGACAGACTAAAAAATGAACTACAAAGGATGGAAAAAATGAAAGTAATAACGAAAGTAGATGGCCCAACTGAATGGGTCAACTCTATGGTGACTGTCGAGAAACCCAATGGAAAACTGCGGCTATGCTTAGACCCAAAGGAGCTCAACACTGCCATTTGCAGGCAGCACTTTCAAATACCAACTGTTGATGAAATAATGAGCAAGCTGGCTGGAGCATCATACTTCAGCACACTGGATGCTAGCAGCGGATACTGGCAAATACCTCTCACAGAGGAATCCTCGAACCTGACCACTTTCAACACACCATTTGGCAGGTATAAATACTTACGCTTGCCTTTTGGGATAAACAGCGCACAGGAAGTCTTTCATAAGAGGATGTCACAGCTGTTTGAAGACATTGAAGGTGTGGTCATTTACATTGATGACCTTCTGATTTGGGCCAGAGACAAGAATGAACATGATCGGAGGCTGAGAGAAGTACTTCAGAGAGCCAGAGATGTGAACCTCAGGTTCAACAAAGACAAAAGCAAGATTGGAATAAAGGAAGTGAAATATCTTGGACACACACTCAGCCAAGAGGGTTTGAAGCCTGACCCCAGTAAGGTCCAAGCTATAGCAGAGATGGAAACGCCGACAGATAAACAGGCTCTAGAGAGGTTCTTAGGAATGGTAACATACCTAGCCAAGTTTATTCCAAACCTGTCAGCAACCACTGAACCACTCAGGGAACTGCTACAAAAAAACATTGCGTGGCACTGGAATGAAAAACATGACGAAGCAGTAGACAAAATCAAAAAGACACTAATAGACAGAGCACAGATGTCACTCAGGTATTATGATGTCACACAACCAGTTAAACTGTCAGTGGATGCATCCAAAGCAGGCCTAGGTGCTGTCCTACTACAGAATGGTGCTGCAGTTGCATATGCATCCAAGGCACTAACCAAGGCACAAGTCAACTACGCCCAAATAGAAAAAGAAACACTCGCTATTGTCTTTGGCTGCCAAAAGTTTCACCAATTCATATATGGGAAGGAGACGGAAATTGAAACTGATCACAAACCACTGGTGTCCATATTCAAGAAGCCACTGGGAAACACCTCTCCGAGGATACAGAGATTGCTTCTCAAACTACAACCATACCAACTGACGGTGAAACACACTCCAGGCAAAGAAATGTATGTGGCTGATGCGCTGTCTAGAGCATTTCTCAAGGTCACAGATGATGACTCAGACGCAGATGACAAACTGGAACAAGACATGGACGCCCAAATTCACCTAATTGTCAGTCACATGCCGGTCAGCGATGACAAAATGAACACAATACGCAGTGAAACACAGAAAGATGACACACTGGCAACATTGAAAACAATGGTGTCACATGGATGGCCGGAGAGCATAAAAGAAGTCCCTGTCAAAATCAGACAATTCTGGAACTACAGAGATGAACTCTGTGAAGTGGAGGGACTGATGATGAAAGGGGACAAGATCATAATACCACAACAGCTTCAACAGGATATGCTGAAGGCAATACATGCTGGACATTTTGGCATAGAAAAGTGTAAGCTTAGGGCAAGAGAGCTACTGTTCTGGCCAGGAATGAGTAAAGACATCGAGAGCGTTGTATCAAAATGCAGCACCTGTCTTACACTCAGAAATGCACAGCAAAAAGAGACACTGGTGCCTCATGAGACACCAGAACGCCCGTGGCAAGTTCTAGGGACTGACCTGTTTGCATGGCATGGTCATGATTTCTTGATAATTGTGGATTACTACTCCAGGTACTGGGAAGTTGAACAGTTACCAGACACAAGGGCAGCGACGGTGATTCAGAAGACAAAGACCATACTAGCAAGACACGGCATTCCTGATCTCGTGAAAAGTGACAACGGCCCCCAGTACACACAGCAGTACAAGAGATTCAGCAGAGAGTGGGGCTTTAAGCACACCACGGTGTCACCAAGATACTCGCAGGCCAATGGCCTAGTGGAAAAGAGTGTTCAGATTGTGAAACGCATACTGGAGAAAGCTCACATGGATGGTTCTGACCCACACATAGGGTTTCTTGAATACCGCAATACCCCCATAGGCAGCTGTGGCTCTCCAGCTCAAATGCTGATGAGCCGAAGACTGAAGGCACTTATTCCGTGCACCAGCAAACAGCTCCTACCCAGGATACACAAAACAACAGACTACATTCGGGAAACGATCAACGCACAGAAACAAATACAAAAACAACACTACGACAGAACAGCCAAGGATCTGCCGCCTCTGCACAAAGGAGACTCCGTGAGGGTGAAGGACTATGACACAGGGAAATGGTGCCCGGCTGTGATCAAAGATGTGGCTGGGACACCACGCTCGTACGTCATAGAGACTGCCCTGGGACGCCACCTGCGGCGTAACCGTAGACACCTCATGAAGACGGGCAGAGTAGAGGAACAGACCACTGGAGTGTCTCCTCGGGTAGAGGTGACGGACGAGCAAACACACAGGGCGGCTGCACAGGTAAACAGACAGGACACTTGTGCAGACAGGCAGGCCAAAACCACCCGAAGGGGCCGCACTGTCAAACCTCCCTCGAGGTATGAGGACTGATGTGAATGACTGTTGTAACACAAAAAAGAAAAAAAAAAAAAAAAAAGATGAAAGGAAAAGTACTGATTGTTATTCTGACGTTCTTGTTATGAGCACTTGTTCTTATTCTTACGAGTTAAGATGATCCAAGGTTATTTCACATTGATTGTTTATTCATGATTGAGTCAGTTTTGCTTAGACCCATTGTTAGCCATTTTCTCCCACAGTTATGCCTTTGTTATTACACTTACGTTTTTGTTTTGTTTTGTTTTCCAAGAGGGGAGATGTTGTGATAAGTGATAACACTGCCCCCTGCGGGGAGGCAGTTAGTTCTTAAAAATAAAGATGGCTGGCTGGTAACGCATGGACCGATCTCTCTGAGTATTTTCATAATATTACAGTGTGTACATACTACAATCCCTCCCGATACACTAGACGGGACTGTGAGGCCAGTGCCAGTCAAATGCATAAAATACCACAGTAGAAGAAGAGAAGGCAACAGTATAAGGCAGTGGTTTTCAACCCTTTTGATACCAGGGCCCACTATTTGTTCACAATTTGAGCAACGGACCACCATTTGATGACATTTTAGCCCCACAGACCCCAATACTAAAGATTCATTTTGCTTTTTGTCCACATTTCCAGGCTGGATTTGGGAAACAAAACAGTCAAACATACAGATCAAAATGACCATTAATCTTCTACATTCTCTAGTTGTGTGGTCTTGGGCTAATTCAGATGATGAATATTTAACTCTTGAGCGTGTGAAGTGTATTTTTTATCATAATACACAGACAAAGATCGGAGCACGGAAGAATGGAGTTCTGGCAGCAGTGGTGTTCCTCAGATGGATTGCGTTTATTGCAGAGCATCGGCAGCATTACAGCAGGCGGTGTCCGCCTGGGCCGGAGGGCCCAGACAGCACACGTGTGTGTCGTGGTGGTGACACACAGACTGACTCTCGATCACAACATGACATGGGGTTCTTATACATTTTTACAACAGAATACGCATTTACCCAGACGCCAACTGGCGCCATATGCTCTTTGAACTGATGCAAAGTACAGTCACACATTCAAATGAAATCCCTTGATCATGTCCTTTTGTCATGTCAACAACACCTTATTGTCTCACAAATGTAGCCCTGGCTCCAGACACCTAGGGGTCCCCGCCATTCTCTAACGACGCCCCCAGAAAGGTGATAACAGTATAGGGCCTAATTAACATGGAATGACTGGTAAAATATGTACTGCTTTGTAGATTATGTCATGTAGATTATGAATATTGATTATTAACGAGACTTCACTCCCCCCTTTGATGGTTGATCAAAAACCATCACAAAAACAATAATAATCCATATTCATAATTTTTGAAACAGGATCTGCACCCCCCTTTGACCCATAACCAACTTTACACTCACAGGTAGCCAAAAGTTCAGCAAATTACAGGGCAGAATTTTCTCCCCAAAAGTTATGGATATTTTAAGACTATCGCCCTCATAAAGTTGCCAATATGACTCACTTACTTTACAATTAGCGGAGTATTTCTTCACGTTATTCAAACTTTTAAGACTAAAAATGCTACGTACAATGAACACATCACATAACCCCCTCCTTTGAGAGTTACATGACGAAATGCCTCGATCTGCCACCTTTAGCAAACCAAGACGAAAGAAGGCCTCTGTTCCATCACCTTTTGACGAAACAAAGACAGCACCATTACCGATAAGAAAATAAAAAACACATTTTAAGCCCGCTTAATTTAAACACATAAAGAGTTAATCTCAACACCACTTGACCTGTAATTGAATCTATTTTTGGCAACTACGAAATCTCAAAATATAGCAATAATGACGAAATTGAATTTTAGCCTTACATTACTGACATTTAGACAAGACTTCGTCGCTTTTGAACTCTTACAAAAGAGCATTTTTAGAATATGAATAATAAACGTGTTTATAACGGATTAAACTCTGCTGTCGTAATATCTCACATAGTAGATGCGAGCAGGACTTACTAGCGCACCATTAAAACGCCAGAGTCTAATTATTAATAACTCATAGATATCTTCATATTTAGGCAATTTAGCCGCATTGATTAAAATAGGCCGTTTTAGTCAATGTTTCTAATTAACACGACGAATAACATATATAAATCAACATTTGCCTTCTCATTTACGTTGACTTTAGACTCACATATAACGCACAATTATGAAATCGAAAACTATAAGGAATATTACGTCTTAAATAGTTTCGACATAAGCAATGGAAAATCTTCTTTCCTGCAGCCCACTGTTCTCTCTTTACCTGGAAGTGTCCGGTTAAACATGGATCTTTGCGGGAGATGTTTTCCTCCGGTATTTTTCTTATTGCAGTCCATCGTCCATCTGAAACTCTATCATCTCCCCCCTTCCAACTCATTTTGTCCACAATGAGTTGGAAAGAAAAAGAAGGCCACGTCCACGTAGTTTTCATCCACGGACCCCCTCGCGGGTTCCCGTGAAGGCCGCACGCACGTACATCTTCGTTCACACGGACCCCCCTCGGGTCCTCGTGAAGGCCGCAAGCTTGTCCGTCAGCCCCGCGCTGCTGCTGCTCCTCTACGCGCCGCCGCCGCATGGAGAAGTCGCTCTCCCCCACGTGGAGACCCCGGCGCCAGGATCCTCGGCGTGCGCTCTGCCGCCGCGGCCATCTGCTGCTGCCGCCCCGTCCACGTTGAAGATGATGAAGAAGATCCCTCGCTCGGCTATGCCGACCTCGTCCTGCGCGCCGCAGTTCACCAACCCGTCGACTGATTGCTGATCCGGCGATGCTGGCTCCGGTCGTCACATTCCTCGCTGGTGGTCCTCGGCGTCACCTCCGTTGCAAAGACAAAGCACCACGTACGCTGGTCCTCTCCTCCGCTCGCAGACAGGACAGCAAAACTCTGCACTCCGTCGCCGATCAAAAACACTGTTCATTAGACTGAAAAATGAAGGTCCGCTGGTTCCACTTGTCTTCTCCTCGCCTGCCACTTTCAGAAGACACGGGTTCTGCTCGCCTGACGTGGAAAGAGTCCACATCAATCCGACCGGCCAATTTGCACCAAATGAAGTGTATTTTTTATCATAATACACAGACAAAGATCGGAGCACGGAAGAATGGAGTTCTGGCAGCAGTGTTGTTCCTCAGATGGATTGCGTTTATTCAGAGCATCGGCAGCATTACAGCAGGCGGTGTCCGCCTGGGCCGGAGGGCCCAGACAGCACACGTGTGTGTCGTGGTGGTGACACACAGACTGACTCTCGATCACAACATGACATGGGGTTCTTATACATTTTTACAACAGAATACGCATTTACCCAGACGCCAACTGGCGCCATATGCTCTTTGAACTGATGCAAAGTACAGTCACACATTCAAATGAAATCCCTTGATCATGTCCTTTTGTCATGTCAACAACACCTTATTGTCTCACAAATGTAGCCCTGGCTCCAGACACCTAGGGGTCCCCGCCATTCTCTAACGACGCCCCCAGAAAGGTGATAACAGTATAGGGCCTAATTAACATGGAATGACTGGTAAAATATGTACTGCTTTGTAGATTATGTCATGTAGATTATGAATATTGATTATTAACGAGACTTCACGTGTAAACATGAAACCAAATGGACACTCTCAAGAGTTAAAATATTCATCATCTGAATTAGTCTACAAGTCTACACTACTAGAATGTAGAAGATTAATGGTCATTTTGATCTGGATGTTTGACAGTTTTGTTTTCTCTGAAATCCAGCCTGGTAGTCTTTAGTTTTGGGGTCTGTGGGGCTAAAATGCCATCAAATGGTGGTCCGTGGCTAAAATTCTGAATAAATAGTGGTCCCTGGTATGAAAAAGGTTGAAAATCCCTGACATACAGTAAACAGGACAAGGGTATGATAACCTTCCAAACACTGTTTTTTATGCAGGAAAAGAAAGTAATAAGTGTTTGCATGCATGTCGGATACATATGCAGGCTGTCTAACATGTGAGTAAAAAATATAGTTATATTGTTTAAACTCGATACGTACTGCGCATGTGGGTGTGGGTGCATGGGCTTTTGATGACTGTGGTCTTACTCTTGAAGAACGAAGCTCAACCTGTCTTATAATTGGTCCTCATAATGCTGCTGATAGTACCGTTTCTGTCAGGGTCTCAAAGGAGGCCCGTGGACACTTCAGACGCATTTGTGTGGACCAATTATATTAAGATAGGTTGAAAATGGCTGAAGTCGTCCTTTGATGTTGTACGTTCAAAATCAAAGAGTCCAAAATTGAACGTTTACATAATGCTTAGCTTGACTAAGCAGATAAGATGTACCGGTAATTGGATACCCTCTGGAACTCTGACTTTATATTTTGTCGCCTGCACATGGCAGCCAAGTCTATGGACTTCTAAAGGTATAGTAAGTGTTTCACTTAATTCAAATATTGTTTGAATTATGTTTTTCTTCTTTTTTGGCTAACCATCCCTACTATAGAGTGTGATGACCAGATTAAGGAGTTCCTCCCTGTCCCCAGTCAGCCCCTGGGGTCAAAAATCCTTAGGGAGAAAATCCTCTCATCCAGTAAGGATGAGAGGGGTGTGCTTTGTAATTGCAAAACTGGAAGTGCACGTTTGAGTGAGGAGTGTGTTATTAACACAATACAAGATAGATACAGTAGTTATAGCAAACACTATTCCTTCCTGGTCAGGTAACTTCAAAACAAGATATGTTTTCCTTTTTTACAAATTCTGTATTGGATTAGCTATGACTGGATATTTGGCACGCTAAGCTGACAATTCTGCCCAAAAATGCCACTTGAAAATGTCCAAATCCTACAACTACCTCATGTATGTGGTGTTATGGAACAAGTTTCCACATTACATAATGATGCCTCAGCCTCATATTGCGGTGAAACTTTGCATACACATTCACTCTACATCGAGGAACAAATGTGTTACTTTGCCTGAGGAAGGATTAGGCATTTGGGCTAGTGTTGTAGAAAGGGTTTAAAGATCTTCATCGCTTTGCAAACTTTGCCATTATACCCAGGCAGGTACAAATACAAAACACAAGCAAAACTGTTGCCAGTGCGCTTCACCGATATTTTGGATATTATTGTGTCATAATCTGAACCACTACTGTGTATGTACCGGTGTGTGCACATGGGACGCAGTGGTGAACCAGGTGAGAGAGAGAGAGAGAGAGAGAGAGAGAGAGAGATAGAGAGAGAGAATCTTGCCTCAGGCCCTGAAATGATCTCTTTAGAGACATCTATGCTTTCTCTTCTTCCTCTGAACACAGGAGGAAACTTTTAATACAAAGCGCTCCAACAGTTTTTCACTTGC
Source organism: Benthosema pterotum (assembly GCA_039105355.1). Taxonomy (NCBI): domain Eukaryota; kingdom Metazoa; phylum Chordata; class Actinopteri; order Myctophiformes; family Myctophidae; genus Benthosema; species Benthosema pterotum. The sequence goes on along the minus strand of CM076984.1, from coordinate 12,650,600 downwards.
AGAGGGCCTTCAGATTAGCAGATGGGTGCAGGGAGGAATGCATCAGTGGCCGAGGGCTACAGTTAGCTCTGGTTGTAAGTAAGGTGCTACAATAAGGTGTAGCATTGTGATCATCCATGTTTACTTGGAAAAGTTTGGAAACGTTTCTTTTGCTAGGCCTGAAGTTTCAGCAGTTTGTCTGCATAGATTTCGACAAATATGCTGTCAGATAATAAAAACGCACTTAGCTAATTGCCCCATAGTAATTAAATATTCATTTCGGTTAACTGATGTACTACGCCTGGTTTGCCCCGATGCTAGAGCAGCCTTACAAGCAGAATGTTACATTGGAACTAAAACACTGAAGCAACATTTGGTAATAAATGAGTATTCCTAATGTACTGACAGAATGTGTTACGCATTTTTCCCTTCTTTCTGGCACACCATGGAGTCATTATTCAGCGGCTGTCAACCAGTATCAAATTGCAGTTATTTGTATCTGTTCATTTAGGAATACCATTTAGAACAGGGGAGCCCAACCAGTAGATCGGGATCTACCGGTAGATCTCGGCCTGATCTCAAGTAGATCTCGGGAGATGTGGGGAGGAAAGAAAAAAAAGGCGGTGGATAAGAAAATGCAATGGCAGTGTTTGTCCATGTCTGTTGTACTTATGTTGTACTGTTGTAGGCCTATTTATGACAAGTCTGTTGTACATTATGCTTATATGGACATAAAGCAAAGTGGTAAAACAAAGTAGTGTTGTGTTGTTGTGAAGTTACTGCAGGCTGGCAACGATGCGTGTGGTTTGAAATGTTGATATTGGACTGGTAGATCCCGGAGGGGTTGGCTGCTGAAAAGTAGATCTTGGGTCAAAAAAGGTTGGGCACCCCTGTTCTATAGAAATATTTCAGCACCACAGACAGCTCCCTGTGCTTTTCTATAGAAACACTTCAGCACCACAGACAGCTCCCTGTGCTTTTCTATAGAAACACTTCAGCACCACAGACAGCTCCCTGTGCTGTTCTATGTTCTATAGAAACACTTCTGCACCAGACAGCTCCCTGTGCTGTTCTATGTTATATAGAAACACTTCAGCACCACAGACAGCTCTCTGTGCTGTTCTATGTTAACATTCTCTATGGGGGGGGGGGGGGGGGGGGGGGCTGATCAGGTGTGACTAATTGGCTAATAAAGAACGGACGAGGTTGCTTACAGCGATACCACCCCGTACACGGCCCAATCTTGTCTGTACTGTACTGTACTGTACAGTTAGTAGTATAGTAGCTTGTATCATCACGTATCACAAGCATCACAAAAATTGCCTGTCAAAATCTGAACATGAGACTGAAGAAAGCATCAACTTACAGCTCGACAGGTATCGACACCTATCACATAAAACAGAGTAAAATGCCCCATCCCACAAATGTTTTAAGCAAATCATATCTGCATACAAAAAAAAGTATGGCAGAATCCCATTACTCCAGAGCAGAGACCGTAAGTGCTGTAAATGTAAAGTGCCAAAATTCGAGTTAGTCAGAACATGTGCACGTGCGCACACACTAGCACACTAGCGCACGCACACACACACATGCACGCACGCATGCACACACGCATGCACGGAAACACACACACACATGAAAAACATGATCTCTGTCCCTGTCTTTGTCCCTGAAGGCGATAATTTGCTTTTAAGTGACAAAGGACGAGGCATATTTAGCCAGTCAGACCTACCGGTAAGAGCAAAGGTCACATAGTGTATCTCCTCTGGACAAAATGAACAGACAGCAGAGCTCTGCTGTGATTTCTGGCCAGGCAGGGTGACGTCTAATCGGCTACTATAATCAGGACTTCACAATTCCTGTGATGGACAAGGGCACGACATGACCATACACCCGGCTGCTTCTACTGCATAAAATACCTTTCAGTCAACAACCAACAATCTGACGGTAGATTATCTCCTCAACGCCTTGTGGTTTGAAACAGTTCATTTCTTTTTCTTGTGGCTAAATAAACTGTGTGTGGCAGAGAGCTAACACAGACCCTTTTCTAATGCTAATATTATCTCTGTAGAGGCATAATAATGAGAGGAGAGACAAAATGAAGGAAGGGAAAGAGAGCAACAGAGAGAGAGGGGGGAGAGAGAGTGGGAGAGCGCAGCGCCAAGCTGCTTTAAAATCCTCCGGCAGACCTTCCACCTTTTGGCATTCTGCTCTACGGTCTGCCGTTCACAGCCTATTAGGATTCCAGCGCTGTGGATGGAAAGGATTGGCTGTGGGTATAAGGGACCCTCTGAACTCATTTCACAGGTTAATTAGAACAAAGGATCAAGCTTTCACTGGGCGAGAGACTTTCGATTATTGAAAGGTTGGGGATCTCTCCCCGTGTCCCTCTAGGCCCGCCAGCCAGAAAAGGCAGTATATTGCGCTCCATCGCGGCTAAATGCCACCTATCAATCAACTAATCATGCTTGGCTAGCAAGCACCAGCGCCCTTTTGATAGCGTTGAGCTTAATAATCATCTCGCCACCAGTTGTTTCAGAATGAGGATATTAATATCACTTACATCTGTGATAAAGTGTATGACATAAACGTACATGATGATACCTCTTCTGACAAGTCCCGTCAGCCGTCAGGTTGACTCCTGCTGTGCTGCAGAGAGAGAACTTCACTCCCAACAGGAGAAAGACGTGCAGGTACCGTATGTGGACATGATAATAAGACAATGTGACAGCCAGCTTTCAAAACGCAAACACCCTTGTGAAATATGCTGTGTGGAGTCCCTTCACTGCAGAATACAAACGTACCCGGATGGTTACACACACACAGTGGATGGGGCTGAGGCTAAAGAAACACAAAACACATAATCTAGAATAGACTACTTCCTTGAACAAGCCTCAAGTGTGAGACTGAAAAGAGCTGCTGCTTCATGGACCACTGTTGATTGAGAGATGTTCAGACAGTTCAGATAACTAATAGTTATCCTTCACTTACTCTATTTACTCTATATAACACATGAAAAACAAACAAAAAACAGCCAGTGGGCAAACTAACAAGCTCATATTGTGTCATATTGCAGAATATTGAGAGATTGTACATCTGTTATATTCACTTTTCTTTTTTCTTCCTTAAGGTTACAAGTTCACTATGCTATTCTTGGAGAACCACAAACTGTGCTTTGATAACACATGCTATCTCAACATTACATACAGTACGTGCTATTTTCACAGACTCCTTCTCACGCCTCTTAAAGCAAAGATTGGAGAATAGACGGCAAAAGTCAGAAGGTTGTTTTGCCCATGTTAGTCTTCGCATACAAGCAGATAAGATACCTCAGCTTCCATCCACGCCTGACCCTCATACAAGACCCTAAGGTTCCTGGAAGAGCGCTTCTTCAGAAAAGTTTAAAACAACACATGTTTCCATACTCTTCTAACAACCTTTCTGAACAGTGGGTCATAGCTCTCCAATGCACTGACCAGGACATTTTCCCAGGCAGACCCTGAGCAAAGAATTGATGTACAGTAGTTAATGCATACCTTGGTTGGCCTTTAGACAAAGGACACAACTGGCTGCTATCGTGCATTTACTGACATACTGTACCACAGTCGGTCTTAGAGGTTAATAGTGCTGACAGCTTTTAGAAGCAAAGAGACAAAGATATGTTTTCCCCTTTTCACACTCTGCTTCACTCAGACTGCTGTCAGTTTGCTTGAAAATAGAAAAGGAAAACTTCTAAGTGAAGAGAAACTCAAAAAGAGTCTCCGTTTGGCCTGTTCACCATACGGAGTTCTGCTCGAACAATTAAACAACCTTTTTTTTGGAGGGGTCCTCTTTTGTAGACAACAGACAATCCAGGGAGTAGAACTTCCCATCAGTCACACAGTGGGACTGTAAAAACTACAAGACTCTAAAAGTCTCAGACACTCCTCCCCAACAGCTGCATCAGACTGTGTCATGACAGTTTGGGTGTTGCCTAAGGTCCTACTGGGTGCAGTGATTGACGGCTGAGGCTCCGCTGGCATGGATGCCAAAGCTATCAACATGGCAGAACCATCTGGGCTGTGAAGGCTTGCGTAGGCCCCGGCAAGGACCCCCTCCCCGAGTCGGCACTGCACTGAAACGAATGGATGCCCTCCCCCTGCCACCCCCGCCCTTGTGCTCTCCACGCTTCCCCATAGTCTCTGCATCTCCCAGAGACCCTTCTCCCCTCTTCCTTCAGGCTCCTTCCCTCTGGCTGTCATACAACAGATGTACAGTAGAGCCGGGACTTTATAAATAGCTTGTTCCCGCTAGAGCGCCTGCGCTAGGTGAGATGGCACCAAACTCACACCACTGCTGCCACGTGTGACATAATCGTTCACCATGGAGACCGTGAGGCGCAATTAGCAACGCCAGCATGGTGTCTGAGCAGATGTGGCAGGCCTCGATGGGAAGGGGAAGGCAGATAGATGTATTTTCATGCAAGCACAGTGGTGGTAAACTTTGGCCCGGATGAGGGATCAATCTAGACCCAGGCTGCTTGCAACTGCTGCCATCTTTGTTGACAATTATTTCAATTACTAAGCGTTAATTAAAGCAGTGGTTCCCAAACTTTTTCCTACGGACCCCTTTTTCAATGGGCTTATCTCTAGGACTCTGTTTTATAGCTGTATTTAAATATGTCAAAGATGCGCAATTTAAATATGATATCTTGATAGAAATAATAGAAATGCTGAGGGGGTGTGAAGTGGGTTACATGTAAGCAAGCCTATTCATCACACAAATAAAATAATTCTGTGGCCAAGGGTTCCTCTTGGCTGATGTAGAAAAGTTGTTTGTGACCATTGTTGAATAGAGTAATATCAGCTGCTGACTAGTGTCATCTGTATTGGGTGATACATATAGAAGTGTGCTTGCTATAAGCAGTGGTTTTCAACCAGGCTTACTATTTATTTGTTTTTTGTTTTTGGTTTTCTTTCTTTTTTATAGCCACAGACCACCATTTGATGACATTTACAATATTTTGTCATCGTTGGATACGATTTTGTCCACAGTTCTGTGAGTTAATGGAAGTGAAGCAATGCACATGTTTTAACAGTAATGTAACTCTTGGGGTTCATTTTACACTTCCAATAGTTAAAAATCTATAAGGGATTTTGATGCAACTCTCCAGTGTCTAAGTGTTTGCTATAAGCACTAGCAGAACTTGATATTTACACACGAGTCATGATATACTGTATATTTCTTGGAAATATACAGTATATATATATATATATATATATATATATCAGGCCTGTTGATTTTTAACGCGTTAACGGCGTTGATTAAATTTCCCCGTTTTCAGCGTTAAATTTTCTAACGCAATTAACGCACATGCACGCGCGCGTGCTCTTTCTCGGATGTGATTCCGTTCGCTGGCGACTCTATTAAAGGGGGACAACAAATAGGGACAAAGTTGTGGAACGCATTGGAGTCTATGGGCTCGAGCGAGTAGGCCTCAGGGCTACTAAACTGGTGGCCTGACATGTTCAGCACATCTCCGTTCACTTCCATGGAATGGTCTAATGGCGGCTGCTCTTCATTTCCACTGAGCATGAGTACTGCTAACTGAATAGCAGCGCACGCTCTGTTCTGTGACCCCTCAATGTCGCTAGTCTGTCACTAGTCTCTATGCCCCCTTCCACTTCCTGCTTCCTGCACGTGAAGCCAGATGCAGATGAAAACAAAACACGCAGCTCTTTCGGATCACTCCCAACTATTGTGGTGTGAATGAATGAATGAATGAATGCATGAATGAATGAATGGTGTGTTTGTTTAACCGCGTCGCCATCGAAACTGAGAAGAAAAGTTGATTCAGAAAATCGCCAGTTTAATAACGAGTGGACCGAGAAATAATGGCTAAATTGAAACTCCATAGGGAGCGCAGGCGGACGTATTTGCTCTGTAACCAAGTCAATGCTGTCGCAAAATAATCCGATGGTAAAAGACGCCACTGTTGCATGGATTATTGTCAAGAAGAAAAAAAAACACCCAGAGATGCTGAGATGATGAAGAGTCGAGTGCATGCTGGCTGCAGGAGGTAGAGCCAATTTCTTTCCCTGTTTACCTCCACTATGATTTGCTGCTTGTGTTTTGGCTTTGCATTAGTGAATATGTGTACGTCTGTCTTGATGAAATGAACATGGTGGGCCCTATTGTATGGCCACTGGCCAGTCAAAGATGTGCCATCACTGTCATTAGTTGCAGGCTGTATAGCCCTGTCCCCTGTTGCAAGCCTTTTGAGAATTAAAAAGAGAGCACAATAAGTGTGCCTTAGATGTTGTGATTTGCTGCTGTTGTGCAGATATGAAGAACTTTTTCATAAGCTGCACTATAAACGTGTATTTTGATTTGGTTCAAATATGATGCATGTTAGAAAGACCAGATGCACATTGCACTTTTGTTATAAATGGAGCATTTTAAAAGTGAAATACTTTAAAAATGTGGCTGTGTGTGTACACATGTCATGGTGGAGAGTAGTCTTTTTAGTCTTTTTTAGAATTTAGTTGAATAGCCCTGCTGTCTTTCCATTTCCGCAACAATACACAGGAAAACATGGCATATTGTCCGAAATAGTCCGAATGGTGATTAATCATGATTAAATTAATTTGGAAGGTGTGATTAATTTGATTAAAATTTTTAATCATTCAACACCCCTAATATATATATATATATATATATATATATATATATATATATATATATATATATATATATATATATATATATATATATATATATATATATATATATATATATATATATATATATACACACTCTACTGTGCAGAAAATATTTCTCTTTTTTATCCACTATTGAGCGGCTGTGAGGGCATACTGTAGCTGTGATTAAAATGCTAATATTTGTTTTACTTAAAGCACAGCAGCATTAGAGGTTACAGGGTAGTGATCTAGAAAATGGCATTTTAAAGTCATCTGTAGCTTAGCCAGTCTCTGTGACCTTTTTTCGGTAATCATAAATATTAAGCTTTTGCCATAATCTCGGAGACGAGTGCATTTTGCAGGAACCAGAGAACATGTCATAAAAAGGGCAGAGGAGAGTAGGAGAGGCTGCACACTTTTAACTGGCCATATGTAGAGCTATATATCAATTCCATGCAGCTCAGTCCATTTCTCACTACTGAGGATCGATTATTCACCTACAGATCGCAACATTATTTTGTATTTATGCAGAATTCTATGCATCATACAATTACTCCCTGTGGATAGACATTTATGCCTTATGGTTTACTGTTTCTTGACACCAGCCCATTCACTCACAAAGGTTTTATGAATTTGATTATAATAATCTATAAATAATTATGCCACTTCCCACATAGCAGTGGGCATGGTTTTCTAGACCCACAAAATTTGCTATTCATTTTTCATACAGAGATTTACAAAAAAATGTTTACCGGTAACAACTATTTTAAGCCGTGGATCAGGCCATCCAGGATCCTTCTGTGTCATAACCATGATAAATGCTAACAAAGGGTATTATATGTCTGTGAGTGAGTGCGTCTTATTGGTCGAATAGTCTTGTTCTGTAAGAACATGGATAACTTGAGTTATCCCGTAATATTCAGGCCTATTATGTGATATGAATAGGCAGTACACAGTATACTACTGCAGAAGAACTAAACAATTGAAAAACTTGGGAAAATTAACAAAAAATAATCTATAATGCATAAGACTAGTCACATGTTTGCAGCAGCTTCTCTCTGTTTATAAATGTGTCTTTAGCCTACATTTATCAATCCTTTTTATTTTGACTTACTTCTACATGTAGAGCAATACTCGTGTCGTGCAGGTGATGTTTAGGTGCCTTCCAGAAGCACCGGTTGCCCATTATTGGAGGAGCAACCTGTGATATTGCAGTTGCAGGACAGCTCCTATATGCCCTTGGACAATCTTGCACCAGCGGGGGTCATTCAGCTCAGAGGAGAGATGAGGACGGCCTCCTCTCTTCCACTGACCTCCGGAGGAGATGATAGAGGTGACTAGGTAATCACAGCACAACCAATTGACGCATTAAAAAGAAGCAACAGAACATTGAGTCTCAGACACTTCCCGTTTCCCTCTTAGAAAGACAATTTAGTAGACACCAACCACTAAGTGATGACAGCATGTATGGCTCATCTCCTATCCCCACTGGGCCGCTAACCAATTCGTGGTACCCTCAGCTCTGCCAGTGCCGGGCGCTGCTCTGACCTCCGTGGCAGTTTTTCCTTTCCCATCAGACGTGCTTGTTTTTGCCTCCGTGGTAGCTTGTTAGCCATTGATTGGCCCATTAGCCTTGCATATGCGGGGATTGTGCTGTCTTTCCCAATCATTTCATTTCGACCTTGGCTCCCTCTCCAGTATCCCACAGTCTCCACAGGGAGCCCCGAGCTTCCACCAGGTTGGACTTGATTGACATCCAGACGACACTAAGGGTTTGCTGCTGGTTTTTAAAGGTGGAAAGTTTAAACCCCCTCCTAGAGACATCTCACACCTTGTTATTACAGTTTGCTAGGTTGCGTCGTGCGACACGTATTTGTTTTTTTTTTAATTTTCAATTTCTATGTGTGTGCACACATACTTGTGCGTGCGTGTATGGCAAGTGAAACTTTGTGCGTGCATGCGTGTGAGAGAGACATAGAGAGAGAGTACGCGCGTGTCTGTATGTGTGTGCGCGCGTGTGTGTGTGTGTCAGAATGAGTGTTTGCAATTAATGAGTGAGAGACAGAGCGCAAGAGAGTACAGCATTTCTGTCGAAATCTTGACAAAGTTGCCATCGGCACAGGAGCTCTCCTCATCATGTGCACATCGGGATAAAATGAACCCATGAGACTGGTGCCCCCGAGTCCCTCAGTAGACTTAATTTAACAGAGTTAAAATCAATTTATTTTTGCTCTCCTGGGTGAAATTAACTATGTGAGTATGGAGAAGCGCAGGGCTCACTGACAGGTTGTCCAGGCGACGTCTGGGCCATGTGCTAGTGTGCAGCCACTTAATTTTGAAAACATTATAGCCTATAATGTGATATACTGTATACTATTTAAAAAAAAAACATTGAGGTCACACTTATGCCCATTATGAACATTCATGATGGCAATAACTATCAGGTTATTATCACACCATGGTATGTACTGTATACTGTACTGTACCTGATCAATCACATCCCATGTAGAGATAACATGTGTGTGTGTGTGTGTGTGTGTGTGTGTGTGTGTGTGTGTGTGTGTGTGTGTGTGTGTGTGTGTGTGTCTCAATCAAAGGTAACTTCAACTGAAGTATACAGTATACCGGTAGTTTATTACAGTATACAGTATATTGTGTTAATTCAACCTATAGCATACCGAAATGTTTTCTTCAATAAAAGGTGATGTATTGCAGTATAGGCTGCCATTTTCCAATATCACACAAGGTGATACTGTTGTCCACTTACAGTACTTTTCCATGAGCTGCGCTCTCTTCTGAATGTTATTTTTGTTGTTTTTCACAAGTGACAAATTTATTGTGCACACTATCAGGCCATGGACATCAATTCCCAAATAGGTATAAGTATATTAAATGACTGTTAGTTTTGGGAATGAATAATCGTCAAACACGCACAGAGCTAATTTGTTCATCCGGCTTATGGGAAGTATTATGATCCATCGGTCAATTACAGTCCTGTCCCACAAAATTTCCCATGCACAATTGCACATGCCAGGTTACATGACTAACGTTGTGATGTAGTTTATACCATAAGCATACAAAACATATAATCTTCCACCGAAATCACACCAGCATTGTTCCTAGATGAAGTTGTTGTGTTTGTATAGCCTAGAGACGTACCGAATAACCCCAGGACGTAGTCTGGTATTTCTAAATCCACCAAACCGTAGCTTTGAATCCAGGCTGAAATCCCCTACTATTAACCCCACAGACACTTTTAAAATTACATAGAAATTTTGATTTAAAAAAGCACCAACTGATCACAAACGGTAAACAAAAAGGTACTAGCAAGAAAATAAAAGGCCTTCTACAACTGATTGTGCAAGACACATGCAGTACTACACTGAAATAAAGAAAAGTCCAAAACAACAATGCACATCCAGACCCACTTTTCTTTCTTGTGACATCCTTCTCCTCGCTTCAGATCATTAGCTGTGCCATTATTTACCTGGCCATAACCCCCACCACCCCAAGCTGGAGACAGACAACTGGGAGATGGCTAATTAAAACAAGGGCTGACCCTGTCTCTGCTGCCAGTGTCTACAGACACTCCTTGTCTTCAGGACAGGAGTAACAGGCGCCTCAGAGGATTTACAGGATAATTAAGCTGAAGGCTCTAACTATACGTAACGAATGCACAGGCTGTGATTGCGCCCTGAAAGTTATATTTGAGAAAAGACCCCACCAACATTTTCCAGTACAATTTAAAACTATCTCTATGGGTTGTTGTTTAGAAGAAAAGAAAAATGAAACCGTTTTAGCTCAGAGCTAAGTTGAATGAATGGCAGTACTGGTTGTCATTTTGAGTTATCACTGTCCCTCTCGTTCCTTTCTTCAAGCTTTTGTTATGCCTGTTGCCCGATTATTAGTTGTCAGATGCACTCTGGCTCTACATCAATCGCTCCCGTGTGGATAAAGAAAATTGAATTGAGGAGTGGTAGGATGAAACACTCCCATAAATAAAAATAAAAACATGCACAAAAAAAGACATAAAAATACCAAACACACACACAAAAAAGCTGAATGCCTTGCTTGACGCAGCGACAGCCTCTCTTTTGGAGGGCAGCCACCCAGCCAAAATTGTACAAATGCCCCCTGCCACCTGAGAGGCAGCGCTTGGCAGGGCTGTGCAGCGTGTAACACACCCACTCTTTGTGTGATTTCTGAGCCTCTGTCTCAAAATGTATGGTCCTCAGCCATGCGTAAGGGCTTGTCCGCGCTACAACGTGTCAGAAGATGCCTTTTAATAATGGCCCGATATGATAAATTGCTTTAATCAGAGGCAGGGAGGCGAGGGGGAGAGCCGGGGCTTTTCCCCTGTAAGTTATGATACAGGAAGCTTGTGAAGAGAATTGTTACGCCAGGCCTCATTGAACCGCTTAATGCGAATCTTTACGTGTCTACAATTAGATTAAGGGGCTCGACGGTCCAGCGGTCGGAGGCGGAGGAGGGAGTTCCCAAACAGCTTCCTCTGAGGGATGGATGGGAATGCTGGAGAGGCCGATGATGGCGGTTCTGTGGTGGTGAAAGGAAATGGACAGACGGTACAGGGGGGACGGAGTTGGAAGGAATCACCTTCATGTGGAGAGGGGCAGGTTTAATGCAGCAGATTTTTTGATACCAGGGCCCACTATTTATTCAGCATTTGAGCCACGGACCATCATTTGATGACATTTTAGCCCCACAGGCCCGCAAAACTAAAGATTTCTTTTGCTATTGACCACGATACCAGGCTGGATTTGGGAATCTTCGACATTCTCTAGTAGTGTAGACTTGGGCTAAGTCAAATGATGAATATTTTAACTCTTGACAGCGTAAACATGAAACCAAATGGACCTGCAAGGGTCCATTTGGTTTCATGTTTACGCTCTCAAAGAGTTACATCTGGTTAACCAACTTTCCATCATTTAGCCACCTGGAACCCTCTCAAGGACCACTGGTGGTCCCCGGACCACCAGTTGAAAACCACTGGTTTAATGGATTGGGTTAGGCATGTCATGGTCCCTATGTAGCTATGTAGCTGACTACATTTGTGACCAACGCGAGACAGAGAGTTGTCCGCAGTGGCAACGATTAGTGAGTGAAAAGTCCAATAACCTTCTGACCAGTATAGACTTTGTGCGAGGTTATTACCTCATCTATTCTCAGTCTTCAGGGCTGCAGTCTTTGTAAACTCTTAGCTATATTGTTGGCTGAAGGCTAAAGACAGCGTTCTACACTATACTGTACCTTCATAAAAGTTACGGCAGTGGGTGGAAGACTATACAGCGTAATAGAGATGCACTATAGCAACTATATGGATGTCACGATACTGTCGGAATGGCCCCTTTGCTTTCATATCAGTTTATATAGTTATCTGCAAATGCTGTATCGGTAACAGGAACAACCAGCCTAACCAGTGATCAGACACAGGGGTAAGGGATTGACATGATGGTGAATATGCCAGTCTAACCAGTGATCAGTCGCAGGGGGTAAAAGGGAGTAAGGGGTTGACGCTAGCGCAACAGCCCACACGTCAGAACGCAACAGAAGCCATGGTCTAACATAGCAGGCACATCTCATTTCACATTTACAACATGTACTGTATGTATGCATTTACATGTATTCCTCCTCCTCCTCCTAACGTCCTCAAGCTGCTTCTTTTCTTTTCTGAGCCATTCAGCAAATAAACAAGAGTTCCATGCGTCATGTGTGTGGCCCCTCTTGGTCCACCACTGTCACGGCCATTCTGTATTTCTCTGACACTGTGCAGTTCGATCGGATCCGTTTACGTATAGATTTGATAGATAGAATCGATATAGAGTTTGATATTTGCCGTGCCAGCGGGGGACCAAGAGGGGCTAAAACAAAACAGTCACTATAGTACGTGGGTGGTGGTTTATTAAATTACAAGGAGTTTACCCGTATGAATATACAGTATTAACGACAACATATGTGCAAGACATAATAATCAAGGCAATGTTTTTACAGTTGTGAGCTTGTAGATGTTTTTGCTGTAATCAGTCAGCGCCGAGAGTTTGAGGCTGGAGTGTGTGTGCGCGCATTGATGTTGACAGTCCCCACTGAGCACAAGTGTCGAAAAGTGAAAGTTTTTTAGGTGGGCAATCTTAGATTAGACGATGATTAGACGTCTCATCTAAGATAGACGTCTAATCAACGTCTAATCTAAGATTAGACCTCTAAAAATTTTTAGACCTTTTATAGACATTTTTTAGATCTGTGCTCAGTGGGTCTATTGTGTTCCGATTGGCCTCATCCTTTCACCAGCTTGTATAATCTGTTCGTGAACTGAACCTGTGCCTTCTGACTGAGTGGGTTTTGAACTTTGGTGTCTACTCAATTCACAAGGTTGAGAAAATCAACGGAGTCAAGGTTTGACCTGGTTAATTACTCCTTAAAGTGGCCGCCATCCTTCTTGTGCAGAGCTGGCATTTCAATGCATCCCAACAAGCCGAATGAAGTGCCTGATTGTAGTGCGGAGAGAGGTCATATTTTCTTCTGGAAAGGCACATTGGCATTGGGTCTGACGGAACGGGGAATAGGTCTCTAGGACTGCTTTTATCATTATATGGCACAATCTGGCCATTTTGTTCTGACCTTGGCAAGTAGTTGCTAAGGGTGCTGCCATGAATGAACAGTAGGTGTGTGTGTGTGTGTGTGTGTGTGTGTGTGTGTGTGTGTGTGTGTGTGTGCGTGTGCGTGTGTGTGTGCGTGTGTGCGAAGAGCAGAGCAATCGGTTGAAAATTGAGATGTTCCATGGAAATAATATTATGTGGAGAATGCCCGCCGTGGGTCAAACGGTTTGGGTGAGGGGAAAGCTATTTGGAGCCAGGGACACAGTCCAATTTGTTTGTTCACACTCCAACAGTGCAGATCAGAGCAATTGATACATTAGCCCTGATTTTATAAAGCAAAAATATGAGAGAGAGAGAGAGAGAGAGAGAGAGAGAGAGAGAGAGAGAGAGAGAGAGAGAGAGAGAGAGAGAGAGAGAGAGAGAGAGAGAGAGAGAGAGATTTACCTCATGGACCACTGCACAGGGTGCAATATGGAACTATGGAAATATGGAACTATGATAAAAAATGAATTACTTTACTCTATGTTATATAATTCTCCTTCTGTGGTAATACAGCCTACGGTAAGGGGTAGGCAACCTGCACTAAAGCCAACGTTGGCACACTGAAGGGCAGGGGTGGACTGGGAGCTCAAAACGTACCGGGCAATTTTGTCTCAGAGCGGCCCTCAGAATCTTTGTGGGGGCTCCGGGGCCTGAGCCCCCATGAGAATTTAAGACATAAGGGGCTCTGGGGCTCGGGCTAACTAAAATTAGTTAGTTAGTTTTAGTTAACTATAAAAACCCTGCAATAGGCAGTCTCATTTGAAGAGGACAGAGGGCCGCCAGCACTGATTCGTGGGCCGGTTTTGTGCAGATTTTTTTTTAAAATTAAAACACGACATTAACGGCCCCCGGGGGGGGTCGGCCCACCGGGAAAATGCCCTGTATGCCAGACTGTCAGTCCACCCCTGGTGAAGGGTGATCACTGGCATGAATGTGAGAGAGAGGATCTTTCCTTTTAAAAAACATACACGAAGCCTTCTCAAATCTTGCACACAATTGCAGTATATATACTTTCATTCAAACTTAACTGTGATTTGCAGGCCGACCGCTGGGTGTTCCACCCGTTGCGACTAATTGACGTTATTTCCCTCAACGTCAAACTCCACATTCAGAGGAAAAATGTGATCTGGGATTTAGCTGAGGGTATCCTCAATTGGCCTCTGCCCAAATCCTTTAGGTTATGAGGAATGCTCCTTTCACATCATTCCCCTGTGTCTGGTATGACAAAGGAAACACAATTACTGGAGTACAATGTCCTTAAATTACAATATGGCAGTTCGCATTCTTTTCTGTCTGTGGCCTCGGGTGTCGAAAACCAATCCGTGTGCTTTGCTCCTGGTCTCCGAATATGACACAAACCAACTTTACTTCCAGGAACTAAAGGAGAGCTGTTGTTTCCTTATTCAGCCTGTCAGCCCCAGCCCGATAATGTCAAATAACTTGCTATAAATTAAATCTGCTGCACCAGTGCACTTTTGTCAGAGCCATCCCTGGGATAAATAATACGGTTTTGATGTCTCAGACTGAGTGCTTTCACTTATCAGATGCAACGAGCTCTTCCCCCTCCACAAATTGATATTTTGGCAAGCCATTATGGGGACCTAAAAGAAATCACTTCCTTTCTCTCTCTCTCTCTCTCTCTCTCTCTCTCTCTCTCTCTCTCTCTCTCTCTCTCTCTCTCTCTCTCTCTCTCTCTCTCCATGTTTTCATTTAATGGAATTATTCATGAGGCTGTGATGACGGCATTACTCGATTTCAGCTCTTCAAAATGATATTCCTGTAAAAGCAGGCCGTGCTGTGCCATTAGACTGAAAGATAATCAGAGCGGCTTATCTGAATCCTAGTCTTTCTTTGTTCAGCAACCTGGCTACTGGTTCTATATACAGTACACTGGCTGACACTTTCCTCACGCTTTATGTGTTCCGCTGTTATGATTTCCAAAATAATCATCGCTATTTCGAAAATTATTATGTAATCAACTGCATGCAAATCCTTATGTTTATCATTCAATAGATGCAAAACGCAGAGGCCCATTTATCTTGGCTGACAATCATGAGAAACTGATTAGTAGTCTAGGATGGCACTGGGAAGCTATTTCAGGCCACGGTAGAATTTGTTCCAAGTCAAAAAAAAAAATCCCATGTTATCCATCTTCCATTACACGAAATGCAGTTTCAAGATGAGATGTTAAAGTACATATTGCTAAAATGCAGCTAAGTGAGATCTGCCTGTTCCAACTCGCCCGGCGACACAAGGCCGCACACGGAGAATCATATCTCTTCATCATTCTCCGGGCCACATTGATCTGTATGACACTCTTGACGTTATTTATTATAAAAAAAGTCGTATTTTTAAGTGGCCTGTTTAAATTGGCAGCAGCCATAAATCACGTCCTGAGTGAATCAGAGCTGTTTCCAAAGTGACCCACCCCATAGCGGAATCCATTAATCCAATTATATCAGCTCCAAATTGACATAACAGCTTAATCTCATATTGATCGGTGCCTGGTCAATGCATGCAGTCCAACGGTCCTGACGTTTTGGATGTTGTACGTGACAGCATCCTCTCCTCTCTCGTCTTGCCCGGCACGGCCGGCCGGCCGGCGGAGTCTTCTTCACGCTGTAACGTTGCAGCAGCTAAACTCCCTCCTCATTAGAAGGCAATAAATAAGGCGTGGGTTTGGGAAACATTCAAACTGGCTAATCCTGGCTAATGCTCTTTGTGATTGAGAGCTTCACTGAGCTGGCAGCCTTGTTAATTAAGTGAGCGTCAGTCTGTTCTAATGGCTCTCATACGTGGGCATAAATTATTGAAGTGCTGTAAAAATATATATATAAAAAAATAAAAACGAAGTCAATTGCACCATTTGGGTGTGGGCGGGAGGTTAAATTATGCATGAGCCCAATATTTGCGAGTGTAATAGGAGGTAAAAAAAAAAGAATCCCTCAGCTTTTAGGCAGATTTAATTTGCGAGGAAACTCCAAAGCCTGCATGGCCTGTTCTCTCTGCATATCTCAGCTTGTGAATCACTTTAATCCTGCAATTACATAAAAAGTACAGGATGTCGGCGTAACTTAGTGTGCTGTATGAGGGTTACACCAGGATATGACACCCTGTCAAAAAGGTGCATTCATATCAGAATTAAAGGCACTTTTACTGTACGGTCTACTGCCTGGGAACAATCGGCTGTTACGCATTGCTGTTTTTGTCAACCAAGACTCTAGGCTAAGTCGACTAAAGTTTTGATATATAGTCATAGTCAACTAAGATTAGACTAAGAAAAAAAGCATGTCAGACTTTAAGATCAAATGGGACTAAAACACTATAATGTGTGTTTTCAAAAGACTAGGACTTAAGGCTCAAACCTACTCCAGGGTGAAGTGAGTTTAGTTGAAGAGTTTTCATCGCTGTGTAGTTTAGCCCCATTTTGTAAAGGTAATAGAGGCAACTCTTTAGCCCCAGTAGCTATTGTAGTTATTGTAGCAATTTTTTTGCTTTTCCCCTCTAAGTTGCTTCTACTTTGATGCTGCAACTTAGACCATATCTGCAGTATGCACTGAATGAATGTCTTATCTGCAGTATGCAATGAATGAACATTAACAAGAAATATTTTGAGAAGACCAGATGGTACTATGTGTGTTATTCAAAAGACTGAGACTAAATCAAAAGATTCTAAAAAAAAGAAAAAAAAAAAAAAAAAAAAAAAAAAAAAACTGCTGCAGCAGCACACGTGCTTCGTCCATGTAGATAAAGTCTACGCATTTGAACTTAAGGGATAGGACAGCCTGTACCTTACGAGAGGCATCTGTTACATGTGACATGTCACCAGTGAGGTCAGCCTCGTTCACATGTCAATTTTCTGTCTCATATACTGTATCTTGCTGTCACATCACTTATCTAGCACTAATAACTATTCAATGTCGGTGTAAAAGACTGAACTTGCAGGGTGATACTGCCACTGCCACAGTCACACACCACCCAGACCAAGGGTCTTCTGCTTTTCACAACACATGATGGGACTTATGCATTCAATAGCATTGTTATGGTGCATGCTTCATAATTCACATGTTCAAGCAGGATATTTTGATAATAAATATTGAAATGTTTATAAATATATTGGCTTAAAATTCAACTTTTTATTTTTTGTTTCTTTAAGTGCTCCCATGTGTGTTTTCTATCCACACAATTTATCTAGTTTGAACAACCAGTCATTAATATCAGCTTTAATGGAAATTGCTCTCAGGAACAGCTTGTTGGATTTTGGCCTCGTAATGATGTAATCAATGCACCCTGCTTTGTACAATTCCTCCTCTTCTTCAGTCTTCAGTTCCAAATTTGCATTTCCTTTGGTCCACCATTCTTGATTTTCCATTGTTGATTTTCCAATTTGACATGGAATTTAAACAAGCCTGGTTTTTATCTAGCATCAGTATTATAATGACTCTAATATAAAATAACCTCCATATCAGCGTCCCCACCACCTCAGGACATTGTGGTACTGTAGCTAAACTGTCCATAAAGAAAAGGACTATTTATATCAGTGGTGATTGAGCCTCAAACCATTGGATGGTTGGAGGGACATATGATATTAAGCATTAAAAACAATTTTAGGAATTCATGTTATTCCTCATTAAGGAAGGATCGGCCTCCAGACCATGTCTTCATGCTCATGTCACTTTTAGGTGCATTCAGATATATGCACCGTGAATACGCTAAGTTATTTTTGGTGCACTGGCCAGTGATGTCGTACAGTGCACTGATTGCGTCTTATTCTGTTGCATTTGTCAGTCTGAAGGAAAATATCAACCCAGGACACTAGATGACCTGTTCTACTGCCTGAGCCACAGTCGCCCACACAATCGTAGTTGACTTAGGTTAAGTGTGACATACTGTAAGTTGATGGAAATATTTAATTATTATCAACTAATTCGGTAAGGAGATATTTTCTAAAAATATTTCCAACAGTAAGTCTGAAGTGCAAAATGAAGGAGAGACAGCGACCACGACCACGTTGCAACCAGGTTGCAACTAGCTGCTTACTAGTCGTGACCATAAGCAAACTAGTCACGACTAGTAAGCAACTAGTTGCAACCTGGCCGCGAACCGGATGCAACTCCGCGACCAGGTTGCAGTCAGGTTGTGACTAGCAACTAGCCACGACCTGGTCGCAACAAGTATGCAACTAGTCTCGACCTGTTCGTTGGTCGCTACTCAATCTCACCCTTTCTGGAGAGAAGTGCAATCACGTGAAACATAGGCACAGTGCATAGACACACGTATACAGGTGCATTGACAAATGAAGTCTGCCACTGACACACTGTAAGTTTCAATCTATTCCACACAATAAATGGGAAAATGTGGCCTGCGTTTCCATTCTCAGCTCTGCTGTTTTGCCTCCACCTTCATCTCATCTATAAATAGGTAGAAGTAGACCGTGAAATGAAAGTTACAGAATGGCGTGAAATGTAACAAAAGTTATCGAAATAGGACATAGGCCATGGAAATAACTGGAGGGTTTTCTACCTTCACTGGCTACCAGACGCACAGAGTACGCTTCACTCACCACCTACTGTACAGGACCTCAACTCAACCTTAACCCTACTTATCCACCATCAGGCACCCTCCTGTTCCCTCAGGTCCAGTGATGTGCAGTAAACCTCCTGGTGCTCGCCTCCCCAAGACAAGATGTGCCAAAGCTGGGGTGATAGGAGGGCATTCCCATTCAACACAACCTCTCTATGGAATTCACTTCCGTCCCATATCAAAGCCGTCTTCATGTGCTGAAAATAACAACTTAATGGCATTAAATACACAGATCTGAAGGCAATGCCGCTGCTAATAATACAGTATATGTCACGCCCAGCACAGCTCTACCGTGTGTGTGTGTGTGTGTAGTGTGTGTGTGTGTGTGTGTGTGCGCGCGCGCGCATGCGTGATTGTGAGTATGTGTGTGCACTGTCAGTGCTTTCTTTATTATTGTTGTTGCAAATGTCAATAAAATACCAGTGTGTGTGATTGTATGACTATAGAGGTTATGTCCACTGCATATTCTGCATTGCATAGAGGGTAAAAAAAAATATAGAACTTTCAAAGTTCTATTAGCGTGTGGCTGTAGAACGGCTGTTATTTGTGTGACGACTCCACTGCTTTAGGATCAGCAGTGCAAGGCAAGCCTCATCCTTGCCTGCCTTGAGTTGATTTGAAATAAATCACTTTCTTTTAATTACAGGGTGTATATCACGGATCCCAACAATACTGTTGACATACAGTAAACGAGGTGAAAGCCGACTAGCAAAGCTCAGTGCAGATTAATGTAAGGTTAAAGCAACCATGGCAACTTTCTTGTGCACTGTGACTGCCTTTATCTATGAAAAGAGCAAAGGATCAAGCTGTTTTATTAAGTGTGGCGCCTTCAGCCTTGTTAATATTGCATTTAGCCAGGACGTGCTGTTAAAAAAATGGTCCGTTTGGTTATCCTTAAATGCATGCAATCAATGCAATCCACGCATGTTGAGGAGACAAGAAGCGGGTCTAGTCGGACAAAAGTGTCACAGGTCCAAAAGTGTCAACACTGCATTAAGCGTGATGTATCTGGGCTCTGATGGGCAGGCAGCCACAGTCCCCATATTGTTATGTTACTCTTTGGGTACATTTGTACATTTCAACGTTCAGTCAATGCTTCATATCCATGAGTGGAAAGGCCTGCACAACAAGTTTAATTTCCAAACACAGTCCTAATAATAAGCGAACCAAAATTCCTCTATGGGGATTTCGACGCAAAAGGACATGAACCTTTAGACTTGTACCCTTTACCGACAGTAACGGTGTTGAAAAGCACCTCTCAGTAACCATGAATGTGCTCAGTGCTCAGGTACCGTTCATTCTGGTCTGGAATGTATTGAGGGATCACAGCGTTGGTTCACCAAATGACATCACCAACTGTTACGCCCCTCTGCACTGTTCCTACATTCAGGAAATGTACATGTCTCATTTACCCAGGCCTTTATTTTTCTTGTGAAAGCGAATAAACGTCTTCGAAAAGCCTTCGAATAGCTTGTAAAAGCTTTCCTCCTTTGGGTCCACAATTGTTTTCTAAGTCTATCGCATGATTGACGAGAGTATACCGCACAAAGTGAAAAAAAAAAACAACAACAAACATTTGTTACACTCAACCAAGGTCACCACTCACCACCCACCAACATTCCACCAACGCCACAGGAAAGTTAGTCCATGGAATGATAGTTTCATTGTACAAGCTGTTTGTACTTAGACACGCGTGGCTTAATCTTGGAGACAACCATATGCTACTGGCAGGATCAACAAAGAGCTGATATATTGCAAGACAGCATGCATTGTGTGCGTCAACAAAACAACAAAGCAGCCTAGTAATATCAGTGCAGACCTACCGGGTGTTGGTGTGTGTGTGTGTGTGTGTGTGTGTGTGTGTGTGTGTGTGTGTGTGTGTGTGTGTGTGTGTGTGTGTGTGTGTGTGTGTGTGTGTGTGTGTGTGTGTGTGTGTGCGCGCGCACATGTGCGTGCACTTGCACATGTGTGCATATTTGCATTATGAACTAGCTACATCCTGAACGGTGTACTTTGCACTAGGTTTTAGTGTTTTGTTTTTACATATGAACACTACATCAGGAAACTTGAGCCATGACACATGAACTGTTTCTTTTAATGTTGCTATTCGTGTTTCTTTTATGGGCACGTCCAATATTAGCGGGGTGTGCAAATGTTGCACTACAGGCTTTTTATACTGTCTTTAGACATTGACTTATTTTGCCTATCCAGGACCTGACTGACAAA
Organism: Benthosema pterotum; assembly: GCA_039105355.1. Taxonomy (NCBI): domain Eukaryota; kingdom Metazoa; phylum Chordata; class Actinopteri; order Myctophiformes; family Myctophidae; genus Benthosema; species Benthosema pterotum. The sequence goes on along the minus strand of CM076984.1, from coordinate 12,629,476 downwards.
TTTCGTTCTGTACCTACGTGTACCTGGAATGCCAAATAATCTCCTTGAACCTTGTACACACAGTATGTCCATGTGCATCTCTGCATGCTCATGCGTGAATGCATGATCACACACCTGCACGTTTGACGTTTGTGTATTGCCATCTGAGTGTGGGTATTTCCATTCGTGTGGGGACCTTTTCCAAGTCTGTGCATGTGTGTATTCGTGCACGTGTGTGTGCAGTGCGCGTGCATTACTGCGCAATTGGGCACAATTAAAAGGCACTCTCGGGCGACCCATACCAATGCATCACCCTGATGACAGTAGACAGGTTGTTTGCTTCACCACTGCTGCTTTTGAACTTAATGATGTTGTCCTTCATTGTCCCTGCCTTGGCTGCCGCCGAGACCTGCCCATCACTGACGCAAGGCAGGTGGCGTTATGTGCATGTGCATGTGCGTGTGTGTGTGTCACCTGTATATACCGATACATGTGTCTGGTGGCAGCGGTATTGAGATGGGGATTAGGGGCGAAAAGAGGCTGATTTCATCTGCCCCACGTAGTTAGTTGCCTCACAAGGGAGAACCCAGTCAAAGCAGGGAGATTGCACTGCTGCCGTCTGAGGCCTACGTTTGATGATGGGATCGCCTGATTGTTTGTATGAGTCTAGATATGGTATAACAGATACTTCTACCACAAATCGAAGCGCATCATGGCCTAGCCTGGCCAATACTTTCGCAGTCTATAGTACCTAGTGCAATGCCGTTGGTTGGTCCAATTACCTCCAATTGTGGTATTTAAACGGTGAGTTACCCCCACGTGCAACGCGAGACGCAATAAACTAAAATCAGTCATACGAGTGTTGCTGTTACATGAACTAAACCAACCAGAGTCTCTTTAAAGAGCAGGTGCTCCTGCTCTCATGCCCGTCAGACGGATCCAGCGATGGGAGGAGACGCAAGCGATTTTCCGCTGAAGAATTGCATTCAACCATCGACGGCAGCAACATTAATAATGTGAGATAATGATGCCAGGAGGAGACCCGAGGGAGACACAAGCTCTCTGCTCGCCAAAAACGTCACACATGATAATTAGAGATGCGTCCTTTATCTTTTTTGCCTCTATAGCCAGCACAACCGGTAATGCAATGGTCTACAAAGGTTGCCCTTATAGCGCATGGGTTAGGGCATTGGGGCACGCACTTACTTATTGAACTTAACCAATTCTGGTGAATTCCAAACCAGCACCAGTGAATCAAACTGGAAAATTCCAAACCAGCACCAGTGAATCAAACTGGTAAATTCCAAACCAGCACCAGTCAATCAAACTGGTAAATTCCAAACCAGCACCAGTCAATCAAACTGGTAAATTCCAAACCAGCACCAGTCAATCAAACTGGTAAATTCCAAACCAGCACCAGTGAATCAAACTGGTAAATTCCAAACCAGCACCAGTCAATCAAACTGGTAAATTCCAAACCAGCACCAGTCAATCAAATTGGTAAATTCCAAACCCGCATAGGTGAAGCAACTGTGGGTAACAAATAAGTCCAGGCTTTCCGTTTTCACACAACGTGGACGAAAATGAAAGCCTGGGTGTCAAGGCTACTTCGGCTCTGACACTAATCCCCCAGGGATCCTAGGAGAACGAGAAAAAAGGTGTTAGTAGGCAAGGCCGAGGATGATGGGGGTTACAGTAGTTGGGAGTATTTTTGATAGCACCAAGCAGTATTAAACAGGGATGCGATAGGATGGGGTATTTATACTGTGGGGCATGCTACATGAGACTAGGGGTGCAGGTGAACGTGATGATGGGGTAGAGAATGAGCGTGATCAGTTTGAACAGTGGATGGTGTACTGTCTACCTCTGCGTTAATTGAACGCAACTTCAATTTAAGCCTTTAATGTGCTGATTATGTCATTCTATAGTCTATTATATGAGCTCAGATAGAAGTTGACTTTCTGCGACTGACTCCAAAAGTGGTTTCAGGGCCCTGTTCTTGTTGTTCCCCGAGAACAGCAGCCAGAGGTGGTGAATGTAGCGATTCAGCACCGAGAGGGAAATTAAAGTTAGAAGGCAGTATTTTTCTGCCGCTTCGTAGACACAGGTGGAGAAAGGGCAAACTCTCAGTCGGCAATGTTCATCAACAGCATTGTAAAGGTCACGCCGTGTCTCTTGTTGTGCACTCACAGCCGAAGGCGTGTTTATCCCCGCTGAGTGCACCCACCAATTATTAGTCCCCAGGAGAGAAGAAAAAGGCTGAGACAGGAGCCTCTCCATGCTTTGCTCCACTCTTTCGCAACTCTGTGAAACTACTCTTATTCCCCTCATATACTGTATATTGGGATTGATTGTCAGAAGAAGTTCTGATCTAATGAAAGTGAACAACAAGACAAAGAAAACAAGCAGAGAGTTTAGTCCCCCGCTATATTTCGTGGGTGTAGAAATCCAGCTCAATGCTGCTATAAATATATGCAAAATGTCCCTAGTTATCATACTTACAACTTACGAGCCCATAATGTGCTTTCCGTGGGATTTTTATACTTCATTTACACGCTCAATCTCTTGTCCCATTTGACCTACAGAGGCGGTACAAAAAAGTCCAGGTGGACTTGGAGGTTGTAAGTCTGTGACATTGCTTGATGTAACATTTGCACAAAATTAATGGGACATTAGTGGCGTTGACAGCTACTCAGGACAGATTATGGTAGCTCATTAATATATAGCACGTCCTGTTCCACTTAACGTCATTAATAATTGTCAGGGACGGCCGATTTGAGACGGGCCTCCGCAAAGGCCAACTTCACTATACTGTACGGCGTTTCCATCAGTTGTGCCATGTTTTTGCCGGCTCAGCACAGAGCCGTCCAAGCAGTGCTCATTTACATGATGAATCATGCGTGAGTGTCGTGCGCATGTTATTGCAGGGCGCACGGAGGGAGGAGCGGCCCCGCTGAAGACTTCCGATTGGCTCTCTCGGCCTGACCCTGGCTGCCAAGCGAGCGCGCGCACATCCGTACACGTGGCCCTCCCCTAGAAAAATGTTGGGGGGGGGGTAAAGCCAAATAGTATAATAGATCATAGTAGTGGCCTGGTCATTAAAAGTGGTTATAAATGTCTCAATATATCGCTTCGCAAAAGCAAATTAAGAAACTGTCCCATCACGGCTGCATAAAAACGTGTATTACTGTGTCATCAATTCTGACCATCTCCAACAATAATGGTTTCATTAGAGGTATATGCCATGAATATATTAGACTCTGGGCAAATATCTATGCACGTAAAAAAATCTTTCCTTATTTTCTTCCATTGAGTCAAATGAAATGAAACTAGTGGTGGATCAAGTTCACAAGCTTTATTATCAAGACACCGCAGGCCCTCACACCAGAGACCGCCCCTGTACCCCCAATAAGCAGGTGTTATAACCCTCCAGCGGCGGTACAGTATACAGCCCTGTGTATTTATAACATGTAGGGCAGGGGCTGATGACGAGTGAGCCTGCCCCGTATAGCCACCGCTGTGATTTAGTATACAAGGGTTGTGGGCGGGAGGCGGAAACGGTTCAACCTACTTTATCATAATTAGTTTCAAAGCCCTGACTCGGCCGTTCTTGCTGTGTCAGCGTTTTTTGTTGTTGTTTTTTTTCACAGCGTTCAGGGAACGTTGTGTACTTTGGATGGCTGTTGTCGGCTGCCCCGTTTTTTTTTTTTTTTTTTTTGCGCCCCCTATAACTTGCCGCCTCAGCAGTCTGGGACACCTGTGGATCTATGGTGGCCCTCTTTCATGTCCCTCCGAAATGATGTCTCTATGAAGCTTGTAATGGAGTCAGGCTGAGCGGGGGGAGCTTTATGGGATATGGCAAGCAGGCGAGGAGTGTGACGGGACAAGAGGGCGTATATAAAAAAACCAAAAAAAAAACAACACCCAGCCGATTTTCCACTTCCCGTGCCGTGTGATTGACAGGCGCTCTCTGGGTGGCCTGACAGATTGGACCCTGGTTGACAACACAGATGTGGTGCATCGCGCACTCCATCGAGCCGGGGGCGTGGAGAATGGCATTTGGTACATGGCGGAACAAACTAAGCCGCTGTATCGTCTGCTTCAGAGACACACAATTTGTTCAGCAGTCGACTCGACGTTTGTCAGGCTCTGGAGCAGAACTGATGACTATAGCTCCGGAACGCAGTTCTCTGTTGTCTCTCTTCGGGTGTCTATTTGTTTGTCAAACTGGAGGATATTGACAGGAGACGTACCGAAATGTGGAACTGAAGGAGGGCTGGTGCACAGGACACTGAATACGCCACTCACACACACACAGTCACCACCACAGCAGTACACAATGTGCCATTTGATCTACCGCAACACCATGGGCCCAATGCCCATTTCCACTTCACTGATGGGCATTACAATCAATCAATCAATCAATCAATCAATCAATCAATCAATCAATCAATCAATCAATCAATCAATCAATCAATCAATCAATCAATCAATCAATCCATCCATCCATCCATCCATCCATCCATCCATCCATCCATCCATCCATCCATCCATCCATCTCTCCATCCCTCTATAGAGCTGAGCAGTCCCGCCCCCTAGTGACGTCACCTTTGTTCCAGAAATGGATTCCCCATTCATTTTCCTCACATAAAAGACGATATAAAGACGATTACACCAATTAAAGACCATTACGCCACGGACAAAGCCAATTCGGGTCTCAACAAATCATGACAATGTTTTGGGGCAATCAAGTAATTTCTAAGAAGAAAAATAAAACAAAAATATTGTATGCTGCCATATTTGTCTTCTTGCTAATTAGATATTGTATGATAACATTGTGTGTGTTGTCATGACTTGTTGAGACCCGAGTTGGCTTTGTTCGCGGCGTATTCGTCTTTATATAGATCATTTTTGAAACGTCCATGAGGAAAATTAATGGGGAATCCATTTCTGGAACAAGGGCGATGTCACGAGAGGGGCGGGACTGCTCAACTCTATACTGTATAGGTACAGTAGGTGTGTTGTGTAAGCAGTTTCTCAGCTATAGGTAGATAACTAACTACTAGCTATTTAGTTAGCAAGAAAGCATGTCTGTCTGTCTGTCTGTCTGTCTGTCTGTCTGTCTGTCTGTCTGTCTGTCTGTCTGTCTGTCTGTCTGTCTGTCTGTCTGTCTGTCTGTCTGTCTGTCTGTCTGTCTGTAGCCTAGGTAAAATACTGTATATGTATGTAAGTCAGTGTGTGACAGATTGCCTGGTTGGTTATTCTGTATTGATTTCTGATGATCCTCCAACACAGTGGTTTTCAACCTTTTTGGTGCCAGGGCCCACCATTCATTCAGCATTTGAGCCACGGACCACCATTTGAGGACATTTTAGCCCCACAGACCCCAAAACTAAAGATTTCTTTTGCTTTTGTGCATCTTCTAGTTGTGTATACTTGGGCTAATTCAGATGATGAATATTTTTAAGGGATCAAGCAGTCCACGAAGTGGACCTTGATCCCTTCTTGATTCTGTCTCTTTTTTTCTCCTTCCACCAGAAATAGCTGTTCTGGCTGAACCGTGCAGTCGGTTTTCGCGAAAATTGGTAATCTGGTAGAGGGTGATGCCAAACGGTGATGATGCGAAGCCTGTGACCACTGGTCAAATGGTGGCGCTATAGCACTCAACTGAAATTGCAAACTTTAAACACTCATAACTCATGAACTGCTCGTCTCTCAGAAATGTAACTTATATTCACTTATGCGTCTGCTTATGTCAAACAACTTTTGTATTCTGACTTTTGACCTCTGACCTTTAGATGAACCGCCATCTTGAATCATATGTAAAACAGTTAAAATGTCTCTTCTCCTACAATCTTTGATCAAAATGCATAACAATGACCTACACATGAACTTTGAAGCCATACAAACATGAAATGAGTGTGAATTTTGTTTTCAGTGAAAAAAATGATGTTTTTACGAGCCAATGAAAATTGCTTGTTTGTGAAAATTCTTCTATTATCCCTAATCTACACATGCAAAGTAATCTGTTTATGAGATTTTACAGTTTGGTAGAGGGGGATGCCAAATAGCACTAAAACCAGTCTTGCTCCAATCGCTCAAATGGGGGCGCTATAGCAATTCTTTGAAACTGAAACATTTGAACAAGCATAACTCAGGCTTCGTTTGGCTTAAAATCATGGGACTTGTTTCTACACGTTCCTTGATTCATGTGGAACACATCTGTAATTTCGACTGGTAAGCTCCACCCCCAGAGTGTCTGCCATTTTAAGCAGTTTGAAAAATGCTCATGTCTGATTTTATGGCTGGATTTTTGATCAATTTGCATGACACCTGCTACATGAGAACTTTGGCCCCATCCGGACAAAACTTCAGAAGCAAATTTGTTTTCATCAAAAAATGACGTTTTTATAAGCCAATGAAAGTTGCTCGTTTGTGAAGAGTCTTCTTCTGCTTGTTTCTCTCTGGCAACACTGGAGCAAGTACATTGTGCCAGATTGTGTGAGAGGAATAAGCATGTGGAACTTGTTTCCATTTGTCACTTTGACCACTAAGCTCCACCCTCGGACTGCTGAATTGTGCATATTGTTCATATTGCTTACTGCTTGGTGGCGTGTTGTTGGGTTGTTTCATTGATGACAACAACTAAGCAAATCATTGTGCCTGGATAGCTCAGTCGGTAGGGTGCCTGACTTCGGAACACAAGATTGAGGGTTCAAGTCCCACTGCTGACAATACAAAGTCTGAGTCTCCAAAAACCCTGCTGTGTTTCCACAATCACATTTCTTCCATGTTTCTATGGCTTATTTGTGCATATTTAAGGAGCGGTAGTGGCTCAGAGGTAGAGTAACCGGATGGTAACCACAAGGTTGCCGGTTCGATCCCGGGCTCCTGCAGAGTTAGTGTCGATGTGTCCCTGTCCCACTGCCATCAGTGTATGAATGTGTGTGTGAATGGGTGAATGTGATGCACAATCTATGTAAAGCGCCTTGGATAAAGGCGCTATATAAATGCACCATTTACCATTTACCAAGCAGTCCACTGAATGTGTGTGTTGTTTCCAGTACGTCTTGTGTCTGTTGGGTAGCCTCATTGGTAGAGCGCATGACTTGGAAATGAGAGTTCCTGGGTTCAAATCCCGGCACGGACACCTAGTAATATGAGTCAATCATGCACAATCTCATGTGGTCTTCTACATCTAAGTTCATGGTTCTATGTGTAACCCAGGGTAAAACTCAATGTAATGGTGGTTGTCACCATTCGGCCATGTTGTGTTTTGTCACTATTCGGCTGTGTTTCCACAATCACATGATGTATTTCTTCCATGTTTCTATGGCTTATTTGTGCATATTTAAGGAGCGGTAGTGGCTCAGAGGTAGAGTAACCGGATGGTAACCACAAGGTTGCCGGTTCGATCCCGGGCTCCTGCAGAGTTAGTGTCGATGTGTCCCTGTCCCACTGCCATCAGTGTATGAATGTGTGTGTGAATGGGTGAATGTGATGCACAATCTATGTAAAGCGCCTTGGATAAAGGCGCTATATAAATGCACCATTTACCATTTACCAAGCAGTCCACTGAATGTGTGTGTTGTTTCCAGTACGTCTTGTGTCTGTTGGGTAGCCTCATTGGTAGAGCGCATGACTTGGAAATGAGAGTTCCTGGGTTCAAATCCCGGCACGGACACCTAGTAATATGAGTCAATCATGCACAATCTCATGTGGTCTTCTACATCTAAGTTCATGGTTCTATGTGTAACCCAGGGTAAAACTCAATGTAATGGTGGTTGTCACCATTCGGCCATGTTGTGTTTTGTCACTATTCGGCTGTGTTTCCACAATCACATGATGTATTTCTTCCATGTTTCTATGGCTTATTTGTGCATATTTAAGGAGCGGTAGTGGCTCAGAGGTAGAGTAACCGGATGGTAACCACAAGGTTGCCGGTTCGATCCCGGGCTCCTGCAGAGTTAGTGTCGATGTGTCCCTGTCCCACTGCCATCAGTGTATGAATGTGTGTGTGAATGGGTGAATGTGATGCACAATCTATGTAAAGCGCCTTGGATAAAGGCGCTATATAAATGCACCATTTACCATTTACCAAGCAGTCCACTGAATGTGTGTGTTGTTTCCAGTATGTCTTGTGTCTGTTGGGTAGCCTCATTGGTAGAGCGCATGACTTGGAAATGAGAGTTCCTGGGTTCAAATCCCGGCACAGACACCTAGTAATATGAGTCAATCATGCACAATCTCATGTGGTCTTCTACATCTAAGTTCATGGTTCTATGTGTAACCCAGGGTAAAACTCAATGTAATGGTGGTTGTCACCATTCGGCCATGTTGTGTTTTGTCACTATTCGGCCATGTTGTCACTAATGACAGTTCACAGCTCAGTTCACCACTCACTCACAGCTCACCAATCATTTACTCATTCAGCAACTCAGTGGCCTTGTGGTTAGAGTGTCTGCCCTGAGACTGGGAGGCCGGGGTTCGATTCCCGGCCGGGTCATACCAAAGGCTCTAAAAACGGGATCCAATGCCTCCCTGCTTGGCACTCAGCATCAAGGGTTGGATTGGGGGTAAGACCCTGTGTCATACTAGCGTCATGTCCAGAGGGTGTACTTGTACATCAAGCTGCCTCATGCTACAGAAACAGGAGATAGGCACGTGCCCTATGGGCCTCATGGCTGGGCAAGACTGTTTGACTGTCACTATTCGGCCATGTTGTCACTAATGACAGTTCATAGCTCAGTTCACCACTCACTCACAGCTCACCAATCATTCACTCAGTCACACCAGATTACAATGTGTGAGTCAGTCAGGGCAGGAATCAAAAACCCTGCCCTGCTCCCATAATTACCTGATGTATTTCTGAAGTTCAGGCTCCCATGTTTCTAGGGCTTATTTGTGCGTATTGTTCTTACTCCTTATTGCTGCTTGCTTGATCCCGTTTTATTGCTGCTTGCAGCTATATTAACTCTTGAGAGTGTAAAAATGAAACCAAATGGACCCGCAAGGGTCCATTTGGTTTCATTTTTACGTTCTCGAGAGTTACACCTGGTTAACCAACTTAGCTGAGGACCACCTGGAACCCTCTCAGGGACCACTGGTGGTCCCCGGACCACTGGTTGAAAACCACTGCTCTAACATGAGTCCACTTTCTGGCATAGACATACTGTACAGTATGTCCCCAGTGAACGTCTAATATGATCCACATGCCTGCAGCCAGTGAGCTAACAATGATCACAATCACACATGCCACCAACCCATTTCAATTAGATTTTTCCCCCCACTTCGATCTCTATTACGCGGCGCCACACAGGCAAAGCTACAGCAGTACTAGTACCTATTTAGCAGTTTTGTTCGGTCCCAGCTTGTTTGTCCTCAGATTCACTTGTACAATGCCTGAGAATGAGAGACAGAAAGAGATTATTAAAGGCGCTTTCATTGCCATGTCTCCATAGGAAAGAGTCACCCCGGCCACTTTCTGGAATTCAAGCGAAATCATGAAATCCTGCAGCGGCTTTTAGCAATCGCTCATGCTTCATTGTCTCGTTTGCTTACTCACAGTATATACTGCATCTATTTGTTTTTGCAGTAAATAAGACGTGGGCCTCCTGCCACTGCCACTGAGAGCAGGGGTGGATGTAACATTTCCGAATTGTGGGGGGCAGGAGAAAATGGTATGGGTGTGGGCTTTATCAGGCACGCAGCATGCATAAAGCTAAAGGTCTGACTCAGAGAGTTTTCTGTTTTCAATGATGAAATGCTGTTGGTTTAATGGTGCCACAGTTGTAGTTAGTTGGTAGCAGTAGTAGTGTTTCAAATCAGTTTAAATATAAGCACTTTAATTTGAAATATCTTGGGTTGTTTTGCATGCCATCATTTTTGGTGCGGCAGACTGGGCATTTAGGGGGGCATTTAGGGGGGCATTGCCCCCCCCCCATGCCCATGCCTAGATCCGCCCATGACTGAGGGAGAGAGAGAGGAGAAAGCTCAGTGGCGTTTTGTCTCAGAGAGCTGTAATCAGAGCTGCCACCTCCAGTTCAAGGCTGTCCAAAAGCAGAGTGCCACTCAGCTACCTTTGTTGTTGACTCGCTGCTGTTTCACGGCTGACCAGATCCGTTTCTTCTTCCCTCAAATGTTATTTATTTATTTAATTATGTGCCATTCATTACCACGTTTAAAGGCCACCGTTTTTCCTAGCTGGAGTGTATTACTGCACGAGATTAAAGTACAAAACAACAACCATCCCAAGGATTGGGATAAAAATGCACAGTAAGGGCTAGGAAGAACAATGAGGGCTAGAAAAGACAGAAAGTTTGATGTAGTAAAAGAAAAGGAATAGACGGCTTGTTTTGAAAGTTTCTGAGCTTTGAAGCTTTGATTCTTTTCTCTCTTCTGCTCGCTCTCTTCCACCGCCGCCGCCACAACAACCACCCAACGCTATACACTCCAACTTTTTACTACACTTTCTCATCCTTGCTGTGTTTTCCCCTCTGTTGTATTCTTATTAATTGGCCAGGTGCAGCCCGGGAGGAGGAGGCCTCTCTGCCAATTAGGGAGCCAGGAATTCAACGCTTGCCTGGGTTAAGTAGGGCATGCTGGTACCAGCCAATTAGAGCGGAGTACCGCCGTCTGAGGCAGGAAGCCGCAACCGGGTCACTTCCCCTCCCTCCCTCCCTCCCTCGTCCCCACCGCCCACCACATGACATCACCAAGCTGTCCAAGCAGAAACGGAATGAACGCGGCAAACGCGTGTAACCCTGAGAGAGAACAGACGCGAGGCCGAACATGATTAGGCAGAATGGCACATGTTGTAATGAGTGTTAAAAGAACCGCTGAAGGCTGTTTGAAAGGTCGTGCAGGATGGTTTATTTAACACAGAAGACTGCCGGGCTCTAGGACCACAAGAAAACTGGTGCCTGAAGCACCACCTATAGTGTAAAACGCTGGAATTGCACTTCGTATACATATATCTTGCTTGGGAAGCTGTCTTGCTAATGTCAATGCCAGCGAGTTAAAACGGACCAATCCTTGCTCCAGAAAACACCAATCTGCACCACCGGATAATCAGCAGGGACCCCTGAACACCAATACCTTTTATCCAAACCATGGAGAGTTCTCTAGATCTTGAGTTATTCAGCTTTTTTGTCCACCGTAAGAATGGAGGTGGACGGCAGAGCAGATGCGTGATGCGGTCACAGAAGGACTACTGTAATGTCAGTGAGCCAAGACAATAAAAATAGAAGAAAAGAAAAAAGCGATCCAGTTTGTTATCAATCATAAAGCTCAAATGACGGTACAGCCCGTTAAAAGCGGGGCCTATCTTCATTATAATGTCAGTATGCACCGTCACATAAGCAAGGGAAGCAGTTATTGTGTTAAAAAGGTTTGTGAGCACCATTTATTCATTCGTCTGAACAACGAATGCCCTTGCATGATTCAGCACGTTGCACTGCCATATGGCAATACAATACCAAACATTTCCACCTTCATCTTCAATGTTTTTTGTTTACGTAAAGTTTGTGTTTAAAACAAACACTCAAAACTTTTCATTCATTGTCATAGACATTTAATGTTGGTGTTAAGACAAAGTTGCTGTTTACACACTAAAAACTGAACCCCTCAAATAAACACACGCACAACGCACGCAAGCGCACACACACACACACACACACACACACACACACACACACACACACACACACACACACACACACACACACACACACACACACACACACACACACACACACACACAAATGCACGTATCCACACACACTTTTATTACTTGCAAAAGTATTGTGGTCAGCTGGACCAGAAGGTATGTATGTATGTATGTACAGTATGTTGGCCTGCAGTACATGTCAAGCATGAAGTGGACTTTGTTGACATTGAAGAAGTATTTGGACAGGTACAGTATTTTGGTAGTGTGTCGAATCTTGTGGACCATACCCATTGCAAGATGTTGTACTCTGTCTTCAACCCTAAGCCAACCCAGACTGTCAAAGTGGGCAGCAGTGATTTGGATTCGGTAAGTGAGGCCAAGCACCAGCCTGACCAGTTTGTTTTGAGAGGTCTGTAGCCTTGTTTTCAGGGCCTTTGAGGTGCTGTGGTACCAATTGGTGCAGGCATAGTATGTACCGCCACCGGTATGTATGTATGTATGCATACATTAATGTATATGTATGGCTATAATTGGCTGTTGATGGTGATGTAATTAAGATATATCAGGCCCGCTCTGCTTGTGCACAATTAGGCTACGTACTTGTGTGCCATACCCAGGTTGGGACATATCTTATATTTTGCAGTTCTAGTTTTTGTATTGCTTAATTGCAAGTGCTACAGATCTCCCCGGGTCTGAAATAAAGACTGACTGACAGACAGACAGACAGACAGACAGACAGACAGACAGACAGACAGACAGACAGACAGACAGACAGACAGACAGACAGACAGACAGACAGACAGACAGACATGCACACTATGTTGCTCTGCTGTATGTTGTGAACCCCCATGGGCATTTACAGTTGATTAGCATCTGTATCCTACACACACCTCTTCCTCGCCCCAGGGACTATCTTGTCATTTTCATCTTGCAGACATTTGGAAGGCGTCATTAAACCCAGGTGACTACAGCTGTTTCCTCGCCATCCGTATCACGTGCTAATTAGACAAAGGACATATTAATTAAATTAAAACTCATCGGTGGAACGTAAAGCTTGCCCCCGTTTCAAGCTCTTTTCACACTTCATACAATATCACACTGGCATGTTGGTGAAATTGCGTAAACAGGTACTTTGTCATGCAGTGTTGTGTGTGTCTGTGCGTGTGTGCGTGCTCGCACGTACGTGTGTTATTAGCTGTGTGGCACCATGCTATTTTCAAAGATGTTGTTGCTCTTTCAGAATGTGTTATGAAAGGTGACGGGAGGTCGACTTAAGTTGTGTTCAGAGCTGAATAGTTACAGGACACGACTTCAAGTTGTGCAAACGCGAGCGGGATCGAGTGGGGTGCAGTGTGAATGCATGCGGTGTGAACATTGTGAACAGGGTGGGACGAAGCAAGCAAGCGGCCGCCTGTATCCTCACCTTGGCTGGAAATATCCAACTGAAGTGACCTTCACCACGCCCCCCCCCCGACTCCATCCATGCATCGCGTCCTGACAGTGAACTTTAACAAGTGGCGACAACCAGATATATTTTCCAGAAGTGCGTTTGTTGTCTATGGGAGCAAGTATTGTCGATAGCAGGTGAAGAGGCGATAGTCGGAAAGTAGGCGGAGAAATATGGCGCCCGAAAACCTGTAGCAAACATGTTGAACTGAGCCATTTTGGGGTGAACGAGCTGGTCGATTACTGTGTTTACATTGAATCGATGTGTGATGCGAGGCGTGAGCAAAGGGACTTTTTTTCATGTATCACTGGCTGGGTCTGGCTGGGTCTGTCTCGGGTGTGTCCAAGCACGAAAATATTGCGTGTGGTTTGTGTCACTGTAGCACAGCCTAATGGATGTACAATACAGTACAGTACAGTAGAGGTACCTATAGTAATGTGGGGCGACTAGCGGAAATCAGCCCGGCCCTCTGGACAAGTTCCTGGGGTTCTGGATGTTTCTATCCTACAAACCTTGTTATGTAATTTCAAATAAGCCGCTGACTATAGTTTTACTTTGAATTATGGGACTCAGCCGCATGGTGGAATGGTATGCAGCGCAATTCTGATGACATTTTAAGTGAACCAAACCATACCGGGTGGCAGTCGGTTCAACATATTCTCAATGCAGTTCAATTTAACAAGACAAAGGACTTCAATGCAAAAACGTACAACCTTTTTAAAAATTCAGCTTACTGAAAATATCTTGTCACTCCTTGAGCACAAATTCGTACATATTTTTTGCCACTCTTGTAGCGCTAACTATAATTTAGGCTTAAGCTTCTGTTTCTTAATTTCAAAGTAAGAATTTAATCCAAATAGGTGTCGAGCTGTTTGAAAGACGGCGTCCTGAGCTCAGAGGAGGAGAGAGAGGGGGAGAAGTTGTGGGGAGAAAAGCTCTGGCGCAAGGGCACTTTCATTTGATTCAGGGGAGACACAGAACGGCTTTTTCATTCCACTACACAGAGACAGCGGCCATCCACTAATCACCTTCTGGTCAATCAAACCAGGCTTTGTGTGCGCACACGTGCGTGTGTGTGTGTGTGTGTGTGTGTGTGTGTGTGTGTGTGTGTGATAGAAAGAGAGAGACACACACACAGACAGAGAGAAAAGAGCAGAGTAATGGGATCTGTGCACTTTTGTCAGTTTGCGCATGTCTGTGGGTATGAGTGCAGTGTGTGTGTGTGTGTGTGTGTGTGTGTGTGTGTGTGTGTGTGTGTGTGTGTGTGTGTGTGTGTGTGTGTGTGTGTGTGTGCCCCTGTGTGCGTGCATGCGTATAGGCTTGTGTGTGTATTAACGGAAACTGTTGACCCTTGAGCCCTCTCAGAGTGTTGGGAGAGATGAGGAAAAGGAGGGATTTCCGTCTCTCTTTCTTTCACCACCTTCGGTCTAATTAGCGACCACCAAGATTTCCTTTGTCCACTCAGGGTGTGTGGATAAGGGGGTCCAGCTTTCCACAAACCTTTCATTTCCTTTTTAACAAGCTTATATAGAATGGCCAGGAAAGGCTTCAAATGCACACCTGTGTTTCAAAGGGCGGCTGATAAGCGATGGCATTTTCTCCTACTTTAACACCTACACTTCTCCTCTCTCCGCTGTCTTCTCCCGTACCCAGGTTTACCTTAGTGCAGGAGGTTTTCAACCTTTTCCAAACCAGGGCCCACTATTTATTCTGAATTTGAGCCACAGACCACAATGTTCCCGGACCACCAGTTGAAAACCACTGCCTTAGTGGATACAATCACTATGGTTGTTTCACAGATGAATGATTTGATTGAAAATGATTGATTGATTGATTGATTGATTGATTGATTGATTGATTGATTGATTGATTGATTGATTGATTGATTGATTTATTGATTGATTGATTGATTGATTACATTATTGGCAGAAATAATGTAATCAGTAGAGGGTATTGTCAAATGTCAATAATGCATTTATATAGCGCCTTCATCCAAGCTCTTTACATAGATTGTGCATCACATTCAGCCATTCACACACACATTCATACACTGATGGCGGCGGAAACCATGCAAGGCACAACCAGCACATCAGGAGCAATTGGGTGTTACTACTGTAAGTATCTTGCTCAGGGTCAGATTAACACTAAATCTCGCGAAGTGAACGGTGAATTTGTGGTTATCTAGTTATCTAGTCCTAAATTGTGGACACAAACTTGAAAATTCTAGTGTTGGGTCCAAGAGACTACACCCAAATCAAATGGTGGTCCGTGGCTAAAATGCAGACTAAATAGTGGGCCCTGTTATGAAAAAAGTTGAAAATCACTGTTTTAAAGTAATAATACTTTGGCTGCTCTACCCTCTTACTGGGGTAGGCCGAGGCCGTGCAAAGTCTCTGGGCAGGACCCTACCAGCCCGAATGCCATTCATATGGCTCTTCCTTCAAAGGAGAAATCCACTGGTCATTACACCCTGTTCAAACAGCCCCATGAACATCACTGAAAGTCCCAGCAACTCTCTCAAAATGATTCAACAAAATCCTTGACAGCTGTGCGATTAATCATGCCCGCCAGACCACTCCATCCATATACTTTATCATGCCGTAGTTCAATGGAGCCTCATCTAATAACGGATTTGCTTGTTAAAATTTCTGTCACACAGAAGATGATATGGAGGCTAGCCACGGGGCCTGGCTGCAAAAAAGGGGAAAAGATTCAAACTGTGGTTTGCTCAGATGTACTGTAACAGTGGTCCCAAAACACCCCTGTGTTTTGGGAGCCGAGCTGTGCCTTGCACTAGGCTGTGGCTATTCTATTGCAAGGGTAGGCATTAGGCAACCTTTTCAACATGAAGTGCCTTATTGTCTTATTTTAAGTGATAGTCAGTGTGCCATATCGACATTACATTTAATTATAACACCACATCAAAATTATACATTTCCATCCAACTTTGATTGTCCATATGCACCTTTATGTTTTCTCTTCTTCTTCTTCTTCTTCTTCTTCTTCTTATTATTATTATTATTATTTATGCCATTACCACTGTTTCCACAGTCAGAGTACAATTAATGTGAGTTTGAGCAAATGTAGAATTATGTGCAGAATGTAATTTACATACAGACATGAGTGGACTTAATTTAACTGTTTTTTTTTTTGTTTTGTTTTTTTTGTTTTTTTTTTAAATATATTCACTTAATTTTAAAAGAAAATCATCTCTCTCACTCTTGTGCCAGTGTGCCAGTGATCACACTCTTAAGTGCCAATGTTGGCACCCCCGCCTAAGGCTGCCTACAACTGTTCTATTGCATCCTAATGTCTGCGCAAAGCACATTGAAGGGACTCGTTATTGAAAGGTTCTATAACACGGTATTGCCATAACTGATTAAGAACCCAAAACTCCTGAACAATACGTTAGCCCAGACAGAGGTTCCACTCCAGTGGGATTAGATCTTATTTTATTTTGAAAGCTGAAAAGCTACCTATCCAAAGCACTATACACAGGGGGTACTGGACTTCCTCAAGTCCTCGTTCATGTGTGTGTCGAGTTTGAAGTCAGTCAGCCCCATAATAGAAGCATCCATAGTAAACGATGACAGTAATTTCCTTTTCTAGAAACTGTAATCAAATAATTGTCAATAATGGCCTATTTTAGGTTGTTTGTTTGTGAGTTAATAAAAGTGTAATAAATAAGCAGAGGAGTCATTGATTGAGCCCCATTTATTCCATTTTGTAATAATACTACACTCAGACAACAAACTCAGTCAGTTGTGAGAAAGGAATAGCTTTGCAATTACAGTATAAGCAATGGATTTAGGGTTCTCTGGGCAATAATATATTATGTTTGTTTGCTCCATATTTTCCACATTACTGCTACAGGCCTGGTGCTATTCTAACGGCATAGACGATAAACACTCTTCACATCCTGTGTCAATGTGATGTGCAAAATAAGTACCGGTATTTAGAGATGACGGAATTTAGATGTGACTGCTCCATTTTATTTTGCCACATCCCTCACAGCATGGCTTCACACTTAGCTCAACTGTGTAGCATCAACAGCTTGGCAACGTGTTTAGCCCATTTAGGCTTGAGGCCGATTCTAAAAACACCTTCCAAACGCATTAAAGGAGAAAAAGGCACAAGAATATATCTTTAAAAATAAACTCTGTCCAACTGACATTTTGTCTCAGCATTGTAGCAAGTACTACAGTGCCCCCAGCTATGACTGTCGGTCATTATAGTGTTAACCAAATGGACCC
>CM076984.1:12354629-12607129 GCA_039105355.1 Benthosema pterotum | reverse complement strand
ATGCGGTATGCAGTGTAGCAGCAGGAAAGTAATTACAAGGAAGATCATTTTGGTATAGTGTTTTTTAAAGGTACATTCAGTAATTCCACATAATTCATTTTTTTGTGATACCACCTACTGCAGAGAATGCTGACCATATAATTAACTCCTCCCTATCCCCAGTGAAACACAGGGGTAAAAAAAACAACAACAACAATCTATAGTTTCAGTTTGGGCTTTGGGTGACAAAGCCTTCATCCAATCAGGATAGAGAGGGGGGTCTTCCTCCAATCACGATCGTGTGATGCATGTGCCGTTGACCTGTTGCCGTGCCCCCCCCCCCACGCACACACCACTGTCGAGTGTGTGCATGTGCATATCTTGCTATTGCAACCCCTCCCCAAATCACTTACTGTATTAATGTAAGCATATAATTTAAGGTAAGCTGGCGGAAATCCAAACTCAAATACCAGCAGAATCCTCATGTGGCAAGGTAGAATCTGTAGTACAATCAGGTACATTTTCCTTGTAATGAACAGACTTGTTAGTGTTTGCTGTGCTAATCCTTTGCCGTTGCTGAACCATCACGTACTAACATCACTGACTGACTCACACAACAGCAATAATTTCCCTCGCTCTCCCACTTTCACCGACAGAGACAGAGAGAGAGAGAGAGAGAGAGAGAGAGAGAGAGAGAGAGAGAGAGAGAGAGAGAGAGAGAGACCTGGAAAAGGCCAGGTGATTCAGGCAACAGCTGTGGATGACTGTGGAAATAGAACAAGAAGTGTGGCGCAATAAGGACACAGAGAGAAAGTAGAGAGGAGAAGGCGGCGATACTGTATGAGAGGGAGGGAGGGGGCTGCAGGGAAGACAAACATACTGGACTCTTTGCGCTTAGCTCAAGCTCTGCGGGGGGACAAGACACCCGAGTTATCGGAGTCACAAGTTCAGCCTGGTTTTTAGTGCGCGGAGGGTTGAGGCGCGGCGGCGGGGGTTAAGGTACTGCACACAGCGTGTGCCCTCTGGTTCCCGACACACAGCTTTTGCCTCTGCATTAACGGCACCGCAGGGCATTGAAAAACAGCCTTTCTAATGCCCTACCAAGACTAAAGCATTAAAGACGACACATTGACGTTTGTATTTTCTCAAGGCCGGCTGAGAGCTTTAGCCAGGTTTGCGGGTGCCTGCGTGCACGTGTGCATGCATGCGCACTTGCATGTGCAAAAATATCCCACAGTTGGACATAGTACAGTATAGTCACACCAGTGGTTCTCAAAGTGAGGTCCAGCTGAATTAATCCATTAAAAATATTATCATTAAAATCAGTTTAACAACTTGAACCCCAGTAGACTGTACATACAATGACTATTTGAAAATTACCATTCTACAAGCTCACAACAACACGTTTCATGTCTCAATGTCAAACATACAAAGGCTGTCAAAAATGACGAGTTAATGGCAGGAATTAATTTTGTTAATTTTTTATTCTGATTAATGCATTTTTGATTGACTTTAATTCAATTTTCATTGAAAACTCATAGCTTTGTGTCTCCCTGTAACTAGAGCCATAGAGTATAGCTCGAGGGATCTACAAGCACTGGGGGTTTGTAGATCACCTATTTTCATAATTATAAAAAAAAATAAACATTTCTTTCTCCCAGATTATTTTTCTTTTTTAAATGTTCAAATTCCATACAGGTAAGCATGGCATATTTTGGCCATAGTTCAAATGGTGATTAATCATGATTAAATTCATTTTGAAGCTGTGATTAATCTGATTAAACTAGGACCTTACCCGTTGTGAATATATAAACACCAAATGATGTACAGTGTAAAGTGAATTAATAGATCATAACAGTGTGGGTAGTGAATTAATAGATTATAGCAATGATCATGTAAATTTCTGCTTGCTTTAATGTAATTGTGACTGTGAGTATACTTGATCTGCTGTACCGGAGCGAGCCCTGAGCGGGGGAGTTGTTAGCTTGTAGATCTGCTTGTTTTTAGCGAACACCGTCGTTGAACGATAGTATAGAATAAATGTAGTACCCATTCGACTGTAGAGCAGGGGTGTGGCGTGCCTCCTCCTCCTCCTCAACACAAACACCGCGGCCACTATCAGCTGCGTTGTTGGTGTAGCAGTGGAAATATGGCAGTGGGGTAACGGCGATAACGGTGGCCTGTGAATTGTGTAACGTTAGGGGCCCCCGTCAGACTTTCCCATATAAACTTAATGGGGAAATTTTCAAGCGAAATAAATTCATTTTTAATCAAGGATGTGTTAATTTGGAAAAAAGGACTTTGTCACTCTCTTCATAATGTTATGGTCAACACCTGTGTGAAATCTCAGAGCGATTGGTGCAGCCAGGACGGACTTATGCCTGTTTCAGACATTCATTCATTCAGACAGACATTTGCTTAGTTATATGTTTTAATCATTCAACAGCCCTATTTCAAACACATAGGCTATTAAACCTTTGAGAATGAACCACGCACTGCACATCACAAGGTGTCAATACGCAGTGTGCACAACGCACTGTGCTTTGAGTTTACAGTTTGTCCATGGTGTTGATTTCAAGTGTTATCTGCTAGCCGATCCTTATTTTCTCTACATTACTCGCAGACTGCCTTTACCACCAGCTGGTTCTGCTCAATAATAGCACATTATCCATCCAATCCCTGTCTTCATATCTCTCTCTCTCTCTCTCTCTCCCCAATCCCTTTGTAAAACAGGGTTGTGGGTAAAGATGGCGGCCAGGTGGTGGCGATGTGTCCCCTGGGGTTTAGGACTGGTCTCTGTGAGGCCAGGCCAGAGTGCCTGCTATTCCACTCCCCACTCAAACGTTGACACTAATTAAAGCCATAAACTACCATCAAACAAAAGGGACGAAGTGAGGTCCCAAACTGCACGCATGATGGCCAGGGAATGGACTCTAATGGCATCAAAGAGGAGAGAGAGAGAGAGAGAGAGAGAGAGAGAGAGGGGGGGGGGGCTAGTAGAGCTACCATCGTGTTGGATGTGTGTGGTTTTGGCAAATGCATGTGTGTGGGAAGCTTGCAAGTGGCGCGTCCCTGCGTATAAAAATCTAAAACAAAAAACTAAGTCTACAAGGCAGTTTTTTCCCCTTCTGTACATTCTTTTCATTATATATTTTTGGAGGATCGTTTACAAGAGTCGGTCTACCTTCTCTCTCCTTTGTCTTTCTTTCTTGTTTGTGTGTTGGGCTGGGGGTACATGAATGATGCAGTACCACGAATGGTGGTGCAGCTTCAAAACTATGGAAGGAAGAAAAAATGAGCTACACATTCTTCCTCGCTTTTGAGAGGTACAATAGTCAGTAGTATACACACACAGTCACACACGTACGCACATGCACGCACACTCAGACACAAGCATGCACGTGCACTCACACATGCCCTCCAGGCTGCAGAGCAGGGCAGGAACAGCGGGTCCTCTCTCTCTGCTTGTTTTCGGTATTGATCCGGGAGATATTGACCTGCCGGGGTAGGAATCAACCTTGCCATCTCTGGCGGCTTCGGCAGCCCCGGCTGTATCTCTGCAATAATCGTGTCATTGTTCCAGACTATCACATCCAATGAATACAGCGAGAGAGAGAGAGAGAGAGAGAGAGAGAGAGAGAGAGAGAGAGAGAGAGAGAGAGAGAGAGATTTCAAACACTAAATGCCAGACAAGGCATGTCGCGATCAGAGATGGTGGACAAAGACTGATAGGCACTTAGACCAACAGGTTACTGCTGTGCTGTCTTACTCTCTCTCTTTCTCTCCCTCTCTCTCTCTCTCTCGGCACCCTGCACAGCAGAGATCACACCTCTTTTATTGCAGGGCAGCGAGCAGAAGAAAACCGCCTCGACCTCGATTTATAAAAAGGTACAAATATGCCATGGTGGCAGGTCAGCTCCTCACAGAGGCAAGAACATGGTTCAGCACTAAGGCTGTCTTGATCTTTACAAACGTGGTTTAATATGTACATAATGTACAAGCGAGCACAAGGGAAGGGAAGCTATTGATGTTGCCAGTGAGAAGAGAGAGAATGTCCCATAATGGCGATCCATTCACTAACCATATCGACGGCCATGCATGGCCACACCGCAGGGAGGCGGCGTCTGTGAATGGCCTGAGAGACGGTGAGATCCACTCGCCACCAACGACCTGGTCAAATATAGTTGCAACCTGCTCACGAGTACTTGCTTAAGGTTGTGACTAGTTACTAGTTTATAGGTCAGGGGAGACCCTAAGCCTAAACATAACCCTATCTCTAACACTTAAGCCCTACACATAACCTCAGGCACGAAGGAGTACCAAAAGTACTAACCCTAAACATAATCACAAGCACGGAGCAGTGCATGTTCACGAATCTGGTCATCCCACAGGGCCCTTCCCCGTCCAGTCCTGCCCTTGCACGCCTCCGTTGTCGAGCCACTGTCCCCTCGTCTAAGCTATAGTCCAACCGTCACCAGCAACCGATCATGATTAGTAACGCAAGCAAGTGGTCCCGACCTGGTCATAGTGGGTTTTTTTATCCTAGTGGTCATAGTGGATTCGCAAATGGTCTCCCGTGGATGTGACCACGTTGCAATGTGATCTATAGTCGCTGTTGGATTTCGCCCTTCCTGGATGGCCTACTGTGTGTTTGTGAAGGTGAGTGTCGTGGTGGAGTCATAGAGTGTTACAGCACTATGTCGACCCAGGCAATAAGACAACAATAGCCAGAGGAACTCCTCACACAGATGTATAAACCTGCAATCCATATATTGGTGACATTTTGTATAAGAGATGGAGGGGTCGATAGGCTGTGGCGCGTGGCCATGCATATCTGTCTTGTTTTGTCGTGCGGGTTATGTGTGCGTGTGCATGTGTGTTATACAATCAATCCCTTCTCATGCATTTTTTTTTTTTTTTCATCTGACAATGTTACAGTACATGGAGTCTACATGCATATAAAGTGCACATAGCATGCTAATGCTTCTTGTTGTGGGTTCTGCAAGGCATCTCTGCCATGAATCATTTTAAATGTGAGTAGACAACTCAGATGTAGGAGCACGATAGCTATCCATACTAATTCAAATTCTTTCAAATGTTTTCTTTTTTTCCCCGAGCCGTCATTTCTGATGCTTCTCTGATTTTTTTCCCCTCAACAACCTTAGCAGTGAAAGGTTTCCTAAGGCAAAACAAACAAGCTGGAAAGGATACTAATACACACATTTTAAAATAAAACATGGAGGAATTCACACTTTTCTCCAGCAGTTAGACATACTGCATACACTACATTGACAAAAGGCAGTTTGCATAGTACAAATCAAATCGTGCCAGTCTGCTCGTTCTAGCAAGTAACTTTTTCCCTGCAAAAGTTTACATCAGCCACCCATTTGTCATGGCCAACTGCTACTCATTTATTTGGGTTTTCACTGCTTTTATCTGTTTCGCCTCAAATCTTATTGTGTTTAAAAAGCAAGGATGAATGGCACAGGCTGGTTGGTCTCTTTGTTAAGCATTCTAGAAGCATTCTAGAAATACCACAGGCCTTGCTCATTGTGAACGCAGTGAGCCAGATAACTATGTAACCCTAACCCATAGTTGTCTGTGTATCTGTGCGTCTTGGGCATGCCCAAGAGTGTATATGGGAACCAAATAGCGTAATTACCGGTACTACCTGAATGATTTCCACATTAATTGTGAATTATAATGTATATGGCAGTAAAGGCTGTTTCATTGCATTTCTTGGTAAGCAATTGCTTAGTTAACAAATGGCGTTATAGCTGCATTAAAAACAGATTGTCTGTGTGCATTGATGACATACTAAACATACCTCATCAATTCAATTGTTCAAATCAACATAAGCCCACACAATTAGCTATTCCAAATAAATGGAAATAACTTCCTTGTAACAGCAAAGGCAGGAATGAAATCATCTCTTTGATACAGTACCAGTTTGCCTGACAAAGTTCTAAATTGTCTCTTTTCTCTAACCACGCTCAGTCACATACTCCAGCAACAGATCTTGCTGTGAAGAGACATAACTCTTCTCATCTCTCATGGCCAAAACCAGCCCTCCTGCTGCCTGTGGAAATTGGCCCACAGGACTGGAATGCGCAAAGAAGGAAGAATAGGTTCTGCCAAACAAAGCCGCTATCCATTTTCGATATAAATGTCCCTTTGGAGCGTCAGTGAGCGTTGCCCAGTTGGAAAGATAAGCAGTGTTTATAAAGTCTATTATTGAGATAATGAATTTAGCTTTTGCTAATGCGTTTAAGGCATCCATTACACAAAAATCTTCTCTCGGTTTGACAATTGGCATGAATTAAAAACCTTACTCACATAATGGACCTCTTTATCTAAAAGGCTGTAATTATTTGAGATATGGGCCTCAAGTTGGAGGGTTGGTTAATGTCAATGTTTGTTGGCAGCACAACTGATGGGTTCTTAAGTTTGACACTGAGCCGTGGAATCTGGCAGGCTAAAGGACTAAAAAGGTTGGCCAAGTGAAAAGGGACAGCCCACCCCAAGAGCACTGGCTTTTATTGCATTTTATTTAGACATTTATTTTAACCCGTCTGTGTGCAGCACCCTATCCAATATCGTTCTCCAAATAAAGGGGAAGAGGGACATAATATTTGTTTTTGGCGGTTAGTTATGGCTGTCATTAATCAAACGTGTTGTTCACATTGTCAGAAAAATATTGCTCACACACAGACATCGGGAGCGTCCAAGTTTCACACATGCATGGAGAAAACAATGCGCTGTTATTTAAAGGCCATGTGCGACGGTTTACCACCAGCAAAGTGCTAATTGACAGTTACTAATTATTTAATTAAATCATTAGGTTCAATATAACATACGATCTAATATAAAGTTCTGCACTTCAGGGCATGTCCATCTGGACTCCATTTACTCCAAATAATCAAAATCACTTCAGCCTAATACAAATAATACCTTTTCTGATTTCATGGATAAAGTCATGCTTTCTATATATCGTCTGTGTTTCAATAACAAGCCCATTGTAATACCTCTAATTAGTTTCATGCTCAAACAAGTCACTTTGACATGAAGCCTTGAAGAGCTGCGTATCAAACCAGAAAACAGCCCCATTTTCCCACAACAGCTCCATAATTACTTTACTGCTATAGTGTGACCATATACCTCACCCTAGAGGTTATCATACCTAAAGCTCTACTACACCCAGTGGTGGACATTACTCAAGTCAATTTACTTAAGTAATGCACTTAAGTACAGATTCTAAGGATTTGTACTTTACTTGAGTGTTATATTTTTTGATACTTTTACTCTTACTTGAGTGAATTTCCAAGACAAGGATTTATACTGTACTGTACTTTTACTCAGTTACATTTCTAGGAAGGCTGTTTAAGTAAAAGTACATTTAAGGCATACGTTTTGTTTCCCTCCGCTACTGAAGTGAAATGCAATTGGCCACATGCTGTGTTTGTAAAAAAAAAGAAAAAAAAAAAAGAACCTATCACAGTTATTCACTGGGATCTACTGAGAAGCCCATTGGATCCTGTGAAACGGTCACGCCATGTTAATTGTTTGTAAAGATGGTTTACTATTAAGCAGTAATTTATTTGGTAAGTAGGCCTACTAAATGTTAATTTTATGCTGTAACAATTAACAAATAATGAATTTAATGTTGTTTTAACAAATTTCTGGATACTTCAAATTATCCACAGGTTTGACTCGTAACAGGAAGGCTTAGCCCCGATGCAAAATGGCTCATTGGTCTCATTGGTCGGCCTGATTGTGCAGAGCACCCTGCCCGACCTGTGGAACGGTTGCCCATGTTTATTTTATCAATTTCTCATATTTTAGAACTTGTTTAATTCAGCATTAAAGGTTAGCACCAGATTACTCTTGTGATGCAGTAAAAATAATCTATTTAATTTCATATCAATTCAGCAAACGTAAAGATACTTCAAATCTGTAGTGTGGCACCATCTACAGGTGCAATAAATGTTTTTTTTTTTAACTTATACAGTATATTTACTTATTATAAACATATTTTAATTTACTCACAATACTAGTAGTACAATTAAAAGCAAGTACTTTTCTACTCTTACCCAATTAACATTCTCAAAGAGTAAAATGTCAACTCTGACATCACTGTGATATCATCAGTAACATCCATATTTGGAGCCACCAAATACCTGAGAATGTGACGCAAGCATCGCATCACAACATGTGGCCTCTGGATGAGTATAAATATAAGCTTCTCCGGCACTAGGCTCACATCAACTACCAGCTTGGCATACCTCACATCAACTACCTGATCGCCATACCTCACATCAACTACCTGATCGACCTACCACCAGACTGAGACTGAATTGTCAGTTTGCCTACAGCTCCTGGGAACTAATATGGAAGCTGCAGAAGAAATTTTGTCCTACTCTGACTACTCTGACTCCGAATCCTCCTGCTCTGCTTCCAAACCAGACCAGGGAGACAGTATGAAGCATCAAGACTCTCTACTGGACGAGACAGAGGAACGGAAGGCAGAGGAACGGAAGTCTGAGGAACGGAAGTCTGAGGAACCGAAGTCTGAGGAACCGAAGTCTGAGGAACCGAAGTCTGAGGAACCGAAGTCTGAGGAACCGAAGGCAGAGGAACCGAAGGCAGAGGAAGCGAAGGCAGAGGAAGAGAAGGCAGAGGAAGAGAAGGCAGAGGAAGAGAAGGCTGAGGAAGAGAAGGCAGAGGAAGAGAAGGCAGAGGAAGAGAAGGCAGAGGAAGAGAAGGCTGAGGAAGAGAAGGCAGAGGAAGAGAAGGCAGAGGAAGAGAAGGCAGAGGAAGAGAAGGCTGAGGAAGAGAAGGCTGAGGAAGAGAAGGCTGAGGAAGAGAAGGCTGAGGAACAACAGGACGGTGAACAGCGCAACAAGGAACAGCGGAACGAGGAACAACAGGACGTGTTGCACGTCCACACAGGGGAAAAACCTTTCCGTTGTAAAGAATGCGACATGAATTTCTCTGATTCAGCTAACCTGAGGAGACATGAGCGCTTCGTCCACGCTAAAGAAGAGGCCAAGGCTTGCGTCATCAAGCTGCCGTCTGTCGCCTGGAAGACCAGTGACTCGGCTACACCATTGTTGAAGGACCAAGTAGACAGAGCTCATTCCTCAAGCAACAGAGAAAAACCTCTGTCTGCCAACACCGTCAGGACCCGGGAGGGCGAAGGCTCAAGACACGAGCCTAGACACCACAAAGGGGCGAGGAGCCCGACCCGAGAGGGCGAGGGCTCCGGACCCGAGCCTAGACACCGTAAACGGGCGAGGAGCCCGACCCGGGAGGGCGAGGGCTCCGGACCCGAGCCTAGACACCGTAAACGGGCGAGGAGCCCGACCCGGGAGGGCGAGGGCTCCGGACCCGAGCCTAGACACCGTAAACGGGCGAGGAGCCCGACCCGGGAGGGCGAGGGCTCCGGACCCGAGCCTAGACACCGTAAACGGGCGAGGAGCCCGACCCGGGAGGGCGAGGGCTCCGGACCCGAGCCTAGACACCGTAAACGGGCGAGGAGCCCGACCCGGGAGGGCGAGGGCTCCGGACCCGAGCCTAGACACCGTAAACGGGCGAGGAGCCAGACCCGGGAGGGCGAGGGCTCCGGACCCGAGCCTAGACACCGTAAACGGGCGAGGAGCCCGACCCGGGAGGGCGAGGGCTCCGGACCCGAGCCTAGACACCGTAAACGGGCGAGGAGCCAGACCTGGGAGGGCGAGGGCCCCAGACACCCCGAACGGGGTTTCATCACCAAGACGCGGGATGGCGATAGATCCAGGCATCACCAATGGAGGAGCAGCCAGGCCCGGGAGGGCGACAGATCCGGACATCACCAGTGGAAGAGCAGCCAGGCCCGGGAGGGCGAGAGATCCAGACATCACCAGTGGAAGAGCAGCCAGGCCCGGGAGGGCGACAGATCCGGACATCACCAGTGGAAGAGCAGCCAGGCCCGGGAGGGCGAGGGACGCTCCAGACACCACCAAAGGACGAGCAGCCAGGCCCGGGAGGGCGAGGGACGCTCCAGACACCCCGAAAGGGGGACGAGCAGCCAGGCCCGGGAGGGCGAGGGACGCTCCAGACACCCCGAAAGGGGGAGGAGCAGAACCCGGGAGGGCGAGGGACGCTCCAGACACCCCGAAAGGGGGAGGAGCAGAACCCGGGAGGGCGAGGGACGCTCCAGACACCCCGAAAGGGGGAGGAGCAGAACCCGGGAGGGCGAGGGACGCTCCAGACACCCCGAAAGGGGGAGGAGCAGAACCCGGGAGGGCGAGGGAGGCTCCAGACACCCCGAAAGGGGGAGGAGCAGAACCCGGGAGGGCGAGGGCGGCTCCAGACACCCCGAAGGGGGGAGGAGCAGAACCCGGGAGGGCGAGGGCGGCTCCAGACACCCCGAAGGGGGGAGGAGCAGAACCCGGGAGGGCGAGGGAGGCTCCAGACATCACCAAAGGAGGAGCAGCCAGGCCCGGGAGGGCGAGGGCTCTAAACACCAAAAACAGAAGAGGTGAAACAACAAAAGCTTTTAAATGACAACTTTATTTTTTTCATTGGTCTAGTATGGCGGTAGCCAACCCGCGGCTCTTCGACTGGCTTTGTGCGGCTCGCGGCGGGGCTTCCATGACAAGCGTCAGAAACGCTCGGCCTGGCGCAGCTATTCATTCCCTACAGTGCTGCTCAAACATTCCACCACGGCCGAGGAGGAGTAGGCGGGGAGAAAAAAAGGAGCCGTTTTTCTCCCGCTGTTCTTTAGTGTTTCGTGCACTATTTCGCGGTGGTGGTCGGGATGGAATGGGACGGTGCACGTGCACCGCCGTTGTACCGTTTCGTGTGCCGTTTCGTGTTGGTGGTGAATGGAACGGTGCGCGACGCACGCCGCCGTTGCCGCCGTGTCATGCGTTGTTTGGTGGTTGTGGTATATCACGCCGTTCCACTGTGGAGTGGAGCGCCGGCATTCAGTCGTTACCCCTGCCATTCATTTAGCATGCCATAATATTTAGTAAAAAAAATACTATAATATTTTGCAAAAAATATTTTATGGCAAAAAAAATTGGGGGGAAAAAAGCATCCCACACACAAAAGACATGCAGCCACTTACTATGTAACCCAGGCCAAAATGTCTGTGCTTGCGTTATACAATCTGTGTATCATGGTCGGACATCCCAATGATGTACGACCTTGACTTTTGATCACACCAAATCAACTTCCAATGGGTATCGATCAGCCCTACATCTCCATGGGCCTGCCAATATATCCCTGACGGTCATGTGTTCAGCCGCCACTTGTGTGGCCTGTCTGGTTTGTTTACATTGAGCAGAATTGGGGTGAATGACAACACTTTTTCTCAAAGGGGTACGGGAGAAGTAAGATATGAGGGCAAAAACAGACATTATAGCTTACATTATAGCCCTTACTATGAAAGTCGGCCATAACATGTCTGTGTCTGTCACGCTGCACACCATATTTCAGCATCTCCATGAGCAGGGCTGACATGGCACTGGCTACTATGAAAGCCAGGCTGAAAGTGTCTGTGGAATGCCTGCCCTGGCTGACCCCACAAGCTTGCAGACTCCATAATATGCATAAGTTGTGAGAGGTGGCCCAACGGTCATGACTTAGCATAGGCCTAAGTTGTGAGAGGTGGCCCAACGGTCATGACTTAGCATAGGCCTAAGTTGTGAGAGGTGGCCCAACGGTCATGACTTAGCATAGGCCTAAGTTGTGAGAGGTGGCCCAACGGTCATGACTTAGCATAGGCCTAAGTTGTGAGAGGTGGCCCAACGGTCATGACTTAGCATAGGCCTAAGTTGTGAGAGGTGGCCCAACGGTCATGACTTAGCATAGGCCTAAGTTGTGAGAGGTGGCCCAACGGTCATGACTTAGCATAGGCCTATCTGCCGTGACCGTTGTTCCTTTTTTAAAAAACAGTATTAGCTACACCAACTAAGTGGGCGCAACAGAATTGTTTTTGTTTGAGATGAGATTTAATCTTCAGCAACTCAAGAGATAAATAACAATAAAACCGTTGTGAGGCATTATTTGACGCTCACACAAGGCTTGGTTAAAAGTGCACTTCAAATCTGAAGCTTCAGTATAAGTAGCGCTAAGACCCAAGCCTGGTAACCAAATCGTGACTTACATACTGTAGTTGCAAGTATTGCTCGAACGCAGCTCTCCCATGCAGACACCTTCATGTAATGCCTGTTGTCAACCCTAGTTCTATAAATGTCTAAACGAGTCGATAGAAAACCTTTAAGAAGTAATGGATCACAGCATTATTCACTTAAACCAAAACCCTACCATATACAGTATATTGTTGTATTAGAATGTTGTATTAGAATTTGAGCCACGGACCACCATTTGATGACATTTTAGCCTATACGGACCACAATTCCAGCCTGGATTTGGGAAACAAAACAGTCGAAAATACAGATCAAAATGACCATTAATCTTCTAGTCTAGTGTAGACCTGGGCTAATTCAGATGATGGATATTTTTAACTCTTGAGAGTGTAAAATGAAACCCCACAAGAGTCCATTTGGTTTCATGTTTATGCTCTCAAAGAGTTATATCTGGTTAACAAACTTTCCATCGTTTAGCCTGAGTACCACCTGTCACTTGTCTCTATTTCCAACAAGATTTCAGACAGGACACTTACATAATCTGCTGTATGATTGTGACTCATAACCAGCAAGAATAATATAATTGCAGCACTTTCTTTGATTATTCAAATACCTTTCCAACTCTACCTAGTGTCGGCTAGCCTAGCAGACACTAGGCTAGCCAGTATAAAACACATGGTTTATTGACCTTTTTTTCACATGGGAACATTAGGCTGTCTCTAGCGCATCATGCAGACTATATAAAGGTATTATGTCCCACTTAATCAACAGAACTATTAAGGTATATGTATGCCGTTTTATATCAATGAATTGACAAAGATTCAAGTCAACGGTGGACTAAGGGCTAAATACCCGCAAAGTTCCCCATCATCATCACAATGAAGTGAACTTTAACAACATTTAAAATAATGACAGCCAGAATGACCCTGAGGAGTTCCTGTCCCTCCGTCGGTAGAGCTTCTCAGCTATCAGTGGCTGACGGGAGGTGGGGGTGGGCTGGGGGGTTGTAGGGCTGCGGACAGAGCGCCGGTCATTAGGGAGCGACGGACTGCATGGGGGCTGTACGGGGTCTAGACGTGCTCTGCAAACACTGGAAATTGGCTGACAGCACAGAGCTGTGTTTATGTCTGCCAATGTGTGTTTGTGTGGCTGTACAGTATACTGTGCGACTGGTATGTGTGTCTGCGTGCGAGTGTTTGCCCGAGCGTGCGCGCACACGGGTAGACGCAGGAGAAAGAATATGAGTGTACCATAGTTTTTGTTGTGTTTTGTTTTTCCACCTTTTTTCCCCCTCCTTTTCCCATTCTTGGTTTGCGGGGTGGGGTGGTGGGGTGGGGTGGTAGGGGGGAGCGCTGGCATGGTAAGTACTAAGTGAACAGAGATGGATTGTGATTGCTGTGCCCTGATCCAGAGCATCCCTGGAGGCCAGGCTGGGCCTGCCAGCCACAAATTAAATAACCTCAGCCGCTTGATGGATGAGTTTCTGGCCCTGACCCTCCTCTCCTTATACTGGCCAACTACCCCACTACCCTGCGCACACCGTTCCGTTGGCGTCCGCCTGCCCTCTGCCTCTCGCAAAGATGCCCTTGTCTGTCTTTTCTCTCGACCCGGACACCCTAGTGTTAATGGGAGATCATCAAAACAAAGCCCCGGTCCTTATACCCCCCTGGGTGAGAATAAGACCCCCCCACCCCAAAAGAAAAAGCAAAAGTAAACCCATGGCCTGGCAGGTGCCGACCTGCTGCTTTTTTTTTTATAAGATGGTCCTTTATTTCACTGCTCACTTGCCCTGAAAGGGGAATTACACCCTTTTCCACATTTTGCTATTCATTAATATATACCTTAGAGATGTTGTGTGTGGACATGATAAAAAAGTTTCCCCCATTCTGTTTTTCCTAGCAATGGAGGTGTGAAAAAATGCATGAACATGGTGAAACAAAACGCAACGATGTTCAGTGAAGATGTTGAAAGACCTTTTCGAAAGACTCACAATGTTTTTGTTTTTTTTCTGAGAGCGTAGAAATGGAACCAAATGGACCCTAGCGGGTCCATTTGGTTCCATTTCTACGCTCTCAGAAAAAAAATGTTGAAAATGGGTGGAATTCTCCTTTAACCACTGGCTTGACAGGGGATATTATTTACACCCAGAGGAAATGTGTGTGGGTGTGTTTGCACGTGCGTGTGAGTGCGTGCGCATGTACGATTGCGTGTGTCTATGCGGTATATGTGTACACATGCGGGCGTGCGCACACTGAGCAACTGCGCTCTGAGTCCAAACCCGGGAATGAGATGGGAAGTTTGATCCATTGACTTTCTTTCTGCTTGGACGGGCCTGAGTGGATCATCCATTAGTGTGGATTTCCTCCAATCAGTTCCAAGCCATTAATCAACCAACCAACCAGGACAGGGAGCCGCATCTCTGAACTCCATTCACTTCCGTGTTTTTTTTTCTCCCCTCTGTTCTCTATTTTCATTTCCTGAATGACTCTGATTGGTTGTAAATGACGGCTGCTTGCCGGACCGTGACTCGGGCAGTCGATCTTGATCAGGTCGCCGCCGCTGCCTGTGGTCTGAATTGATTTCTCTGCCTGGTGGAGGATGTACTATGTATTCCTTTGCTTTAAAGCTCCGATAGGTTCACTGTATCTGAAGCGTAACACTTTCTGTTCACAGAAAGGATTCACTGAATTTCTATCAGGTCCACAATTAATGGCATGGAGTTGTGTAAGTGGAGAAATTGGCTTGTACTTGATTTTCAACTAAACCGTTTCATATATGGTGTAGACAGCACATTTTTGTGCATCTAAATAAGTAAGTATTCATAGGCAATGATAGTACTGTAGTGTAGGTGTTGCACTGCACCTCAGCAATCCATCTCCCAGGGGTCTAGCGCCACACATTGAAAAAGGTATATTACTGGACAGCTAATTCTCAGCCAATACAGACTATAAGCCTCTGACCTACTTGTCTTTCTTTACATGTAAACTATTTAGACCTGAGGAAAGATCTAAAACTACTGGCTAAATCCCACAAATTTAGTTCACATAAATGCACCATTTACCATTTTTTCATTACGATTTTAAAGTTAAATATTTCAAAAACTACCAAACATTTAAAATAACCTCAAATGATTCCACAGCACGCTGAACATGTCAAAGTTTGAAATGAGTTTCTAAGTGCAAGTGTGTAGGAGTAGTTATAGGTGCCAAAGTTCAGTCTCTAAGATATTACACTGGTCTTGGTGAGCCCACAACAATAATAACAAACAATTGCACTATGACATCCTGAGAGAGAAATAAAGGACACTTAGATTCACACATATGGTTGAGAGAGAGAGAGAGAGAGAGAGAGAGAGAGAGAGAGAGAGAGAGAGAGAGAGAGAGAGAGAGAGAGAGAGAGAGAGAGAAGAGAAAGAAAAAAGTATGTGGAACGGGAAAGGTCAGGTTAGGATTTTACACGTTTGGCAGACGACCTCTGTTCTGTAATAAAAAACATTTACTCTACCAACAACACCATGTAAGTTCTTATAGACGGCTTTTGAACAGAACATACTGTAACTAGTGATTCACTGATGTACCAGTCCAATATCTACCTGATATTTGCTGTTATTGGTCAATATTGGTATCAGTAAATAAAACTGACATTAAACAATGGCAGTAGCCAGTATCTGTTGTTCATAAGCATACACTTTGCATTGACTATGATGGTATGTTGGTTATCTGTAGTCCATCAAGATTTACAGTACATATGTTGTACAGTTTCCCTGGCACAAAAAGTGGAAATAAAAATAACAAAAGCTAAAAAAGCATATATCTGTATCTACAGTATATTAGCTATCGGTTATAGAACAATGAACATGGATGATTATAATTTTGCAATTTTCATAATGTTACTGATATCTTTGGTGGGTGGGTCTTTCAGTAGTCTTTTTAGGAACATTTTTTAAATAATATGCACTTTTGTTTTTGTTTTTGTTTTTTTTGTTTTTTACAGATTTTGCCCTGCATGCTAGGTCCTCCCACGAAATCTAGTGTTTTTGTGAAAAGTCACAATGAAGTTATGATGAAATGGAGTACATGGCATGTATTGTTGCACTAAATATTTTTATTAAATATTTTACATTGGGTAAAATACTGTATACCCGTATTTAGTGATAAGTGTTCTAGCGTTAAATAATTACCGGCCAAACAGAACGATGTTCAGTCAAGATGTTGAAAGACCTTTTCGAAAGACTCTTTAACACTTTAGTAAGAATGTAACAACATTGTTTTGAAGCCAGCAGCCATCTTTACTGTAAATGTTAGCATTAAGCCACAAGACGGAGCAGTTTACCGGTGGATTTTATCCTGGGGAGGCGTAGGCACATTCCCGGGATAAAATCGACCGGCAACCTGCAACGTCGAGTGACTTATTGCTTTTCTAAAACTGTTACAATTGCGGCGACATGAAAAGTACCAATTAAAATAATCAACAGCAGCATAATGACGTCTGTAAGTTACCCAGCTAAAGAAAGTAGTTCCTGGCTAACCTGTTGTAGAAACAACACCCCTGCGCCAAGATTCCATGACAACAACAAAACCGAGTGGCGCAATGATTCTACCAAATGTGACGTGTCAGCAGTGGTAGGTTCGATAACTGTCACATGACAGTGAGCAGCCAATCAGAATTACAACGTAAGTATTGGGACTAGCAGTTTTAGAATTGGCTGTAGGTACTGCCTCCCCCTCCTTTCAACAGTGACTCATCAGTGGAAGAGTGTCTGGGATAGAGCAGCCAGATTGGATGGAACTGTGAGCTTCCCACTTCAATCCCAGACTACCCCAAAGTTAGTGTCCAAGGGCTTTATGTCTGTCCATACTAAACCCTTTATCACCAAACTACTGTGCCTGATTTACTATTTTGAAGTGAGAACAATGTGTAGAACAGAAGATTTATTTTATTTAGAACAGAAGTGCAAAGCACTTTGTCTCAATAAAATGCAATACTATCACTTTAGTGTGAGACAGAAAATGATTTTTGCAATAGTATTTGTATTATCAGAGGAAAATGCATTTTGGTGCTAGAACTGAAGTAAATTGTGTTTTAAGCTAAAACTAATGGAGTTGGAACAACAGATGTTCAGGAGGCGGAGAAACACACATTGACCCTGCCCTTCACGCCACTCTCCGCCCCCACGCCAATCTACCTGACCCTATTTATACCTGCAAAATGCCACACAAGAAACCTCTGTGTTTCGCCCGCGTCGCTGCGCTGCTCGCAAGCCACTTTTCTACAGGTTTTCGCAACTCACCTACACCCCATTCACCTCCATAGTACATTCTCTCCCTGCTCCCCCTGGCACTACTACAAACCATTAAAACAAGCTCTCTTCTCTCCCCCTTTCTCTCCCATATCTCTGGTTCATACGAGCACCTCCCCAAAGTCTCTGGGCTGGTGAACCTCCCCCGTAACCTCCACCATTCATTCATTCATTCATTCTCAGTCAATGGATTGCTTAAACTTTTCAATGCTGTGTTTCTTTCAACTAGTGAAGTGTAATTCACTAGTCATGTCAAAGGTAGTCTGTTTAAGGAATCCAAGCACGTACAGATACAGGTGTTCTTTTGTCTACAGAGTATTCAATTGCATGTCGACTTCATGAAAGTTAATGCACACAGCCCATTAAGGTGATGAATAAGGTGTGTGTGCGTGCCTGTGTGCTAGTGCCAGTGTGTACTGTATGTTCACATGTGCAAGTTATAGGGAGTCATGCTGCTGAGCTGAAACTGCGATTGACACCTTGACAGTATGCAAGTTTTGAGAATTCATCTGAATTCCATGCAAGGCCTAACCCTAGCCGGTGGAACTTCATATCTAGATGTTCATGTCAATACCAGAAACTATTCAGGCATATCATCCACAGAGACCTTTAAGGCCTCCATCGAGGAAGGAATATCTTTAAGAATGTTAATAATGACACCGTTTTTTCCTCAACAATGTGTTGGAGGCAATTAGAGATTAGTTACTGTTTTCTGTACAATGCTGATAAGAAGCTACATATATACAGTATTTGTTATGGAATACCATACGTCTGTAGTAAGAGATACTGTACATAGCACAGTAGTGTGCTCAATTCTTTGATAATTCATGTCTGGAATTAGTGTTGGCTAGAAGGGATAATATAGGACGACTCAAGCATTTAATTGTGCTGAAATCCCCTAATGCTTTTTTTTAATCTGCATGGAGACACTGTTGAAAGGCTGCAGGGAGAAGGAGTTGAAAGGATAAAGCTGTGGCTATGTCTTACTATCATAAGCCATACATGTTGCACAGTGAATGCTTGCACACAGTTGCCATTTTTGCCGAACACTTGTTTCACCATTTTGTTTTACATTGTTTCACATTTCACTGTCTAGACAGCTGTATTCAACACCTGCAATCTAAAAGTTTACCCATAACTACTAGTAATGCAGGAACCACAAAGTAATATATACCTGTACCTCGGAGATGGTTTGCCGAGGTGCTACACCATCCACCCACAGCATTACTACAGTCGCAAACCAAACATGAAAAGGCCATTACAAAAAATGAAATAACCTGGGGTCTGGGCCCTTGTTAGGGTGGCACCAAAGATCACAGGGGTGCTTGAGTCCTTGTTTGTTGGGATTTCAAACATGTTGCATGAAAGCATGCCTGCCTTTCATCCACTGCCTGCACACTGCAGCATCCTGAATGTTAATTTAAAAATCACACTTGAATACATCACATCACATTCTGACCAATCACTCTGTGTCCTCACTTTTCTGTCCTTACATTATTTTACTACTCAATGTATGTATGAGCTAGGTAACATGCATCATGTATTGAAAGTCAACTAATGTGAAAATATTAGTCCACAAAGCACAACTGCTGGATTGCTGATCGATTTAAGTTTTGCAGAATTTGGAGAATGACAGTACATTTCAAGCACAACTCGACACAACATAACAGCACCATAAAGGCACTAGTGCCACATCTGAGGTTTATTGTGAATGATTTCACATATGTCATACCATTGGATTGTAACTGGATCGTGCTACCACCTTGAAGATCTGCTATCTTGAGAAACGTGCCACCATGTCTCTATACTGTGCCATCTGTACATCACATAAAGTCCATCTTGACATTATATGTTTCCAGAACGTCCTAGCTGTTTGTTTTCCTGATTGTAACCTGTTTATCAATACTACTGTGCGATCACTGTTTGATTTTTCTATCACCAATGCTGATATCTGTATCCAGGAGACTCTTAGACTAGGTCACTCTGATCTCTGAACCAGTTCCATCCAGTATAATTTTTTATTGTTTTATATTTTATTTTTTATATCTTTTTATACGACTGGATTATTCAACAGAAACATGACTCGCTGATGGTAAATTCTTTGTGTGTATGCCTTTGGTCTCAGGGTCCATTTGGTTACAGTTTGTTGTTTAGGAGTGTATTCACTCGTTTTATCCTTCTCTGAGTGCATTTACTCAGAATTCCTGGGTTACCATATAACTTTCCATTTTATTATCAATTGATTGATCATCCTAAACTGTTCCTAATATGCTCTTAAAGCTTAAAGTACATTTTGGCTCAGTACTTTTACTTTGTGTTACTTGAGACAATTACAGGTATAATTGGTTTCAACTCAAGTACATTCTGTTTTCCGGCTGTCTTGTAGCCGATGGTCCTCCTTCCTAAATTTTGCTATCGAAGGATTTAGAGTCCTTTTCCTATTGTCTATTATCCTCAACTATGGAAATATTTTCAATTTATTTCCATCTACTTCCTCCCATTTTAATTGTCATTATTTGAACAATAAATCCATATTTCCACAGATCCTTGTTGCATTGTGAGCTAACTGCCTGAATTGTGGATGGGCAGCTCGTGTCCAGAATTAGCAATGATTCAGGATTCTTTCCTCATGCCCAGCAGTGACAGTGTAGTTGAGAAATGTATCTGGACCCCTACCTGCTGTCCACAGCCTAGTATGGATGAATGAGTGCCTAAATGAATGAATGGCCCAGGAATGAATCCCAGATTGTGCTTTATGCTTTGCCATGTCTCAGCTCTCTCCAAAAACATGACAGGCTTCAGAATCCGTCAGCATAGGCTCGACCATTATATTTCTATGGTGTCTCACCGCACCGCTACTCTCGGCAACAGAGTACTCAAACCAAGTGCTGCAAAGTTCAAACAATTTGCACTTCGAGCAACATAAATCTTAAACTGTTGGTGAAACTTACTTTATTCCCGTGGAGTTCCCACGGGAATAACGTTATCACAACATAGCACAAAGAAAAATCAGACCAGAGTTCTGATGTGGGTGTTCAAACAGCGCCCCCAGGTGGACAGGTGGACATAGGGACAAAGCTGGCCCTTGGAGTGGTTGCACCACTCAAAAACCAAAAAAATACATGTGGTCCAATGTAATTATTGAGATGAGGCAACCAAGTGGCAACCATTGATTGGGCATTTTTGTTTTTCTTATTTCTCATTTGTGATGGGCGTGAGAGAGAGAGAGAGAGAGAGAGAGAGAGAGAGAGAGAGAGAGAGAGAGAGAGAGAGAGAGAGAGAGAGAGAGAGAGAGAGAGAGAGAGAGAGAGAGAGAGAGAGAGACACAGAGAGAGAGAGAGACAGAGAGACAGAGAGACAGAGAGAGAGAGAGAGAGAGAGAGAGAGAGAGAGAGAGAGAGAGAGAGAGAGAGAGAGAGAGAGAGAGAGAGAGAGATCACTGGGACTGCTTCAAAAGAGATTGAATATCTTTACACACACAAAAAAAACATTGGAATACACACATGGCTCTCATGTCTGAACATTTCTATTTAAGTGTCAGGGCTTAAGGAATTTCATGTCTTATTTCAAATAATCCCAACCTGTTTGTGGAGCAGTCCAATAATCCAGCGCTTTCCACGTCTCTAAGCATGTGGTGTGAAATGGGATTGTATATGGCATGGGAGCCGCTCTTTGTGATCACAAGGGAAGGGGGTGGGGTGGGTGGGGGTCCTTTGGCAAAGTGTGTGTGTGTGTGTGTGTGTGTGTGTGTGTGTGTGTGTGTGTGTGTGTGTGTGTGTGTGTGTGTGTGTGTGTGTGTGTGTGTGTGTGTGTGTGTGTGTGTGTGTGTGTGTGTGTGTGTGTGTGTACGCAGACACGTACCCATATAAATGTCTGAACTGGATGTCTGTGTGTTTGCACCAGAGGAGATGGGGTGGCGTGCTTGTGCGTGTGGCTGTTTTGTTGTGGAGACACACAGACAGATATGAAAAATGAGACAAATGCTTGTTTCTCTGAAGGCTCTGGAATGGATGTTATGGGACTCAACTGTTTCTATGGCAACGACAGCCCATTTACTCACAACGGTCTGTATATACAGTATGCATGCAACCGTACGTGCATATGTGTGCGTGTGTGTGTTTGTGTGTCTTTGCTTTCATGTGCGTGTGCAACTTCTATGTTCATTGTGCATGTGTGTGTGTGTGTGTGTGTGTGTGTGTGTGTGTGTGTGTGTGTGTGTGTGTGTGTGTGTGTGTGTGTGTGTGTGTGTGTGTGTGTGTGTGTGTGTGTGTGTGTGCGTGCGCGTGCACTTGCCTTGCGTTCTCTGCAGCGCACATCAGATGGTGGCAGACTATAGAGAGGAAGAAGGAGAATAGAAAGCCCATTAGAATGCAACAACATAACAAACCTGACTGGATTTCTGCACCAATGCCACACCTGGCTCCATTGATGTGTCAGGTCTAACGGATGCGGATGCGTTGACACCGCGGCTGGATAATTAGAAGCAACTTCACCCCGAGGCTGAGCGCAGAGAGCCAGCGTGAGAAAGACCATCATTAGATGCCAAACATCTGTATTCCTCCCAATAAGAACTGAGCAACGAGAAGAAGAAGATCCCACTAAAACAGAGTGGAAAACAGACAAACGCGAACCGAGACCCGTATGCCCTGAAACCCTGTCATTCATCTCTAGAGAGAACAGATGCAAAAGACTTGATAAAAGAAAAGAAAAGAAAAGAAAAGAAAAGAAAAGAAAAGAAAAGAAAAGAAAAGAAAAGAAAAGAAAAGAAAAGAAAGAAGGACAGAAAGCCCTGCATGAAAACGCTGATAAGTGAGAAAAAGTCAGAAGCAGATATGATTGGAACGACCTCGGAAGGATTTGAAACGGCTGGGCTTTGAAAGATTGGCACTGTGGCGCCGTCGCCGCTGCCTACACTGTAGCACTCTTTTTTTTTGCAAAAAAGAAAGAAAGAACCAAAGAAAGAAGAAGTGAGACAAAGCGAAGGGATGTGACTGTTTGAACCTGTAGTGAGCAGATAGCTTTTACATGCCAGTCATGGGAGTCTCTCTCCGTATACAGGCATGTGTTGAGGCGCCAGGCAGGCAGGCAGGCAGGCAGGGATGTCAGATGCATCCCCTTGGAAAGACCCCCCCCACAACTCCCTCCCTCCCTCCCTCCCTCCCTCCCTCCCTCCATCCCTCCCCCAAAGCCCCCCACCCCACCCCCCGTTACTTATCTGTCTGTGACTTGTCCTGTCTCTGTGCGCATTGAGGTTAAGACCAGCCAATGTGTCTCGGGACGAGAGGAAAGATAAAGCACACATGGACGCCAAAATGTCATTGCTAAAAAAAGGCAGTTGAGGATGTTTTGAGGTGCGTGCGTGTGTGTGTGTGTGTGTGTCAGTGTGTGTGTTGGCATGGGGGTTTGGATAAGCTATAGCGGGGGTGTTGCTCATCACTATGCCATTGTTGCCAGGGGCTGATCTAGGCATGGGCATGGAGGGGCAATGCCCCCTTAAATGCCCAGACTGCCCCACTAAACATGAAATGCATGCAAAACAACCCAAGATATTTCAAATGAAAGTGCTTATATTTAAAATGATTTGAAACACCACTACTGCTACTAACTAACTACAATTGTGGCACCACTAAACCAATACCATTTCATCATTGAAAAGAGTCAGATTTTTAGCTTTATGCACAACAACCAATGTTATTATTGATGCTTATACATGCCTAATATAAGTCCATTTTCTCCTGCTTATACTTGCCTAATATAAGTCCTGTACCCCCCCAATTGGGAAATGTTACATCCGCCCCTGATTGTTGCAGTCACTGCTCTGTGTCGCCACACCGGCCCCACATAAGCGACAAGTGGAACTCATGTTTTCTCGATGCGCGGGACTTAAAAGGGGAAATAAAAGGAATAAGAAAAATGCTTATTATAATTTTCCCCAAAAAGAAAAAACGAAATGTTTTCTGGGTCGCTAAAATAATTTATTTCAGACCCATTTCTCTTGTATCGTCGTGACTTTATGAGGCGTGATGAATTATACATACTGATACGGTGCAGTAAAAGTTTTCAAGACTGTTTTCCTCATTTTGTCAGTTTTTCGGCACACCGTGTTTCCTCCCTGGAGGCATGCATTACGCCAACCTGCTGAGAACTCATTGTCACACAACGCAGAATGGCTTTTTTTGTTGTTTTGTTTTCCTCCTATTGTCAATGTTCCATTGCCAATGTTTTCAAATTAATAAGATTAATTAATAAGAAATTAATTTTAGCACGTACTAGGCAGAAATGATAGATGAAAAATAAATTATATGGACATTTATTTAGTCTACATGAACACTGATGAGAGTGTGTGTTTGTGTGCGTGTGCATTTGTGCGTATGTGCATATGTGTGTGTGTGCTTCTTTCCATTCATCTGCGGTGAATTGTATGTTAAATATTTGGGGGTCAATAGATAATACACCAACTGAGGTCACACACACGCATTGAATTTAAACTGAAGCACTTTGTCAAAGGAGCGCGCGCACACACACACACACACACACACACACACACACACACACACACACACACACACACACACACACCCTTTCTCTCTTTCTTTCTGAGGAGGGCTTAGACCTTGTATGGTTTATGCTGCGCTTCTTCAAAGGTCATTGTTCAACCTTATCCAGGCTCATATCTATGAAACACCATGAAAGAAGGTCTAAAGTCCCGGCTGAATGCTCCTTTGGAGGAAAATCACTTATCTGCTCCACGATGCCATCTTAGTCGCTTCCCTTTTTGATTTTGAACGATTCAAAATCAACAAAAGGGAGCCCAAGGACAGAAAAAACTGCAGCGTAAACTCCTGAATGTTACGTTATATTATATGTAATTTCATAAACTGTATTATTCATAATATCCACATGTTTGTGTGTCTGCCATTCAACAGGCAAATACAGTACTGCCTGTTGAATGGCATGGCTGACAGAACTAAGGAATAGTGATGCACCAAATATTCGGTTTCCTTTACGGCCTATTCGGTCTCGGCCCAAATTGTGGGCCGAGACCGAATAGTGTATGCAATTGATGCTTTCAAAAGTTCTGAATACTTGTTTCATGGACCCATAAAACCTGATTTTTAATTAAGTTACATTTTGCCATAATTATGTCTTCTGCCATAATCGGGTAGCTTCAAGATGCAGTCATGACAGCAAAATAATAATATTAATCATATTTAACCTTGGTTTTCGGCCAACTGTTTCCTATATTTGGTATCAGCCAAGAAATTACTTTTCGGTGCATTGCTTCTGAGGACTAAGGAATAAAGGATCATAGGGAGGCACATACATGAAATCTGACACCATTATAATGTCAGGCAAAAAAAACATAATATCTGAGTGGGGCGTGCATTTATAACTTGCATCATTCCAAGTAGGCCAGTAGGCGACAAAATACAGGCCCCACGGGCACCTCTAAAAAAGCTGTAAGCACACAGTTCAATTGGGCAAGTCATAGCCCATGCTTGCCTCCATGGACTCCCTCGGGTTCTCAGCAATTCACATGGCGAGTTTAGAAGTTGGAGTTATTGCCAATAAGTCGGTCTTCATGACATTAACCTGCATTATTACGTTAGCCTAACCTTGTGCTCGGTATTAACGACTCTACTTTGTGTTGTGGCTGTCAGTTATGTGAGCTTAATTCACAGAGAACCAGAATCACTTACTGTACTAGTTCTGTGTGACTGTTCAGTCATCTATGACCACAGTGCACACACACACACACACACACACACACACACACACACACACACACACACACACACACACACACACACACACACACTTGCGCGCACACTTTCATGTGCCCTTTATAAAGGACATTCCAGCTGCTTGGGTCTTGTCACGTATTTGACACGGGCAAATTCATCATTCCTTAATAAGCTCTAGTGTCAGCGTCGTTTGCAGAGTTGTTCCTTAACACAGGCCAGCGTAGCACACGCCAAGGGCTCCCCATGCCACGCCGGAGCACAGCATCTACACCACAAGCCAGAGATTACAGTTAATTACAGCCATGTACTGTACAGTGTTCAAGCTTAGCCTGCGTCCCCTCGCTTGGCCCCATTAATTCCTTTTGAAATTCCACGCTCCGCTGTGAAAT
Organism: Benthosema pterotum; assembly: GCA_039105355.1. Lineage (NCBI taxonomy): Eukaryota > Metazoa > Chordata > Actinopteri > Myctophiformes > Myctophidae > Benthosema > Benthosema pterotum. The sequence goes on along the minus strand of CM076984.1, from coordinate 12,581,583 downwards.
TAAAAAGCCAGTGAAAAGAAAAAGCTTTTGGGGATAACAAAGTAGTACTATGGAAAAAAAAAAATACAAAATAAAAGGACATCTCCTCCTAATTGCTGTGTCGCAAAATCCTTCTAAGACCTGGATGTTCTGCTGGGGTTTCTTATATCTTCTGTGTTGTTTTGAGTTTTTTTTTTTTTTTTCTTTTGTTGTGTATCACTGTTGGGTTATTGTAAACATGCCCATCTCTCTCATTAACAGCACCCCCGTGCCACTTTGTTTTCTTTCTCTCTTGTTTTCCTTTTTGCTTTCTTTCTTTCTTTCTAAAAGCCAACGCTGTCCCTTCCTCCCTCCTGTATATGTGGCGTACGGTGGCGTGTCAGAGTGGGAAGTGTAACTTAAAGAGATTAAGTCGAGAACAGCGACCAAGACAAAGGAAGCATTTCATCTCATTCCTGTTCATCCGTTTGCTTAGCCGGCTGTTGACAAAAGCCAACACAGAATCACAATCACAGCACATGGCCAGCGTTTAGCCACATGGTTTGGTTCAGTCATTTGGCGTGTTCCATGTCTGATGCTTTTGTTTGAGTATGTTATGCGATATGTCCCAGAAAGCATTATCTGTCCGTGGCATATTATCTGAAGCATGTGTGGAAAAACTGGAAGCGTTGAAATAGGAGACAATACTCTGCTTTGGTCGGAAAAGAAAGGATCATTTTATATGGGAATGTTAACAAGCTAGCCTGGCTAAAGCCAGACCGAATCAGCTGTTGGCAAAAAAAAAATACTTGTCAGCAGATAGGTCGGGAATAGCTCAATTGTACGCCCATTTCCTACTCCATAAAATTGGGGTGGCCAATCAGGACATACACTGTATGTATCTATGCAAACATATTTGAATACTGTGTCCTAATTGGCCACCTCAGTTCTCTGGAGTAGGAAGTGGGTGTACAATTGAGCTATTCCAGAAGTCTTTTTTTGATAACAGATAATTCTGTCTGACTTTAGCCATGCTAGTAACAAGCTTTCATGGCTGAAAGCATCATAAAATTGACTCGGCAAAACTTTATGAGGAAAACTGAAGTTATAACACGAGTGTTTGTGTGTGCGCGCGTGTGTGTGTGTGTGTGTCAAGGAACAACACAGTAGCAGCAGTGCGGAGTAAGCATTACAGCAAATGTTTACAGCATGACGTGCTTCCTCCTGGTTTCCCTAGCTACTAACAACAATCTGTGGTCGCAATTATAAATGCCACAGCAGCACAGCAAAATTGCGAGATTCTTCCTTGTGACAGAGAATAAAATAATGAAAGTCACTCGTCTCAAACCTCTGCACTCCCTGAATATTTAACTCATCTAATAATAATAATAATAATGAAAAAAAAGTACTGGGACATGGGGCGGAAAAAAGGAAATAGTCATAAGGGACAGAGTGTAGGATAGTTTTTGACAAGGCCTGTCATAACCCAGGATATTAATGGGAGCTACACAGAGATTAGACAGGAGACTGGAGGTGGGCTAAAGTGTTCAGCTAGCTAGAGCTTCTACACAATAGGAGAAATGACATTGTTTGAAGATGAAAGACAGGAAATGTGTTTGTCTCCAAGTGTATGTATGCCTGTGTGTGTGTGTGTGTGTGTGTGTGTGTGTGTGTGTGTGTGTGTGTGTGTGTGTGTGTGTGTGTGTGTGTGTGTGTGTGTGTGTGTGTGTGTGTGTGTGTGTGTGTGTGTGCGTGCGTGCGCATGTGCGCGTGCAGAGAGAGAGAGAGGGAGAGGGAAAGGGAACAAAAGGAGAGAAAATAATTATTCTCTCCTTTTGGTGGGAGGCTGCCAGCATGTGCAAGTCCGTGTGCATTAATTAGTGAGTGCAAGACCGGGGGCAGATGAAACAGGTGTTTATTTATACATATCTGCATGTCTGTGTGAGTGTGTGCGTGTGTGTGTGTGCGTGTGCGTATGCGTACGTGAGCCTGTGTGTGTGTGCTGCGTGACTACACTTCTGAGTGCCAAGTAAAGTATAGCAGAACCTGAGTGGTAGTCTATTTTCCTGGTCCTTCACACGATATGCTCGTCTTCTGTGCCATCATCATCCTGTCATCCTTTGAAAATTGCTGATCTGTAAGCTCACACAACAGCTGACAGGCTGTGAGCTCGCATACACGAAGCCTGAATTATGGCAAATGTCGTCCCAGATGACTTTTGGGCGACCGGTTGGGTGTAAGGAAGAACACCGCCTCTATAACAGCCAGTGCTTCTAGAATATATCTAGGACAGAGGTTTTCAACCTTTTTGACTCCAGGGACCACCATTTATTCAGTATTTGAGCCGCGGACCACCATTTGATTACATTTTCACACCAAAAAACCTAAATTTAAAGAATTCTTTTGATTTTGTCCACAATTCCAGGCTGTATTTTGCCAACAAAACTAGACTTCTTAATTAGGTGTGGTGCTAATTCAGATGATGAGTATTTTAACTCTTGAGAGTGTAAAAATGAAACCAAATGGACCCGCATGGGTCCATTTGGTTTCATTTTTACACTCTCAGGAGTTACTTTTGGTTAACCAACTTTCCATCATTTAGCCTGGGGACCCCCTGGAACCTTCTCAAGGACCACTGGTGGTCCTCGGACCACCTGTTGAAAACCCCTGATCTAAGATGCACAGATTGAGACTTATATGCCACAGGGACCGCCATAAGAGCCGCCAAAGACTTGTGAATGCAATGACCGATGTTACTGTATAACCCAGGCAGAAATGTCTGTGCGTGTGTCTGTGCGTGAGCGTGCCGCATATATGGGAAGTGAAACAAGCAAACATCCTTTCAGATTTAAAAGTACGTGTACACAAAAGGTAGATTGTAGATCACATGACATGCCCCTAAATATACTGTATAGTCTATCGCTTGAATTAAGGTGACTTGATTGATTGACATTAAGACCAATGGGATAACCATTTTGTTGAAGATCTCATTTAGCTTGAACATGTTGGAAGGAGCTAGCTCTCAAGTCCAAAAATCACTAATCACTAATCAATGTTAGCAACTTTAGTATAGATTTCCTAGACGTTCTCTAACCAATATCACAGGATCACACATCATGTCCATAAACATCCATTCTTTCACAAGGTGATCTATGGATGCTGCCTATATCTTACTGCTAAACAAGGGATCGATGAGGCACATCCTGTGCACTGATCTAAAACGTCCATTTACAGTCTGGGCATTTGTCTCTTTAAAATACGATCTAAACATTGGCGGTATCAAACTACAATTAATCAAATGTATATGCTAGGGGAGTAGGAGTGTACAGATTGAACCAATGGACCAGTAGCAGGTGAACAGTGGGGGCACGGCTGCCTAAGAAATCTTAATTATTATACTACTGTATGCTACAGCCATTATAGTACTGTATATGCTACCCATTGTTCAACCAGCAGCAACAACAGCATCAGCATCACATTCCAGATACCACATTGCAGTAGTAACAATAGTGAAGGCCTTCACCTGGTTAGCAGATACAATGTATGTTCCAGTACAACAAAAATACCACCAATACAATACAACCTAATACACTATGCTACCCATTGTTCAGCCTACAGCAACATACAGCATCACATTCCAGTAACCAGTTTGCAGCAGCAACAGGCCTCTCTCTCTCTCACACACACTCTCTCACTCAATGTGATTAAAACAGCGAGGCCAACCGCCTAACTTTGTGAGATATGAACTAAACACTTACTGTTAAAAAGCAAAGCAGATTTCAAACTCACAAAATGTACGATTTTATTGTGTTTCCTTTTGTTATATCCATAATAGTCCAGGCAAAATAGTGTTTCAAGTGGAATTAATTGTAACATGGGATTTTTTTTCACAGATCATTTATTTGAGGTCTCCTGAACAACATACTAAAAGTCCCGAAAAATCCCAGTTGCGGAAATATGTTTAATTCAAAATGGCCGCCAATTAATAAAGAAATATCTTTTTATTATTTTTATTTTAATTATTTTGTATTTTTTTTATTATGTTTTATTTTCTTTTTTGTTTTTCTGGCCACAAATGATCTACTGAATGTGACAAACTGCCATATTGTGCCTCTGGATCATCCATCCATCCATCCATCTTCATCTGCTTATCTGAGGTTGGGTCATGGTAACAGCTCCACCAGAGAGCTCCAGGATTCCCTGTCCCGAGCAACATTAGCGACCTCCTCATGGGAGATCCCGAGACGATCCAAGGCCAGAGAGTCGATGTAATACTTCACCTGGTCCTTGGTATGCCCTCCCAGTGGGACGTGCCTCGAGGACCTGATGCTTGAGAGGCATCCTAACCAGATGCCCGAACCACCTAAGCTGGTGCTGCTTGTATTCGCAACCTAATTCTTTCAGGTATGACCCACACTTCATGACCATAGGTGAGGGTGGAGAGAGACCCTGAGATACTTAAACTCCTTCACCTGGGCTGTACATACAATCCACCAGTTTCCGTCTGAGAACCATGGCCTCAGATTTAGAGACGCAGTTCCTCATCCCAGCCGCCGCATATTCGGCATCAATCCGACCAATGGAGTTAATAGGACCACATCACCCAAAAAAGCCGTGATGCAACCCTTCGCTCCCCAAGCCAAACACCCTCTACACCATGACTTTGCCTCGAAATCCTGTCCATGAAAATCACAAACAGGATAGACAATGCCCAGCTTTGGCGAAGACCAACCCGCACAGGAAACTAAGCGGACTTACTCCCGAGCACACGGACACAGCTCTCATATTGGGTGTACAGAAATTGGATGGACCTCAACAAGGTCCCCCTCACCCCATACTCCCTCAGCACCTCCCACAGGACCTCTTGGTGGACCCGGTCGTATGCCTTCTCGAAGTCCACAAAACACATCTAGACTGGATATGCATTGCATACCCTAAGAGTACAGATACTATAGTATAGTATCTGGTCAGTTGTTCCACGGCCGGGACAGAATCCACACTGCTCCTCTTGAGTCTGAGGTTCGACTATCGGCCGGACCCTCCTTTCCAGTACCTTGGCGTAGACCAGAGGCGCCCACAATTTTTTTGAGTTGGGAGCTACTTTTATGATGCCAAGCTAAAGCTAAGATCTATAGTAATAGTGGATTAGTGGTGTGCTGATGCCGTTACATTATATAGAAGGGTGAAAATGGAATAGTGACATTGGTGTTACATTATAATAACCTGACCAATAAGCCAGACTCTGGCTTATTAGCCAGGTTATTATAATGTAACACCCATAGGCGCTGTTTGTCGCTGACAGGCCTTTTTGTGTCAATCAATCAAGTCACCGTATTTCAAGTGTGATATACTTAAGGGCATGTCATGTGATCTACATGCACAGTCTTGGTGATTTATTCGTAGATACTTTTTGGGCACCCCTGGCGTAGACTGTTCCAGGGAGGATGAGTAATGTGATACCCACATATGGAGTGTGTAAAGTGCAGTGCGATGTGTTGCCTCCTTCACATTCAGTAGATCCTGTGAACTTCCATGGCCAGTTATAATTTTCTGGGGTTTATTAGGACTTGTATTGAAATGAATGGCAAGGGGGCGGGGCTATCACTCCAGTTGAGCCTCTATATTTTATTACTCTATGAATTAAACATATTTCCGCAACTGGGATTTCTCGGGACTTTTAGTATGTTGTTTTGGAGACCTCAAAGAAATGATCTGTGAAGAAAATTCTCATGTTACAATTAATTCCAATTTTAGGTCCAAAATGAGCTAAAATTACTGGCCTAGTATGACATGCCCCCGGTCTCTTAAATTATTTTTTCCCTCCATGGACACAGGACGGATTATAAAGTAATGGATGAACTTCATTCATTTAAAATACTATCTGCTGTCTGGCCACAAGTTTCCTGCTTAACAGCAGAACAGTCGCTGTGATTGGTCAAAATTCAGTGACAACATGGCCTTAGGGCTGAGCAGAGCTCTCATTGGCTCGCGGGCTGAGAGATTGTAGCCTCAATGGTAAGTAACTCAAGCAGGCGTGTCATCTCAGCTGTCAATCATTCAACTCAATGAAAGCCAATGAAGCTGATTTGGGCGGTAGAAAATTAGCCCATTTTGACACATGTGTGTTCTTCTAGTAGGCCTAGCTATTTGATGCTGTTGCTGCTTTAGATTTTACCAGAATAGAAAAGTATCTCTTCTAAAACATAAAAAATTGAATATGTTATGAAAAATATTTAAAACACTGCTCATATTAAACTTACAAAGTATTATGTTGTTTTGGTTAGCATGTGCATTCCGTATATTTCATAGGGCTAGACCACACACATGGGTATATGACATTATATGACTGGGGCAGTCCCTATTGAGTGTAAAAAAATAGATTTATGAAAGAAATAAAACAATTCAGGTGTTTTATGTGTGTTTATTTTAGTTAAACCGTATAGGGCAAGCATAATGTTTCAAGGAATATTTGGCCAGGGATCCTTTTAAATAATAATCTTCCATGGGATGGGGTCCTCCTTGCACATGCTGTACAATACATACAGGCCACCCTTTGGTTGCATTTGTACCCTCTCTGAGTTACAGACACATTAAAGTCCCTAAATATCATTTTGGGACCCCCTGGAAATCCCTCAAGGACCCATGGGGGTTCACCGGAGCTCACTTTAAGAACCAAAGTTGTAGATGCAGTTGCATCTCACGTCACATCCACAATAAGTACTAATTCTAACCGTATTTTGAGTACTACATTCACACAGGATAAACAACACACTTAAAAATGCCCTTGTGCGCTGTATAGTAAAATAGCAGGATTTTTGCTAGTGATGTTGACAGACACTGTGGCCGAGTGCAACTCAACAACTGGAAAAGGTAATTAATCAACTCTCGTCAGCTGGGAACGTCTGGCCTGCCTGCGTGACAAAACAAAGGTGATGATGTGCTGCTCCTCATGACGGACTAATACTGGAGGAGAAACGTGACAACTAATCAGAGGTGTAATACATGGTGGGACTGCTGTGTGTGGTGTGTAGGCGTACAGTGTAGTGAAAAGGACGGTATGTAAATGATTGCCAGGAACAGTTTATTAAAGTTAATTAAAATATGGATACATTTGCGTAAAAAAAAAACACTTGGCATTTTTTTCTTTTTTTGCTCTACAGTATAGCTGGCTTTCACACTTGAGAAATGCGCACTGCCTAAAACAGTATTTACATATTGACAGTTAAACATACAGTGACCTGTAATTCTTTTGAGAATGCAGGGAGTAAGATTATTATTTAAGCAAGGCAGAAGTGTTTGTCTGTGTACCAGACTACCAGACTGCCAGAAGTGCCACCCAAGTAAAACAATGCCATTATAAAAATACATTGTTTATAAATTATGATCCAGTGATGCTGCAGGTCCTGAAGGCATCACTGGGCGTGTACTGAAGGTCTTCGCGGACCAGGTGGCTTCCCCAAGAGTCTACTGTAGGCTACAATCACACTCTGTCTAAAATCCTCCACCATCATCCCTCTGCCCAAGAAATGCAACGTCTCCGGTCTAAATTACTAGCGGCCAGTCGCTCTCACTCCAGTGGTGATGAAGTGCTTTGAAAAGCTGGTCTGGACTAACAGCACATCACACCTCCCCCATGGCTTCATAAATGTTATCAACTAGGGGTGGGACGATTCACTCAACTCCTAATACGATACGATATTGATATTTAGAGTGCCAAATTGATTTATATTGCGATTCCTAATTATGTTGTCATTCGATTCAATATATTGCAGTATTTTCCCACAGATTACTTTGCTTTTATCAAACTAGAACATTTTAAAATATTTCTAAACAATATCGGCCGTGAAAGGTTCAAGCAGTTTGAAACAATATATACAATGAAAATTTTAATCGTACACTTCAATGTAGTCAGTCTTTCTAACATGAACAAATTATTAAATGCATAAATCTAAAAAAAAAAAAAAAAAAAAAAAAAAAAAACAATCTCCAACCTTGCGCTACGATATTGATATGGCATTTAGTATCACAATATATTGGCATATCGATTTTTTGCCCACCCTATCAACGTGGCTATGATTTATGCTTGCCTCATATTATGGCATAAAAGTATGCAGATATCTCTGACATTAGTAACAAACCAAACGGCTTGAAATTCTGTTGATAATTGAGCACTTTATGGTTATTTAAAAAGTTCATGGCCATAGACACCTGAGAGAGTGAGCTGACTGAATCAAGATGGCCGCCACGTAACGAGGTCCCTCTCCATTGGCCACCAGTGCAGGAAAGCCATCTAGCTTTCTATATATATATATATATATATATATATATATATATATATATATATATATATATATATATATATATATATATATATATATATATATATATATATATATATATATATATATATATGGTTTTGATCCCCACCAGTTTGCTCATAGGTCAAATAGATCCACCGAGGACTGAACACTGAACACAGCGAAAACCCAGGCTCTAGACTTCAGGAAGAAAAAAAAAACAGACACTGTTCTAGCCTGGGTAGCCAGCCTCAAATGGCATGGAGTCAGGCAGTCACTTGTTCCTTCCACACAAATTGAGTCTGGAATCACTCTAATTGACACACAGTATGAGGAAGCAGTTTCTAGGATGGGTGTTGGATGGGCGTTGCCCAAACATCAGTCTTAAAGGTGATTGGTACATATGAACCTATCAGAATATTGGGAAAGCAGACGACGTTGGGGTCGAAGTGTTTGGCAGGGCTGTTGGCCAATCGGGTGCTAGGATTGGATTTCCAATCCGCACAAACAGCCCCAAAGGCAGGGAAGCCAGTCCTTGAATCACAGGAAAAAAAATAAGCCAGTATTTTAAGGTGCTGATTCAGGGCTGAATACATGGGCCAATCAGTGACTGCGTTTCAACGGCTGTCCCTACAGCAGCAGTTAAGCAGCCTCTCATTGGTTCATGTAAAGATAGTGTTGCCATCTCTTGTGGGAGAAATAACAAAAAAAAACAAGCCATTGCCATAAAATAGTTCTAAAAAAGATAGATAGAGCTTATATTTTGCAACCTAGTGGACCGTTTGAGGTCTGTAATTCGATAGTGTACAAATGTACAACACTGCCAGGTGCATTTGGTTCCATTTTGTACAATCTCAGATTTATATTTGCATTGATGTTACAAATATCACTTGGGGTCTCAGAAATAGAAATGCCATTAAATGGTGGGTCTGTATTGCATGTCAAACTGTCCTGGGGGACCTTGAAATGAAACAGGTTTAGAATCACTAGAGACGTAGTGGGGGTCTCTCATGGGGGTCCATGGGATGTCTTTTCAAAGCCTACATTACATGAATACCCTTATATGGGCATCATCTGAGTATCCATTATGGGCAGGGACCAACGACGAACCCTCGAGACTGCATTACCCGAATACCCATACTGTATATGGGCATAACAAACACTGATATCATCTGAATATCCATATATGGAAAATCAACACTGCCGCATCATATCTTGCACAGGATAAAAGAGCTGGACCGGGAGACCAAGCCAAAGCCAAGCATGGAACCCACAGAGATGGTTGCGGAAGCTACAGTGAGTTGGGGAACAGAGCTCTGGGACCAGGTTGATAACGTGGAGAAACACACTCAGTGGGGCGTAGAATTTCTGGAGCGCTACGCAAAGTTTGTCAAGGAGAGGCTGGAGATCGAGCGGCACTATGCCAAACAGCTACGGAACCTGGCAAAGAAGCATTGTCCAAAGCACTCTAAACGTGAGGAGCTGAGGTTCACGTCCTGCCTGTCCTTCTGCTCCATACTGAATGAGCTGAACGACTATGCGGGCCAGAGGGAGGCGGTGGCGGACGAGATGGGCCACCGCGTGCACGGAGAGCTGACGAAGTACAGCCAGGACCTCAAGGCCGAGAGGAAACAGCATCTACAAGAGGGCAGGGAGGCCCGACAGCGTTTAAATCAGTGTAGGAAGCAGATGGACAACAGCAAGAAGAGGTTTGAGAGAAAATGTAAAGAGGCAGAGAAGTCTCAGATAATCTATGAGAGGCTGGATAATGACATCAATGCCACCAAGTTAGAGGTGGAGAAGGCCAAATCTCAATTTGATCTGAGAGCTCGCATGGCTGACGAGAGCAAACATGAGTACGCTACCCAGCTCCAGAACTTCAACGCAAAACAGTGGAGTCACTTTAACAACACCATACCACACATCTTAGGGAACCTACAGGACATGGACCAGCGTCGGACGGTCAAACTGGGAGAGGCGTTTCAGAGTTTTGCCGAGGTGGAGCAAAGAGCCATCCCCACCATCTCCAAATGCCTGGACGGCATGGTGACTGCAGCCAAAGCTGCGGATGACCGTAAAGATTCTGTCCTCGTGGTCGAGTCCTTCAAGTCTGGCTTTGAACCACCAGGTGATTTCCCCTTCGAGGACTTCAGTCAGAATCTGAGCAGAACGGCTTCGGACAGGACCACCAGCACTGCGTCTACAGCGGACAGAGATTGGGGATTGCACTCCATCAACAAAGCCAAGAATAAACTCTGTCTGTTCTTTGGAAAGAAACCCAAGGCCCCATCTCTGGACGACTTCAGCCATCTTCCACCGGAACAAAGACTACAGCAAAAGATTGATGAGCTGAGCAAGGAGCTCCAGAAGGAGATGGATCAGAGAGATGCCCTGAATAAGATGATGGACATCTATGAGAATAACCCCCGGATGGGAGACCCCAGCAGCCTGCAGCCAAAAATATCAGAGACCACATATACTATAGAGAAACTACGCTCTGAGATTCACAAGCATGAGTCCTGGCTATCGGAGTTAGAGGGAAAGCAGAGCTCTAGAGGGGACAGAAGACACAATACAGACAACCACCAACACACCCCTCAAGGCAGAGGGAGTCCTGAGGCCCGTTACACAGGCGACACCAGCGGTCAGGGGCACCACCACGTACCACTACAGCACGGACCACCCCACGCCGACCCCCTTGAGTTAGACGATGAGTTAGACGACGACGTGCCTCTTCCCGTCATCGGACACTGTAAGGCGCTGTACTCCTACGGAGGTCAGAGCGAGGGGACGCTGGTGATGGCAGAGGACGAGGTGATGTACGTCATCGAGGAGGATACGGGGAGCGGCTGGACCCGAGCCAGGACGCAGGGCGGACAGGAGGGCTACGTGCCCTCCTCCTTCATCGAGATCACCATGGAGTAGAACAGCAAAGGTGCTTCATCTGAATGGAGCCACTACTACACTAGGGCTGGAGGATTTTGAGGAAAAAATCGCAGTTTGCAATTTCTCTGACCAATATTGCGATTCCTCTCTCTCTCTCTATCTCTCTCAAGCCTGACCCAACAAATGTGAATATTAAAGGTAGGGGAAGTGATTTCACTTTTGTCGGATATCACCCATCATTCTGTTAAAATGCTCTATTATAAAGGTGTGCAGACCATGTATGGAGTTTCCCCCTCCCCCACATTAGCAGAGGAGCTAATAAAAGTTCCCCAGGTGGAGGGTGAATTCTCCTCCAATCAGGATCGAGCAGCTGGTTCACATAGTGTAGCTATTCTTGGGCGCCCCTAGTGCACCAGGCTGGTACTACACAATGAATTTCAAATCACTTACCCTACCTTTAAAAAAATGCAAATATGTTATATCAAAATACAGATGACACCAAACGTGTTAATGTAGCGGGACCAGATCCAAACTATTCATTTGGGGGACTTAAAGGGGAACTCCACCCATTTCCAACATTTAATGACATTAAAATGTTAACGACATATTAATGACATATCAAAATTAATATACCTTAGAGATGTAGTGTGGACATGATAAAAAGGTTCCCCCAATTCTGTATTTCCTGGAGGTCTGAAAAAATCATTAACATGGTGAAATACATCTGATGACATCATCAAGATGTATTTCACCATGTTAATGATTTTTCTTTCAGACCCCTTTTTCTTGAGAGGGTACAAATGGAACCAAATGGACTCGCTAGGGTCCATTTGGTCCACATTTGTATCCTCTCAGGAAAATTTTGAAAATGGGTGGAATTCCCCTTTAAGTATTGCTTGCATGGGACAAGTGGGATAGGACGGGGTTAGCAACTTATCACTGCTATTAAAAATCATTGGGTTTGTTTTGTAAAACCCTTTTCTACAAAGTGTAATTAAAGCACCATAAATTTTTTTATAGTTGGTTTTCTGTCCACTTCATATGTGACAGCCTATGTTTGATATTGAAACTCCTGGTATGCTTATTGCTTACTGCAACCGCAGGTTGCATACAGTATGTTGTGAAAATGTCTCCATATGATCATGCCTCCTGATATCATCAGGAATGGAGATCCCATATATGGGAATAGATCCATGATGTGATCAATATTGTCCAGCAACCAATATTGTCCAGCAACTCCTAGACCACACCTGAGAGCCAGCAAAAAATAGTTTTCAACAGGCCGAAAAAATAAGGACATTACCCATCATCATGGGACCTCATCAAACCCTATACAGTAGACACTGCCCCTGCTGCCACCCTTAGATCTCCATATGAAGCTGACCTGTGTGTTAACCTGACTCTGTATACTCAATACACGCTCCATATATGGCACAGATTTCACTCCATATCTGACTGCCCCCCCAGCCACCCCCACCTGCACACACACCCAGCAGTCAGCCGCCCCCCAGGCGGATGTGTACACGCAATCAGCCCTGACAGCCCCACGCATGCTTCTCATTGTGTGTGGCAATTATCTGAAATAACTGTCACTAACGGGGATGCAATTCTCTGATACCATGCAATCTGTTGTTTGAATGGACTTCCGATTGGAGGGGTCGAGGAGCCTTGGGCCTTTGGCTGACCATGGGTTTTAGTTGATAACAGGCACAAAGCAAGGGGTGCAGCTCAAATGCCTTGATTAGCCAGCATGGCTCCTACAATTACTCACCAAACACCACATCGATCCATGCCATCCGCCCACAATGTGTGGAGTAGCTTCAGAGAGCTTTCATAGTCAACGCAACGGATTGCAATGTGAAAACAGCGCATTCATAGTGGCTATAACTAGTTGTGTGTGCGTGGACCACTATAGTAGTGATGGGATGGCAGCACACTACAAAACAAAGGAAACAACAAAGGGAGTGTTTCATTTTACTCACCAATTATTCTTACCAGTTGGTGTAGGACGGTGAGACAGGAAGACAGACAGACAGAGAGAGAGAGAGAGCTAGAGAGACAGTGAGAGCAGCTTGTCCTGTGATGTAATGTAGGCTTGTGCTAACTTTCAACTGCTAAGCTCAGGGCTTTGCCTCGTACCTAACAGATTTAACAGCAATTTTTTGTGGCTGCCATTTTTGGACTCCCCAAACACCAATTTGTCTTACTTTTCTTTTTGTTGTATGACTAGTAAATATATGGTGATGACAAAGAAAGTGTTTGGAGCTAGGGAAACAACAATAACAAAAGATGTTATGCCCAGGAGGAGATAGGCTCCTTGTTAGCATGAGTTATCCATCCCTGACTTGACATTTGTGCCAGATCAAACATGTCTGGATAAAACCTAAATACTGAAAGTGCTCGCTTTACCCATAATAACCCATCCATCCAGGTATGATGCAATGGACTCGACTCTGCTGAAATGAACTATGGACCTTCTCATTAATCCTTTAGACAGCCTCTTTGTAATTAATGGCCTTGTTTTAGCAACACAAGGCAAAATAAATAAAAAAAAGTCTTCTCTGTTTAATAGTTTGTCAAAGCAAAATGCAATTTATAGAAACAATGTATAGCCTTCTTGAAATAAAACTGGCCTGACAATGTCAGGGACTTTCTGATAAAAACAAGAAAGCCTATTTCTTACAATCACACATGTTTTGATTGCTGTTCGGCAATCTAATAACCTGCCATTTGCATGAAATGTGTCATGCATTTTGAGATCTGGGTACAGTATGAAGACAAAATAACTTGCATGATGTGACCTCACTCTAACTCACTATGGAAATTATGCAGCAGGAGGGTGTTTGTTTACATTTAGGATGTTTGTTAGTTAACTCTTGAACGACAGGTCAACAACCTGCGGGCTCTTCTTGCCCATGAAGCGTCTTACCTATAGCTCAAAAACTAAACTTTTTTCTAAGTCAAGGCAGCAACTGGCAACCATTATTTTTTAATACTAGAAAATAATGGTATCCTTTTCATGTGTAGTTGCAGTACAAAGCACAAGACATCAAACAGTGTGACACAGAGCATGTCCATCTTCGAGTGCTACAGTATGTGACAACATGTCACCATTATGCTGCTCCGGAAAAGAGAGGGCAAGGGAATGGGGAAACAAAAGCAGCCACACAGCAACTTTAGCCTGTTAACGCTTGCTTGTTAGAAGCAAGAGTTTCTTTAAATGGCCTCACCAAAACTTTTGCTTTTTTTTGTTGTAATTGGCAGGTAGCCTGACGAGATTGACAAATGAGTGTCAGCCATCAGCAGTCCCCAAGCCACGGATGCCAGAGATGGAGTGCGTATCAAAATAATTAAAATAAATAAGGTGCCAAGCGATGGCGGTTCTCCCTCCGACATGGGATGGCAGGCGGGTGCATGCTAGCAGGCAGCCAGCGGTAAAGAGAGGGTGGGGGTGGGGGGACGGGGGGTGGGGGTAGCACCGGAGAAGGAAGGAACAGGCCAATGATGCTTATTGTCACTCTTTGCCTCCCCTAACGCAACCCTTCACCAGAAAACAATTGTTATGTTTGACAGGAAAATTGCCCTTCCGTGTGCAAAAGAGACCCGATCAAATTGAAAACTATTACTGTATTATCCGATTACAAAGCTTTATGCACGGGTAATGATTGGGAGATTGCACCTTGGGACTGGTTAATATATTCACTCATCACCTCTCACTTATCTTCTCGCTTTCACCTCCTGGTTTGTTTGTGTCTAGCCTTTTTGTTAGCTTGCCTCCACATACAAAGATGTGAGAAATCATCTGCATAATAAGCCTTCTATAAATATGAGGGGGAGAAAAACCCTCCTCACCGTCAGAGGATGAATCCGATTTCTCACTGCGCAATAATATCAGTGACACAGAAAGTCAAAAAATGAAATTGTTGATTGTACATTATTGCTTCGGTGTCACAATGCAGAATATGTATGGTGTTGAGAAATCATACCTAAAGAATAATAATGCAGTGATATGGTAATTATCAGAAAATAAATGCAACTGCCTGGAGGTCACATGACTCATTGTTCATTATCATCTTATTCATTTTGCTACATGCAAAAAAAAAAAATCTATGATTTGCCATGAATAATGATTTAAAAGTTACTGTATTTGATACAAGCTTCCAGTTCCAAAGCAACATAAACATAGACAGTAGCATTTGTTATTCAGACCCGTGGTCTGACTGCTATCAGGAAATAATTAAGACATCAAAAAGGAACATTCAGTGATTTGGGTGATTTGGAAAACACACAAGATATGCATGTTCACACAAAACTTTCTCTTTCTGATTGGAGAAAGGCTCCTCTCATCGTAAACCCTGATTGGAAGAGGGCTTTTCTCCCAAAGCCCAAACTTAAACAGTTTTTTTTTTACCTCATGGACTCACTGGGGACAGTGAAGATTCCTTATATGGTCGGCACACTCTAGATAAAGAGTGTAAAATAATATTTGAATTAAATGAAATCACTGAATATAACTTTATTTTCGGATTCAATTTATTCAGCAACGGCATCTTAAGAGCAAGAACACGTGGGTGTGGACCGGTGTTGTCACTGTCATTGGTGTTGTGCATCAAAAATCGAGCCTAAGTTACATTTCATCATAACGTGACAAATTAAGATGTATTAATGAGGACAGCACCGCGCTGGAATGACTTTCGTGCAACTTGCAAATCTCTGGCACAGAAATATTTTATGGAATTTCCCATCGTTTCATCATGAGAGAAAAGACGTTAGTGTTACAATCTCGAGATCTTTCAACATAGCGGAGGAATGATCAAGGGGAACGCAGGCAGGTGATAATGAGCATGTTGCAAACATGCAGGTGGGCGAAGAAAGAAAAAAATGGGGTGTTGCCAACTGGGTTGCACCTGTCTTTGGCTGCTGGCATCTTGCACAGTACACACACAGCAATGGAATACGGAGTCAGCAGAGTTTCACTAGACCAGTGGTTGGCAAACTTTTGTGTTTTTTTTTTATGTTAACTTCATCAAGGACCCCCAGATTGATGCTAATTAGCCCCTGCACTCCCATTCAAAAAAAAAAAAAAAAAGGACGCCCATGATTCTAGCAGTGATCCTCAAATTGTTTAATTTCAAGGACTATCAGTTTGACATGCAATACTCTATGGACCCCCATTCAATGGCATTTCTATCTCTGGAACCCCCAATTTATATTGTAAATGAGTGTATAAATGGAACCAAAGATCCAGTTTTGTACAACTCTGAGTTATAGACCCCTGGAACCTCCTCAAGGACCTGGACCCAACTTTGGGAACCAATGTATTAGACAATAATTAGTCTGTCCGAATGAATGTCTGAAACCACCGTAACTCCTCTGCTGCACCAAAATTGCTCTGACGTTTCACACGGGCATTGACCATAATGCCATGAAGATATTAACACTCTAATGGTCAGGGATTAACACAGATATCTCTCTTCGTGAGAAAAGACATTTTGTCAAATTAACAATCAAAATAGCAAATAGCTTTCATATATTCAAACAGGAATGCAATAAGGAAAATACATAAAAATCATCTGGATATTAGATTGTGAGATATCTTGTGAGGAGAACTATTAGGAAACAAGTAGAGCTCATCCTCTGGGGGGGATGAATGCACACCGCAAGTGGCATTCATGGTAATCCAACCATTAATTTGATATTTATTTATCTTGTGCAGGTTGAGTCATCTTTTGCGCCTAAGTTGCACTTTGTGAGCAAATAAATTTCCAGGTCAACCCAGTATTTTTTTTTCCAAAGCGAACATACAGTACTGATGGATTGACCAGCATTGCCATCCTTAGATGTTTAATAGTTCCCTTAGCTGACATTTTTTAAATCTTCTTCTTAGAGACTTTAGCAGCACGGGAGGATTAGCTCGGCAGTTAGAAAGACGTACGAATGCAAATTATTAATAGAATAGTGACAATATCTTCAGGCTATGCTTCTTTGATTAGCTTTTTTCCCTCATATTTCATTCCGTGAAGTGTTTCCATGGAATCAAAGGCCATATCATCCTGCGGTAAGCCAAAAAGTCTCGGCACAAATAGACTAACCCCCCTCCCACATTATGCATGTTGTCTTAAGTCATTATCATATTTCACCTATTTACTTTTCTAATTTTGTAGTTTGACAAGGCCTTCCCTGGTTTGTCTCCACTGTGTGTGGGATGCATGCATGTCATTGGCTGTACCCATTAGGAGGTAGAGTGGCAGATGATGGATGGATGGAGGGGCCTGTCTAAGGCAGTCACCGCTACTGTCAGCCGAGGCTCTGCCAGTGTAATCACTCCATAGTGGCTGTGTCGAGCCGTGGGGAAATGCAATGTCAAAGTGTTTCCTTCCAAACCCTCTGAACACGGGAAGAAGATCCATTTACATTATGCATTTAGCTGATGTTCTTATCCAGAGCAACTTACAGGAACGCATCTCTGTGCTCAAGTACAGTAAAGGTACAGGAATTTGTCTTGGAGACACGGGAAGATGTATTGACAGCTTCCGGAGTTCAGCGGTAGTGTTACTGAAACATCGCACAAAGACATTAGGACCTCTAGCATGGCCAGGGATAGTATTCTAAATCCATTCTGATTGTCCATTTATTGCATGTGTGACACTCTTGTATTGAGAAGTAGTTCATTCATTTAAGAAATACCGTATTTTCCCTGGTCTGGTTCTAAAATGATCTTTTTTCAAGACTGATTTGTGGTAAAAGAACATTGAATGTCCCCGAATATAATACAACTAGGGATGTCCTGATCCACTTTTTTCAATTCTGATCTGATACCGATATCACAATTTCTGTGGTGGCCGATAGCGATACCAAATTCCGAAACCAGAAAATAATACAAAATATTTTTAAAAAGATCTTATATGAAGTCCACCAAATAGCAGAATAATATAGCAGACTAGAATAGCACTCCTCACTCAAATGTACACTTGGGCAACTCCAAAGCATATTCCACAACATTTTATTTACCTGTCATAGTGTCAACCCCTTACCCCTGTGTCGGATCACTGTTTATACTGGTATATTTACCAATACTGAATAATCTGATAATGACAAATGAGGGCCAATACTGATACTTTTCTGGTTCTGATACAGTATTGCCGAAACCGATATGAACCAATATGACAAAAAAGGGCCGATCCGATACTTTTCCCGATACGATACAGTATCAGGACATCCCTAACAGGGCTTGACACTAACACTTGCCCGCTTGCCCGGGGCAAGTAAAAAAAAATGGGGGGGCAAGTGAAGACTGCTACCTGGTTGCCCGATCGGGCAAGTGTGTGACTTAGTGCACTATAATACAACACAAGATAAATTTGTCTTGAAGGCAGTCATTGCACTCTGCCTCTGTGTCTTTCCCTGCTTTCTAGCTATCCACAATTCCAGGCTGGATTTGGGAAACAAAACAGGCAAATTAACACATCAAAATGACCATTAATCTTCTACATTCTCTAGTTGTGTAGACCTGGGCTAATTAAGATGATGAATTTTAACTCTTGAGTTACTCAACAGTTACATCTGCAAAATTTACAATATATTTTTGGGGGGCAAGTGACCATGAGCTGAGGGCAAGTAGAACCTGACTTGCACTTGCCCGATGGGCAAGTGCCTCCGAGACCTTAGTGTCAACCCCTGCCTAAATACAATCCCATTTATATATATGTGTGTGTGCTCATGCTAGCCATCTGAATCAAGCAATAAAGGGAGAGAAAAAATAAATAAATCTGATCCAAACCAAACTTCTGATCTCTGATCAGCACAATGGACAGTGGATAGAATATCAAATTATAACAGTAGTCAGACGCATGTGTGTAGGGGACAGCGGTGCCATTTCAGATATCAAATGATATAAATCAAATGATGCATAAAACACATGATGTCACCAATGAGGTCATTTTTTATTTTTCCTGTTGAAAGCTCGTTGTTGGAGCAAGCTATCTGTTTTATGCAAAGACAGAGAAGAAAGGTTTTCCACGCTGTGGGCTATGCCCACCCCCTTTTAAAATCATCATTGTAGGAAGTACAGAATAGTGCTGAATGTGGTTCATCAGGCTAATCAATTGATTATTAAAGATATAATAAGAACGTGATACAAACTGAAAGTATATGAATAATTTCAAGATATCTGTTGTGTTCAGATAACATACGATGGAGATTTACCATGCATAAGTTTGCAATACCCATCATTATCTCTTTATTTTACTACGTAGTAGTCTAAATGTCTAAATCAATAGACTAACAATCCACAACATAATCAACAGATTAACTGATTCTGAAATCAATTGGTAGTTCGATCCCAGAGACAGTCTGCAGTGATTGCACTGCATGGCCAGTCATTAATATACTGTATACCACAACAGGCAAATAATATGATTTCTGGCACGATGAGACTGGGCTGGTATTCCAGCTTTACCTCTAACTCTAGTCTCAGCTTCTGCCAATGTAATCACACCAAATGTATGAAAATAGAAGCACATCTCTGAGGGCAGAAAAGGCTATGTTTAGCACCATTGTGCTGCCTCAGCATTACATCCTCTGACACGGTGTAGAAGAGGGGCACCATGGGATAGTCTCTCCCCGGGACAAGATCCATCTCGATCCGTCTCCCCCCTGGCAAAGCAAGGGGAAGTTTGATTGATTTATCAAGCCTGTCTCTCCCCAGTCCACGTTTAATGAGACAGTAATAGCCCACGGTCCGCCGGCACTCCAGAGACGTTGTGTGGAGAGGAGAAAGCGGCAGAGAGCAAAAATGTGGACAGAATATGTAACCTGAGGTGCGATCAATCCCCACACACGCCCCCACACCGAGAGGGATAGAGGGAACGAGAGAAAGAGAGAGAGATGGAGAGAAGAGGAATGGGAGAATGAGAGAGCTGATCAGAAAGATATGTGAATTGATGGCAAATTTAAAACAAAAAGAAAATGATGGTGGTGGAGGCAGAATGAGATTGAGAGAATGTTGTGTTGGCGTTATCGCTTGATGGAGGGGAGGGAGATAAGTTCGACCAAATATAAACAGCAAAACATACATTAACGTGTAGAGCAACAAGATGATTATGAGTTACGGATACATCAAAGTGTGATTTTGATTGATTGCTGTGACCCGTTCAGTGTTTTCGATGATTAGAGTCACTATATCCAGGCCATTACGCCACAGCGGTAATTTCCATAAGAAATGCTGGCCTGTGTGACCTATAATTGACTGTGTAGAAAATGGATAGTACCAGTGATGCCAACTTTGTTCTTTTCATGGGAATTAATGGCAGCCATGGTGCCATCATTCTGCCAGCACTCTTGACGGGGGGCAAAGGTGAGCTGGTGACCTTCTCCATTGACAAGCCATCCATTGTGTCTCAACTCTATAATATACATTATGTGGCGAGGGTGAATGGGAACCACGCAGGGATTCAAATAAATACCAATTAGAGCTATACAGTATGAGCGTTCAGTATATTTCAGGATTCTTATTGCGAATGCTATAAACTATTGAAAGCCAGGCAAAAATGTCTGTGAGTGAGTGAGTGAGTGAGTGAGTGAGTGAGTGAGTGAGTGAGTGAGTGAGTGAGTGAGTGAGTGAGTGAGTGAGTGAGTGAGTGAGTGAGTGAGTCACGTTGTGTTGTTTTACTTTGTATCATATCAATTTGCAATGGAAATAATCTGTGTATCGAAACACACATGAACCTTTCCCTTAAAAACCTGCACTATCCACATGTTTCACACAATAGATCACTATAGAGCTTTGTTAGATACTTACTGTATCGATTTCAAATAACTGAAACGTATCGTATCTCTGGTAATCTCGTAACACAATCTTGTCAATTAATTCTACTACTACTACTCATACTACACAAATTCAGCCCCCAAACTACTGTTTGTAAACTCATGACATGCTCTGCCACATAGATTCAGATAGGTTAAACTATCCTCTATTTACTTTTTAAAAAGAGCTATGGATAGAAGCTTTAACAACTTTTAGCAAGACATGTTGGTGCTCATCCATTAAAAAAATAATCTCCAAGCATAGCTGCTTTCACATGTCTCGGGGACATGTGGACACAGTAAACAAAGCTTCTTTTCCCCCCCCTTGGCTGCCAGCTGATTTTCCTATTACCCGTAGAGCATTCCTAGCATCATAACGCAGTGTTTTTCATGAGGCAGAATGCATTGCATCATTTGGAAAGCACGGTTACAGCAGATTACAACAAGGCGCGAGTCAGGGAGTGAGCCACCGCGTGCTGCATGCGCCGTCGTGACGCCCTTTGCTCTCCGTCCTCCAGTCTGCTGTGTGTTCCGCTATACCCTGGGACCTCATTAGGGAACGGCTGGACCAGCGCGCGGCCGCTAGAGGCTCCTGTGAGGACCACTGTCAGCCGTGGGAGCCGGGCGGCGCCTCGCCCCGTGGAGGGTTCAGGCAGCGCTGAAAGGCCAGAGCAGTGACCTGAGTGTCCAAACAGGCTGCGGCGCGGGACTGAGGGGAAATCAAGGTGATAGTATATAGGTGGCATGTTCTCTGCACGGCGCGGACACTCGTTTGGAGTTCAGGAGGTAATGGCAGGTATAACGCGGCTGTCTGTGTTCTTGCACGAGTTTGGTGGGGGTGAAAAGGTGTTTGAAGAGAGAAGTCTCACTACAAGAGGATCGTAGTATAAGTTCTAACAGGCTCAGAATTGATCATTCCCATGCCTGCATTGGCTCCCAGCCATAGCCCTGCGCACGCACGCACGCACGCACGCACACACGCGCACACGCACACACGCACACACGCACACACGCACACACGCACACACGCACACACACACACACACACACACACAAAAAAACTCCCGTGCATCTTCCATTGTCTCCATGTTAGCACAAGTTGTTTTTGTGCAATTAGTTAATTAATGAGGCAATATGTAGTTCTTGAGCATGTAAGTGAGCATGTAACTGTTATTGTTTAACTCTTTGACCACCTTATTTGTTTGTAAACATGCAGTAGATACGCTGAAAATAATGACTACATTTGTAGTGGAGCGCAGAAGTGCATGTTTTTTTTTTGCTTAAAATAGTCACTTTCCCCCTTCCCAAACAGAATACATTGCATTGAACCGCTATTGTATCTATGGAAGCTGCGGATGTATACAATACATTGCTAGCCCATAGACTTAGCATTGAGCCTAGGGTAGTGGCTGGCATATCACTGCGATGTGATCACCGATGGCTGTTAACTTTCTGTTTGCTAATAATACATCTACTAATGAAGACAACATTAATGCTAAATTAAACCAACCAGTATTGGCGCTGGTCTATTTGGGGCCATGCATGTTTGGGATGATATGATGCAGGCGCTGAATCCCTTAATGTAGGCTACAATGTGCTGATTTTGGTTATTCTTGCCTTGCACCTTAGTTAATGTCCAGAATACCATATGCACTGTACGTTGTAGTACACACATATCTCTGCTGCTATTCTCATGTACCTCATAGCTGACTTCAGGTACTTACAGCATGGGATAAATATATCAAATGTCGTTGCTTTAGTTGTTGTTTTCGTCTCCCTAAATCAAACCTGATAGATCAGTGGTTCCCAGCTTAATAATAATTATTTGCACACTATCTGAGTTGACCAGAGATTTTACAATATAAATTGCAGTCCTGGAGAGAAAAATGCCATGAAATGGCCTGTAGTCAAACTGGGGGTCCATGAAATTAAACAGATTGGGATTTAGTGTCAATTGGGAATTAGTGTCAATTTGGTGCTTCGGAACCACCGTGCTATAGCGATGTTCAGAAATGCATAGGAAGGCATCGGCAAGCGCTTTTATAGGCGATGAATCTTCTTGCAAAGCCTGTTCTTGCTTCAGATTAGTGGCTTTGTCGGTGAGCGCCAAAACAGTTCCACGATAGCATAATCAGAGCAAGTATCGTGCAGTGTATAGGGATCATAATGAAGTTTATGTTTGGTCATTTGAGGACAGCCCTATATGAAACACTAAAAGCAGTTTGTATTAAACTAATTGCCTGTTTTAAATCAGACACTGTTCATAGCACCGTTCTGAATACTGATACAGTTCATAATTATGTAAAAAACGGGGGCTTTCAGGATTCCTGCAATTCTTTGGGGAGCATAGGTCATACATGATTTTCTGCTTTGAACTGCCTTTCTACAACAGGGAGATGAACTAAAACGCTCTTCAAGGATAGCCTACATTTGTTTACGAACCCGATGTTACAGCAGCATTCTAATGCTAATCACATCATGAAGGCAAGCGTTGCTCCTGGAGATGAGCACATTTTAACCTTGGTTGGTGTGCATAGCCACCCACTCTAAAAAGATCTAAATTTCACAGCTACGAGGGGAAGGTTCTCCTCCACCGGGGCTCATCTTTTAGCTGGATTACTATTGCACGGGAGTATGTTGGAGTTTACCTAACCCCTCACCTCCACTCAATGTGCATCATGCATGAGTCCCTGAGCTGTGTGGGCTCAGAACAAAACCCATTCCTTAGCCTTTAAGTGTCTGAATGAATACACAGCTTCCTACTTGTCTGGGAGTTGGCACTCTGGCGAGGCTTAGCATGTTACAGGACGCCTGCATATCGCACCTCACGTTAGATGCTGATAAAGAGGGAGACTGGGGTTTTGCCAGCCTGAAGGTGGAATGCTTTTGATTTGTGTGATATAATCCAAGTGATGCTCCTCAGTGCTGCTGTATGAGCCTGGAGGCCAGGAGTGGGTGGGTGGCAAGTGGGCATCGCATGGTGCACTTAAACATTTCTTTGACATAGGTACTAGGCACCTTTTCATCCTGAATGAATGAGCTCTGGCTGGGAGATGGAGATTGATTCACATCAAACCAAATATCACCCTCCACCCCCACCCCGCAATCCTTTTCAAGGACACTTCTTTTGAAATGGCAATCTGTTAGCGTTGCTGCATGTTTGCCATGTGGCCTATAATCTCCAGCACCAAAAGCTTTCTCTACGGCTCGGTTCCTCCTCCAGTCAGATGAGCATTGGCAGTGCATGTGGAAGAGGTTATTTGCATGTTTTACTCGACTGTCAACACCACAATGTAGAAATACGGTACACTGTTAAGTCAACGTCCGTTATTCAGAGTTTACTTTAGTAAACATCACAATATGTATAAAGTACCAAAAGTATACAGTAAGCACTAGCAGAAAGTATGAATATCTTTTGAAAAAGCTCACAGAGTCACAGCTATTTCAAATGGCCAAAATATGTACACAGTAGACTAGAGCTTAAAGTGATATTTCACTTTAAAAAAAAAAAGGTTTGGTCATTATATCGTCTATTCAGTTTCATGCGAACAGCCCAGTCAGTTATTATTATTCCATTCAGTATTTAGATATTTGATTTCCATTTTAGCTGCCTTGCCTATACAAACCCATTACAACTTAAAACTCCATTTATCCATGATACATTCATCAAACACATCCAATCTTTCATTCTGGTGGCTGATATTGTCCTCCTAATATGTGAGGAGCCCATAGCATTTAATTTACCATTTTAATTTATTTTTTTTAAAATATTGTTTTATTTGTTTCGCCACAACCAGGATGGGCATGCCCAAATAAGCTATATTTTCCAAAACAATATTGTAAAAACCAATGTATCATGGTTATAATGGAGTTTTAAGTTATAATGGTTTTGTATAGGAAGGGGAGGGGGCAGCTAAAATGAACATCAAATATCTAAATACTGAAAGCACTAACTTATAAACTGTCTGGGGTGTTCACATAAGACTGAATAGATGATATAATGACTAAAAAGTGGATTTGTATTGAATTTGAATGATTTCTAAATACAATATATTCTTCAGTGATTTAGTGAAAGCTAAGGTACTGAGAATTGTAAATACGATAAGTCAAAATACCTCAAAATTGCAATTTGCAAGAAAATGTCTACAGTCCACCAAAAGTTCAAGTTTATGTTCAAGCCATTATTGTCCTAAACGGGAAATCTGCTTTGAAGCTGGGTATATAAAACACAATACACACTTACTCACAACCGAGAAAAGGGCCATATGAGACACATTAAACAAAACACATTTAGACACTTTAAATGAATAATGTAAAGCGCATAAAATGACCAGAGACGTGGGCACAGGAGGTAGAGAGTCTATCTGTTACAGCTGAGTGCGTTTATGGCATGTGGGATAAATTAGAATTTCAGCCGGTGTTTCTTGCTTTGGCCTCTGACTGAACATGCAACTTCAGCGGAGAGGCTTCCATTCTTCTCACTCTGCTGGATGCTGTCCCGTGTTTGTTTATGACGCCATCTATTCCGATTCGACCCCAATTTTTCAATTACTTTTTCGCCCCTCTCTATTGTGCTCGGCAATAACAATTATGTTGACGCCAGCCAAATATTGCACATCGCATTGACGTGGATAAAACACTTGTTATATTTAATACGACTTAAATGTTCATCTCACCCAAATGAGGCTAACTAAATACAGGCTTATCCATACAAATTGACACCGCGATCCATCTCTGACATGGGAAGATGCAGTGCAACAGCCCGTGCCGAATACAAAGCTCTCTCGGGCCCCCATCCACATGATCAAATAACAGTCTGTTTCACTTATCTTAAATTGGAGCCCCGATTTGTCTTATTGTCAAATTGAATTGCAGGGGATGGCAAATTGATTGGAATATATTGGATGGTAGGCCGCCTGACAGGCCAGCCCGCAGCTAAAGATTGAGTGCTGTATACCGAGGGGTCCTTCCAATACCATGGTTGGCATAATGTGTTATTACTCTTGGCGGTGCTTAGATTTTGTATCAGACATTAGATTACATTGATTGCTTGCACATATGGATTCTGCTCCCGACTTTGTATGGCCGCGGCATATTTAACAATTCCCTTTTTGCCTGTGGTGCGTGTAGCCTACATGTTCGCATGTGATGTCTGATCAAAGGTCATTATGCGCTCTGACAGGCACGCGGCAAAAGTGCGGTGTGTTGTTTCCTTGTTATGTTTTTTGAATCAAACTGAGCGGTGTGATAAGCCGGGGCGCGGCGGTGTCAGCTTGCAAATGAGCCCGAGCATCTGGTCGAGTGTGTTTCTAATTGAGGAGGAGGAGGAGGAGGAGTCACCTGTATACAGGCTGGAGAGATGGGCATGAGAGCTGAGCAGCAGCAGTCTGCCAGGCTGTCAGCGCTGACAGAAGGGGCCAGAGTGAGACAGACACTTAAGATAATTGGCTCCTGTACCCTCCCTCCCCCTACCAAGCCGCCCATCACCAACTGTAAGGAATTGAAAACTAAATTGGGGAGGGAGGGAGGGGGGCCGACGGCATGCTAAAGCACTCAAAGCTCCGCGCTGAATCATAAATCAGCCGTCAGTCAGCCGAGACGTGGATTCTGGGAGCACAGATGAATTGTCTCCCATCACCTCTGTCTTTTTTTCCTCCCACTTCTAGATCTGTTCTTTTTCTTATTCTATGTCAGCCGTCTCAAAATTATTAGCTACTCCGGGGCGTGTAAGAGGTGTATGAGTGTATGTGCAATGCATACGTGCTATATGTACGTGCATGCATTGCACACGTGCTTGGATGTGCATGTGCAGGCTGAGACACACAGGGTGTGTGTGGGGGGGGGGGGGGGGGTAGTGATCGAATGCATGCCAGACATTTTGAAGTGTAATAGATGTCAGATGATAGCGAGCCTGACTCTGTGAATGCCAACCTGGGCAGAGCCAGGTAACAGCTGGGGGGTGCTGGGGGGTGGGTCTGTACAACACAGACTGTGATGAGGCCAGAAGGGACAGAGGGAGAGAGAGAGAGAGAGAGAGAGAGAGAGAGAGAGGGTGTGTGTGTGTGTGTGTGTGTGTGTGTGTGTGTGTGTGTGTGTGTGTGTGTGTGTGTGTGTGTGTGTGTGTGTGTGTGTGTGTGTGTGTGTGTGTGTGTGTGTGTGTGTGTGTGTGTGTGTGCGTGCGCGCGCGCGCGCGCGCGTTTGATCAGGAGCTAAAGTTAGTTGTTAGATTGTGCAGTTAGTTAATATGCCCCTGGTGTGTGGTCTGTGTAAACAGAAGCCAATTTCTACGGCCCATCATCATCATCATCTTTGTGAAGCAGATGCAGCCGGTGATTAGAACACTAGTGTGTCTGAAACTCTGAAAGGCCTCTGTAATGATATTTGGAAGGAGAAGACACACGTAGGGGCGTGTCCGCTGCCCTCAGAGTGACTGAGTGGCAAAACAACTTGTGGCAACGAAGTTGTCCTTTTTCACTGTGTTTTGACTGAAAACCGGTGCCACGACAACAGTGCATTTCTATGGAGAGCAAGTTGTTTTGCTCCTCATGGGTGTTTCTTCAGCACAATGATGTCACACGCATACTCTATACGTACTGTATGTGTGTGTGTGTGTGTGTGTGTGCGTGCGTGCGTGCGTGCGTGCGTGCGTGCGTGCGAGCGAGCGAGCGAGAGAGAGAGAGAGAGAGAGAGAGAGACTAAGAAGCAAAGAGGCAGAGAGGCAAATTAACGGGAGTGAATATAAAAGGAAGAGAAGATAAACAGAGTGAGGCATTGAGGGAGGAGGGATTGCCATTTGAGATGCAGTAGCGTCCATTTAGCATTTTAAAAACCCTCAAACCGAGCATGGCAGCCACATCATTTATAACCCTGTGACCTCCTGGTCTGTGTTTGAGTGCTGAAAGTGGCAATTTGCTTTCAGTTCTTTGCTTTTTCTCCTCTCGAGTCCTTTTGAAGTAATGTGCCATTTCAGACCCTATTTTTTACTTGATTGGCTCGCCAGAATGAAGTGACACCGGGGTCAAAGTCAGCTAGGAATGTAGATACAGCACTGTGTCATTTCACATTCACTAAAGTGGTTGAATTAAAACCTAGACTGAAGTAGACTCAAGGACAATACACACAAAAACAACATTCCTGTCATTCATAGCTGGGTCCTTGATACTTCAGGCACTTTGTACGCAGTATGTGTAATAAAAACAGAAAAGCGACATTTATGTCATTTAGAATTGGACCCAAAGATGATACTGCAGGTACTTCATAAGCAGTATGTGTATAATAAAAACAGTAAAACGCATTTATGTCATTCAAAATTGGAACCAAGCTGATACTTTAGTTACGTGGTGAGTAGAGGGGTACATATATGTCATATGAATGTCTCTCAGGAACAGTTGTTTATAGAAAATAATTCCTCTGCTGATTGTGCTGAGTGCTCGATTCTGCCAGGCTGGCAGCTGTTCCGATGCACTGTAATATTGCACATGGAGGTGCACAATGACCCGACAGATGCAATGCAGAAAGATTTATTTACATGAGATTTATCTTAAGTACTTTTGCTCCAACTAGTAAATCATGATGCATCATAATATAGCAGGTGATGGCTATAATAAAGAAATACATTTGTATCGCCAAGCAGGTTGATTCTGCACCAGTCAGCCCAATTTGTGAAGCGTGGGAGAATATATTACCTTGGCAAACCCAACCGAAATACTCTATGTGACCCAGAGCTAGATAATTGATGGTTACAAGATTGGAATGGGATGAAATTAATGGGCATAAGGGGCTGAGCTGAGCAGTCCCGCCCCTCTCATGACGTCGCCCTTGCCCCAGAAATGATTTCTCCATTCATTTTCTTTATAGACTTTTCGAAAATGATTGCTTTACATACGATTACACAGTGGACAAAGCCAGTTGGTGTGGTGACAAATCATTTCAACAAACACAATATTACAACACAATATCTAATTATCAAGAAGAAGAAAAAAACGGCAGGATACAACACCTTTTGTTTCATTTTTCTTCTTAGAAATTATTTGATCATCCCAAAACATTGTGTGTGTTGTCATGAATTGTCACAACCCGAGTTGGCTTTGTCCATGGTGTAATCACGGTCTTTAGATTCTGTAAATTATTTTATAAAGGTCTATGAGGAAACTGGGAATTCATTTCTGCGGCAAGAGCAATGTCACAAGAGTCACCCTTGCTCAGCTCTATATTTTTTTATTGTTTGAAGAAGAAGGAGTTCAAACTTCTCATCTGACACAATTGAAACCTGGACATAATTATCTGATTGTCTGTAGCAATTTTGGGATGTAAAATTCAAAGCTCAAGGTAAAAAAATAAGTGTTGTCACGGTGAGAATTGATGGGTGGATTTCCATGAAACTAAGTTGGATAGATCAGTACGATGGCCCAAACAGAGGTCAAAGGATTTGAGGTTGATGAAGGGACACATACACATACAGTAGCAGTTCTTCCTGCTGACATCTGCAGCAGTGAATCACAATACCCGGTACGGCATGTTGAAGAAACGCGGCCCAGCTGAAGAACTTTGCAGAGTCGTACAACCTTTCCCTACAGTTCATCAGGCCAGTTCATTCGCTGTGCCATCATGACAGGAGGCCACACATCTTTGCACTTCCTGTTTACCCAAGAGGCCCTGGAATTTCAAGTTTGAATTTAGGTTCCTGTGTCCTCTGCAGTGTGTTGCCCTCTTTCCACAAACTGCTGACACTTGTACAGTCACTTTATACTCTGAGGAGTTTCTAACCCTTCCGGGGTTTCTTTAGGGACACTGGAGTCTGCTGTTTTTAAATGTGTTTATTGAATACTTTATTTGTCTTACATGGCACAATAACAAAATATGGTCCCTATTTTCATCAGAACCTCACCCCTTATGCATAAGCTTATTTTCCTTTTTTGAGTGACAAAGAACAGCGATGTACTGTATGTCTCTATGTCCCTACTGGTATTGGTAACAAGTGACGAAGTGGAACTGTTGAGCTTCACACATGTGCATAGGTGCATGATGGGAAGCTGTGTTTTTAGCAGACATCACGTGATTTTGGGTGCCCAGAATAGTGGCCGTACAGTAGTGTACAGTATAGGGACATCCTGGGACCCACACATGATAATTTCTTGTCTGTTTCGGATGCCGGGTAGCTTTCCGTAACTGGGCCGCCACCCTGGGTGTGTTCCTTGGGATCTGCATGTTCTGTGGACCTCACAGGAACCCCCACATGTTTTGCGTTACAGACTACGCAGTTGCACATGATGAGAGGCAGTACAGTACAGACTGCATAATGCGTAATACAGCCAGGAGTCAGACAACAAATAGACAACAAATATTCCAATGGTGTGAAAAACAATAGTCTGATACAGTTTTGTCTCTTTTGGCTATTTTTAAATTTAGTCTCGGTCTTAGTCCGGTTTAGCCAAATTTATCATATCTTTATTTAGTCATGTTTTAGACTAACTAAATTCAAGAATTTTAGTCTCAATCTTAATCAACAAATCCCTTCATTTATTTGTCTAGTTTTAGTCAAACTGGTCTACTAGTCTGATGGTTATTTGATATGATTTAATCCGGCCCCTAGTAGAGCAAAAATGTCTGAGTCTACAAAAAAAAGTAAGTCTCTAGCACGTTCCTATCAAAAGTTATGATCGTTTAAAGAAATGCTTTTTGAACGGCATGGAATGCATGTTGTCCAGCAGGGGGAGTCGTTTTACAAGGCTAGGCTGCTGGCGCTGCAAAGTGAGAACTATACTTCAGCAGTACAAGGGTGTACAACCGAGAACTATACTTCAGCAGCACAAGGGTGTATAAGCGAGAACTATACTTAGTTAACTTTACATATTTACTTAAATTTAGTATTTGAAATTTAAATGCTATTTTTGTATGGTTTATTGACGCTCTGTAAATAAAAATAGCATATTTCATAGCAAATGTCTTAATCTAGGCTACAAGTATAAAACCAATAATATATATTAATATCTATTCTTAATAATAAATATGACTTGTGTGATATACTGTAGTGTAGAAGTAACGGCTGTGTACGTAAACATGCGTGTGCCGTGCATGCTTGCGGTCTGCGACTGTTCGCACCGCGGCGCTCCGACCCCCATGAAGTCACATTAAGTCCAATGCGGCCCCCACCCCAAATGACTTTGACACCACTGCTCTATAGGATTTAAAGCAGAGAAGTAGTAGTATCAGTTTGTGTTGGGAAGTCTGCAGCCTAGACTTTCAGTGACATTAAGACGTTGGAGAGCCAAGAGGTGTGAGAATAATCAAATGAGGACTCTGGCTGGATTATTGAGAGCACTTTGCAAGGCAATTGGACCTATCAGTCTGAGAAGCAGGAAGGAGGCACTGATTGCACAGGAAGAGGAAGAATGGGTGTTTAATTTGGGGCTCTCAGCAGCATTCAGGACTTCAACCTCACGGGGTGTTAATCAACACTCCAGCTACAGAAAGGGACAGAGCGCTAGAGTGAGGGGAAGGGGGTCTCCGGTATTGGGTCCTTGATGATAGAAGAAAGGGAATAGATAAAGAGAATGGATGTGGTAGAGTGCTGTATGCTGGAGATAATTGGGGCACCTGTGGTTACCGTTGTCCAGACATTAAAGGGTAAGACCACTTTTGTTGATATTTTTGATTTTTTTGCCATGATGTAATTCCAAATATGGATAAGAAATTGAAAAGAAAATGTTCCAGTGATTAAAATATGCCTCTCACAGACTTAAAATTTATGCTAAAACGGCTCTCAAAGTCACTCTTTTAGTATGTACCTGTAAACTAAGACAAAGTTGATTTGCGCACTATAGAGCATCACCATAACTCGTTTTATGTCGTTTTATTTTTTCATGACAAATGTTAACTTCCTGTTGATCTGAAGACATGGATCCAGTTCCATAGATCCAGTCTTGGGTTTTGTTTAAATAAAACGCCAAAATCAAGAGGAAGATAAATGTTACCTGTTAGCATTTTATTTTAATGAAAAAATAAAACTAAATGAGTTATGGTGATGCAGTGTCTTTGCTTGTACAAAGATAGTGGCATTGAGAGCTGTTTTAGCATACAATGCCAGTCAATGAGGAGCATATTGAAGTATCAATTTATAATCACTGGAACCGGGAAAACAAACTCAACAAAAGTGGCCTTACCTTTTAACTCAGTCAGTGTATTTATTGTATACTGTTCTTACTTTACTGCATGTCATCATGATATTCGAGGCGCTATAGCCCTTCCTATAGCTTTAATGTTTGGGATGTCTGAACAAACATTCAAAATGCCTGTGACAATGAAGAGAAAATTAATGTTAGTGTTGTATGAAAAAAAAGTAAAATGAGTGTCTCAATGAGAAATTAGGTAAAAATCTAAACCAATGGCTGATTGCTCATGGCTTTTTGTGGCCATGATCAGTGGGGAGTTTGGTGTTATCAAAATACCTCCAAAACAGATGGCCATATTTTCATTAAACATGTAGGGGAAAGAAATGATCCTGACATATCCCGATCAGAATCAAACCATATGCCACAGAAAACCACATAGACAATTGTATTGTCTTGGCGGAGTTATGTGTAGCCTAGCACTAATATCAAGAGTTATGGAGGCTACAGAGTGCAATTGTTTTACTAACTAAAGTACTAACAAGTAATTTGCTTTCCAGTCAGAGAAATAGTCCCACCATTAAAAAGAGACGATTAACTACTATGCAGTGTGTAGTAGTTAATCTTCAATTATGCGCTTAGTTGTGTGTAGTACACACAACTAAAAGCTGCATTTGTGTGAGTGAGTGTGTTCTGCCTCCATCGACTTTCCATTCCATTATTTTAACTGCAGCCCACTGCTCCTGCTCACATTAGATACTCCAAATCCCAGCATGCAGCTTGTGTGAGAAAGCTAAATGAGAACCCTGTCCGTCAGGTTTAATGGCTGGGTTAAGCCAAGGCAAACTGCAGGAGCCGCCACTGCTGCAGCA
Organism: Benthosema pterotum; assembly: GCA_039105355.1. Lineage (NCBI taxonomy): Eukaryota > Metazoa > Chordata > Actinopteri > Myctophiformes > Myctophidae > Benthosema > Benthosema pterotum. The sequence continues at coordinate 12,548,658 of CM076984.1, read as the reverse complement.
ATTATCACTTCTGTTACCCACAAGAGGAGGAAGCAGGCCTGCCAACAGCTCCCTGTGATTGTTTGCAACCAAGTCGACTCGTGGAAGAATCTCCTTGTGTTTTCACTGAATTAATGGTTTTCATTAGGACATATTAATGAGACTGTGGGGATGAAAGAAAGATTGTTAATGTTGTTGACAAAACTATTGGTTACTACGGTCCATTGTTTTCCCCACAGATGAAAAACAATAAAAACAATATAAAAACTAATCTATGATTACTAAAACTATGACTAAATATTCAGTAAGCTTACGGACTACTTTAATGTTATAAGATATCCAGCTAACTATAGCCTCAGTACCCACGCTGCATTTATGGTGTAAAAAATGAAAGCCTCCAAATGATGTGACAAAATGTTGCACTACAGAGGGGAAGGGAGGGTGGGGCAGATGGAAGTGTGTGACAGACAGGTTTGTGAACCAATCAGGGTGAGGGCAAATTTTCAGCTGCAACACAACTCTCTACTCTAGACCAGAACCCTAACCAGTTAGCTCAGGATAGAACTAAGACAAATCTGGTCATAAGTCTTTCAGGCTTACCATATGTTAGCCTATACAAATCTGTTTTCCCTTCTGTAGCACCAAGCTCTATCTGAATCACAAGATAAATTCAACCCTAACAAAACAATTTTATCACTTATTTTCTTCCAATCTAGTGTAGGTACTTTTATTTAGTTCACAAAAAGGGGCTGTGCACAAAAAGCGATGCAGCGCATCGGCCTCTAGTTGCCCACCAATGGAAACATGTCCCGGTTTGCATGTCTACATACTGCCGCTTGCCGCATGAAAACACCCACAGCAACGGGAAACAGCGCAACTGTCACTCTTCGTTCCCATCGTCTCTCCTTCAAGTCCCGCCAACGGGGGATAGACAACCCCAGACTTTGGTTGACATCCTCCATCGTGCCTTATGCTTGGCTGACTCACTGAAGCGGGAACTCAAGCCGTCGATCCCTATTCGATGCAGAGTGCAGCTGGTGCTTCACGTGTTTCTGACAGTGTGCATGTTCAAAGATGTGCATCTGACGCAGATTTATATACAGTGCACACCAAGGAAAACTGTGCACTGTAAATGCACTATGCTTTCACGAGTCAGTCAATGTACCGTTGGTTTGGATCAAACCCAACGTGAAACCGACTAAATCCATAGCCTCGGTTCCAGGCTCACTCATCTGCACAGAGAAAAGCCTGGTCACACATAAATACGGCAGAGTATGTATTGGCAGAATTGACAGAGCATCCGTTCCCACGATTTTACAATATTCTCAACCAACCACAACACTTCAACATCATTTCCTTATGGGCGCTACTTTCTCCAAAATCCTGCAACTTCTTCACAACATATTTGATACTGTCTACAGCAGGGGTTTTCAACCTTTTCATACCAGGGCCCACTATTTATTCACCATTTGAACCAAGGACCACCATTTGAGGACATTTTCACAAACAAAACAGGCAAACACACAGTAAATCAAAATTACCATTCTTCTACATTCTCTAGTTGTGTAGACTTCTTGTGTGGGCTAATTTAGATTATTAATATTTTAACTCTTGAGAGTGTAAACATGAAACATGGTTTCGTTTTTACGCTCTCAAGAGTTACATCTAGCTAACCAACTTTTCATCTGGTTAACCAACTTAGCTGGGAACCCTCTCAAGGACCACTGGTGGTCCCGGGACTGTTGCAGTTACAGGTCTTGCCCAGTGTGCTCAACCCATGACATTTATGAAGAAGATTTTAACTGCCAGGTGAAAGAAGCGCTCTCCGTTGTGCAGCATTGTGTTGACATGGCATAGGCCAGTGGTTTTCAACCAGTGGTACGGGGACCACAAGTGGTCCTTGAGAGGATTCCAGGTAGTCCCCGGGCTAAATGATGGCAAGTTGGTTAACCAGATGTAAAGGCCCTGCTACACTAGCAATATTTTGAGCAATATCAACTAGCAATGTCAACATCAACAGGCAACATGATGAGACACATGGCAACAGGCAACATTAAAAGGGGAATTCCACCCATTTTCATTTTTTCCTGAGTGCACAAATGTGAACCAAATGGACCCTAGCGGGTCCATTGGTTCCAAAGTCAACGTTGATAGTTGACGTTGCTCAAAACATTGCTAGGTGTATCAGGGCCCTAACTCTTTGGGAGTGTAAACATGAAACCAAATGGATCCTTGCGGGTCCATTTGGTTTCAGGTTTACACAAGTTAAAATATGCATCATCTGAATTAGCCGAAGACTACTACGACAACTAGAGAATGTAGAGAGGATTAATGGTCATTTTGATCTGTATGTTTCTGAAATCCAGCCCTGAATTGTGGACAAAAACAAAATAAATCTTTAGTTTTGGGTCTGTGGGGCTAAAATGTCCTCAAATGGTGGTCCGTGGCTCAAATGCAGAATAAATAATGGGCCCTGGTATGACAAAAGTTGAAAACCAGTGGCATAGGCCATTGCAAAATCTGCATGGGTTAAAAACACTCATTGGCATTTCAGGGCTTATAGGAGGAACTGCCATTGGCTGAGGCGACGTTTCAGAGTATGGGTTCAGACTTCCGGGTAGCCAATGGGAGGGAGTGGGGTGTATGTGTGTGTGTGTGTGTGTGTGTGTGTGTGTGTGTGTGTGTGTGTGTGTGTGTGTGTAGGGGGGGGTTGTATCAGATTGATAGGAGGACCAGTCACTGTGGGAATGCTAAATGCACTGAGCCATGGCTGAGCAAGGATGGCCACTGAAAAGGACACTGATGGCGTATGCATGTCACGCACATGCACGCACACACACATACATACACACACACACACCCTACCAGACGGGTAAAGCTTAGACTGCTGCTTGCATCCTGGGAAGTGGATGTGCATCCGCAGAGGAGCAAACCTCACTGCTTGTGACAAATTGCATGTGGATGGAAATCTGCAGGGCCCATTGAACTTTAGTATTGCTTTTATTTCTCTGTCATGTTCCTGTTGAGATTAAATGGGATCTGCCCCCCACTCCCCATCTTTTTTTTTGCCTTTCCTTATTCATGGCTCTGTGCCCACTACTGCGCCGGATAAGCAGCCGCGGTCGCTTGGCAGTCTCCAGCGCGCTCTCTCTCTCTCTCTTCCCTTTTTCCACATCTCCTTTTCTAAGCCACTCCCAAGGAGTAGGAAAGACATGATGCTATATGCAGTGCTACTGCCTGAGGAGTTGGCATCCCATTGTTCTCCACTGTATTACACATTGAACATCTTCAGAATTAAGTATTTTCTATACAGTATACTAGGTACAGTAGATGATTCATTCTGTATTACGATTGGATTGCTCAAATTTTAAGGTCCAAACCACACCAGTGTCAACTCCATGGGACAAAACCGTTTTCTTTTTCAGACCATGGGGTTGATTTTGTGAACTTAAATTGTATGAAATATTTTTCATTAACATAGTTGCTGCAACATTGATTGCCAGAGTTTTTGAGATAATTTAATTTTGTGTGTGCGTTGGCACACATGAATGGCAAGTAATTCATAGAGAGTAAGGGCTAGCAAAGCCCACCAAAACAGAGCAGATTTTGCTCCTCTACAGGGTGTGATTTCATGCATTTCTTTTAAACTGTTCTTACCGTGGAAATGTATGTTGACTTAAAAATAACAGTATCTTCCACAGAGATATCTGCAAACATCAGAAGCAGAATATTTTCTAACGTGATTTTATGGGTTACCGGTTGATATTTTGGATAGCTTGAGTTGCCCTCCAAGCAACCTAATGGCTCGTACAGATTGATAGGATGGTAATCATGGGAGCATTCCCGATCCGAGGCTAGTCTGAAGCGATTATGTGCCAAAACTACCCTGTAGTGTGATACAGTACAGTATGTAAACAGAATCTCAACTCCTCCGACTCCACTTTTGGGGTTTGATCTAAAATGCTATACTTTTGAGTGGTATGATGATCAAACCTCATACGTACAAAAACGTATTATTTACAAGAGGCTAACTGGGAACCAGAAGTCGTATCAGGTGGACAGTAGAAATAGAATAGTATTTAACAGTACTGGGTAGATTTAAAAACTGTAGTGTGCGATAAGATTTCAGAGCACCAACAGCAGAGGAACTGCTGAGGTGGTCAACAATTCAAGGATGTGATTCATGTAGTTTCCACAATGTCATCTAAAAACATGGGCTATTTGCTATAACAGTTGTGGAAGGCAATTGTTGCCGTTCCAAACAGCTTCTTCTATACAAGATTTGATTTTAAATATTTGCTTCGTATTGCATGTTTACAGTGTAAAAAAGATGCTAACCATCTATAAAAGGGTGTGTGTGTGTGTGTGTGTGTGTGTGTGTGTGTGTGTGTGTGTGTGTGTGTGTGTGTGTGTGTGTGCTTGTGCCCAACGGCAGTGCACTGGCACTGCCTACGGCAATACCCCTGCCAGGAAATGCACTGGCTCCTGCAAAATCCTCAATCAATCAACACAAGTAAATGTGGAACACATTCATAATGGACTCTTAGTGTTCCTTAACTTTGCAATTAGCTCTGGCACTGTGTCCAGGCTTCCTGCGGCGCCCTGTCCATCTCAGACTGCCCCCTGTGGTATGGGTGCCTCGATCCCCACGGCACTACTGTGTCCGACCCTAGTCCGGGCTGGTGACAAGATCTTCTACCATTAGCAAGCAGCGGGCAGTACAAGGCTCAGTCCTCGTTAGTGTCCTCATTAACGAGCAGCAGGACTTCTAATTAAATAGCCCAGCAGCTGGCATAAGTGCCCTCCCTTCGTTTTCCCCGGGGCAGCACCTTAGTAGGCTAATGTGTCTCTTTTCCTACAGTATACCCCCCTTAATATACACTCCTAACTACCTTTACTGGACCGGAGACCTGAGAGAGAGACTCAAAGACTAAAGTAAGAGACTTACTTCATAATCATAAATCCAGCAACAATAGTCATTTAGCATAGCAAAAACCCATGTGTGTGATGGACTCTCAAAACATGACAATCTACTACACATATAATTACACAAATACGTCAGTACCAATCAAGCCCCATACGTGCTTGGTCCTGGATGACCAGAAACACAATTGCAGCTAATTAGCAGCTTAGCCACGTCAATAGACCTTTCAGTAAGCCTGCCCCCTAACTGCTATGGTCCATTCACAGCTAAGCATAACATGTGATAGACAAACCTCTCCACCAATAGCTTTCCTATATGATAAAACATTATTTTAAAAATAAATGTCACACACACATTTTCCACTGCATAGTAGAGTTTTCAAAATTTAAAACCCCGGTTTACTATTACCAAAACACCATGGTTTCCGGTTTTACTGTCTAATTAATTTTAACGTGGCCATGCATTCACATTACAGTATTACAATATGTCAATCATAGACAGCTATTACAGCCTACCCGCCCATAAGAGGCGCCATTCCATATTGTAATATATTGTAGGTAATTCGCATTTTAGCTTGACTTGTCCCTCTTTGCCTACCGTATTGTTGTTGTGACGTGTGAGGCCCCAGCAAGGGGGGACCCACTGCCTACTTGCGCTGCAGTCTAATGCAGATTTTAACCATTACAGTCTAATGGTGTGACAGAAACTAAACATGAACAAACCTAAAATAAATTAAAAAAAACTAAATAACACACGGTTCACTGTACGGCCAGATATATAATTGAGACGGTTGAGATATATAATCAGACAGTTGCACACAAGACGGATGGATAAATCAGACGTATGGATCATGGAGTCTAGCATTATTTGATAGTGCCATTCTCTACTGTTTCCATAAACAATAATCACAGCACCAAACGCTGAAATGGTGTAGCCAGTATAAAGGATGACATCCCGGCTAATCAATTAAATCATATCTTACCGTTATACCGCATCACTGTCCAACTCTACTGCATAGGGCATGCCTTGTTAATGGATTTGGAAGAGATTTTGAAGGTCTGGTTCCAAAAAATGAACCAGTATTTATTGTGTAAAGTCCATGATATTTACATTGAAATGAATAAGCCCGGCTGGAAAGTGTCCTATGGGTGGACAAGAGGGTGGGGTTTACCTAAAGGTCTATTGTGTTTCTGGTCAGATAGGAATTAAGAAGGCATAGTAACCATATACCGGTAGGCTAAGCCTTAGCCTATACTGTACCATGCCTAGCTCGGTTTGAGATTGCAGATTGAAAATAAGTATTCTTTTATTTTACTCCAGCTCTCTCTTGGTCACATTTGGACAAAAATGTGATGAGGCTTAATTAAAGCAAAGCAAATAACATACATTTCTAAAATTGTTTCTAATACTTAACATCATATTGTATATGTCCCTCAAGGTTATTTCTAATGGGTTGAGCCTCAATCAACACTGATATAATCCACAAAAAATAATTGAATTTTATGTTATTCCCACTTTAATGCTGAATTTAGATTTAATCTTGTTGCTTGCAGATATGGGCGCTAACTATGAGGGACCTTCTCAATGAATTACATCTCACTTGAAAAGCTTCACTAAGTTTTTTTTTTCTTTTTAGGAGGGGGGGGTCTGCAATTAATCTACTTACAGATGATAACAATAATCATCATCTGTAAGTAGATGAATTGCATTATTTATCTTGGTATTCTCAGGAGATGTTGCTGATCGGGAAAACACACATTGACCTATCCTTTTATCTTTAGTGTAGAGTTTAGTATGGGTTTGGTGAGGAGAGCTGCTGTAGTAGCCTCAGGCAGAATGATTTGGGAAGAACTCTATATTTTACAGTATGAGTTTTGGTATTACAATTGTGTGTAAAGCTTTTGACGGGATTTTGTTTGATCATCATGCGTTACAATATTCCTTTATATTTATCCCCAGAGACCTCAACATGGGCTCGGGATTCATTCACAAGTTCTTTTTAAACATTTACTGCCGTTATAATAGTCTTCTGAGAAAGGCCTTGTTAAGTGCATAGCTGTACTTCAGATTAGAAATTTGACATTGACAGTTCTTTATGGCATGGTTTTGGAAGCCCGTCTTTTCAAACAGTGACAATTATCAATTGAAACTCCTTCTGCCAACCTCCAACTCCTTCTAGGCATAGGGCCCATGACCCACCTTCATGCAACACATTTTGATGCCATTGGATGGCAACCAGCTTTGTAAATGAAGCTCTGCCCTCCATGCCAAGAGTACCCATTTATTTGGCAGATTACAATACAAAGGTGAAAATTCCCACGACCACAACACTAGATGGAGCAATAATGATCTGGTGCCACCAATGTTTAGAACTAACATGGGTACATCAACTTTTCTAAACACTGCCACTCCGGTGTGGAATTCCCTGCCCCATCCCTTAAAACAAGTAAATCACTTTCTTCCTTTAAAACCGGTCTGAAATTTCACCAGGGAGTTCAAGAGAGAGAGAAGATGATGGCGAACATCCTCATTGCCCCTTTGAATTATACAGTATATCCTATGTGTATGTTGATATATGATATACTGTATGTTGCAGCCGCATCCCATAGTCATCATGTTATTGATATATCTCGATTATTGTCAATGATAGTGTTTTGAATGGGACAATGAGACCATGGGACGATGAGACTTACTTCAGAACCATGGACAGCTGCTATAGTTACTACAGAACCACACAACAGCTACATTAACTTCAGCACCATGGACAGCAGCTAGCTCTCTTAATGTAATCTCTCGGATGGACCTCCGACCAATGTCTCTTCTGGAGAGTGAATATAAAGAATGTTCACCTACTCACCAAAACAAACACGGCTTGTGTTATTAGAAAGCCTACTTTCCTTTGCGGAAACAGTCTGAGCCCCTCACCAGACAGATAAAATGGACTTATCCCCTCCCGTGCACCACCCCCAGCATAGAATTCTCCGTATTTTCTCCGTAATTCCTCACAAATTCCTCACAAATAAACCACTATAACTAATTAGATGTAGGGTACACCAGATTAAACTCACTTTCTCTGTTTTCACATCACTTTCGGTCCCCAGACCCCCCAGGACTCCTTGAAGGAGTTCCACGGGGCCCCCAGCTAAATGATGAGATAATACAAACCAAATTGATCCTTATCTGTAACTTTGAGTGTGTAAATGTAACCAATTGGAAACATTTCTCTCAAAGTTAAATGTATACAAGGGGATCTCGGAGCTATTAAATGGGGCTCTGTAGACTAATCTATGTACTGAGGATCCTTGAAATTACACAGGTTGAGAATCACTGCTAGAGCAGTCAAATATTCTCTTATGGGGGTCCATTGTATATATCTATTCAAATGAGGGTCCTGGACATGAAAAAGTTTAAGTAGCAAAGCAACAACATCATTGCATGCAACATTGCATTGCAGAAACTGAGTGATAGAATCCAGTACATTAGAATAATATATATATACTGTATATAGCTACTGTCTCCCTATATCGCGCAACGTTTCTGCTAGGAATATGCACTGGATTTACAAGCTAAATGGAACACACTACAGGATTATTATTATTATTATTATTATTATGTCACAGCATTGCACAGTGACAGAGAGGCAGTCTGACTTCATAAATGCCTGGGCATTGCGGGAGAAATTGCGCAGTGTCAGCGCATATGAGGCGGAAAGCGAGAACCATACAATTTACATTTTATTTTCGTTCTTTTCGTACCTGGGCCGACTTCATAAATGCCTGGGCACGTGCCCAGTCAGGCCCAGGTGTAAATCCGCCCCTGACGGTAAGGGGCTCAGAATGTTTCCATTAAGGAAAGTAGTCTAAATAATCAATGGTTGTGACCAATGAAGGCTCAGATGCAGCTCTGCTCCCAGGAATGCATCAGCATGCACACTTAAGACGTTTTAAATTGAGAATTAATTTCAAAAAACAAAACTAGATGACCCCTGAGCACCACCTGGGATCCATCTGTGCATGTGTCTGACAGTACACAACACATTAGTCAAGATTTGTACTCAGTGTACCAGTATGTTATTGGTACACATGGACGTTATACACTCACCAAAAAGTCATCGCCAATGTTCTTCCACTGCTGTGCCTCTGTATATAAATGAACAAAGTCCTTGCTCAAACCTGCTCACAACTGTAGCATATATGGGTCTGTGGGCCGATCATTAGTATACAAAAGCCCATCCTGATTGGCCCACCTGAAAACACTGGGTTGTTTCTGAGCCTGTGGACATTTCTCACAGAATGGTGGAGAATGGCATTGGCTACACGTGTCAGATTGTTGTTGATGACTACAGTAACCAAAGCAGCGTGCGTGGCTTGGTAGTGACTTGTTAAAATCTGTCTGAAAACACAGATCGGGTCTGGGTCACTTGCCACTATAGTACTGTGAAAGAGCCGGGCCACATGATAAAAAAATCTAATTTGAATCAGATCTGGTGCAAATTAGACTGCAGTCTAAAACCAGCCTAAGCTTAAATACAGTAAACCTCAAAGATTCTCTTGCCAGAGTCAATTTGTTCATTGTTGATTACTCAACCACATTCATGCTTATTTCATCTTCAAATGTCAAACATGTAAAGAAAACTGTAGTTCTAATACAACTTTCACTACCAATCATCATTTTACATTTCCACCATAAGCCATGCATTCTAAATGATAACCTGCACAAAAGGTTAGATTTTATGCAGAAGACACTGCATGACTAAGAAAACCGTACACCACTGTAAATTTGCATCCTCCACAAAGTAGATGCGCCGCAGGCATGGACACATTGAGTATGCACCAATCTTTATTCAGCCATGCTAACTGATATGCCCTTACAATAAAGGCATAATCATGTGTTTAATGGTGCGATAGAGTTTAAACGTGAGCGTGTACTGTATGTTTTTACAGCCACAACACAATCATTTATTCCAACCTTGGAAAGGGGTGGTCATATCTACTTGCAAGATGAATGGTCCCTGCCAGGCCTGGCCTTAAATACAACACTGAATAAGCAGACCTGAATTAGTCTTTTGGTACAAAATACTGTATGTTGTGGTGAAGCCTGAATGGTAACCTATTATTCCTGAGTCACGTATTCAGGAATAATGGGTTGCCAATGGTGTGTGTGTGTGTGTGTGTGTGTGTGTGTGTGTGTGTGTGTGTGTGTGTGTGTGTGTGTGTGTGTGTGTGTGTGTGTGTGTGTGTGTGTGCGTGCGTGCATGCGTGCGTGCGTGCATGTGTTGGACTATGTCCAAAATATGCCATGTTTTCCTGTGTATTGCTACGGAAATGGAAAGATAAAGGACAGAAAGGGGATATAGGTTTGTTTTAACATACATAAAGTATTTCTTTAACAAAATCCGGTGGTAGCAAACTAGCAATAGGACAGTATTATTCTTGTTTTTAACACTGACAGGAACAGAACTTGAACTGATTGCGTGAGGGTTTGGAACAATTACATTACTCAACTGTCTCTGAATCAACAGCAGGGCTAATCAACTAAATTGTTCAGGGGGTCGCATTGCCAAAAACCCAAGGGGCCGGGGCCAGACTGTCACAGCGTCTACTCTCCACCATGACATATGTGTACACACACAACCACATTTTTACTTTTTACTTTTCACATTTTACTTTTTAAAGTGCTCCATTTATAAGAAAAGTGCAGTGTGCATCTGATCTTTCTGAAACAAAATCATACTTGAACCAAATCAAAATACACGTTCATAGTGCAGCTTATGAAAAACTTCTTCATATCTGTACAACAGCAGCAAATCACAACATCTCAGGCACACGTATTGTGCTCTCTCTTTAATTATCAAAAGGCTTGCAACAGGGGACAGGACTAGCCTACACACAGGCAACCAATGACAGTTATGGCACTTCTTTGACTGGCCCTACAATAGGGACCACCATGTTCATTTCATCAAGACAGACTTACAAATATATACTAATGCAAAGCCAAAAGCAGCAAATCATAGTGGAGGTAAACGGAAAGAAATATAGGCTCTACCTCCTGCAGCCAGCATGCACGCGACTCTTTCATCATATCAGAATCTCTGGGTGTTTTTTTCTTCTTTACAAGAATCCATTCAACAGGGGGTGAACCTGCAGTCACGTTTTGTGTAAGCCGTCTTTTACCATCGTTTTCGGAGAGCTTTTTAATCCTTATGTCAGGCCGCCAGTTGAGTAGCCCTGATATACCCGCTCGAACCCATAGACTTTAATGCATTCGGCAACTTCCGACTGTCCCTATTTGTTGTCCCCGTTCAATAGAAGTCTATGTAGAAGAGTCTCCAGTGCATTAATTGCGCTAACATTTTTAACGAAAATAATGAACAAAATTAATCAACGTGTGTTAGCACGTTAATATCGACATGGCTTTTATATATATATATATATATATATATATATATATATATATATATATATATATATATATATATATATATATATATATATATATATATATATATATATATATATATATATATACTGTGTGTGTGTGTGTATATACAGTATATATCACATATCTTATCTAGGAAAAGGAAAATAGCTTTTTACTCGAGTCCTGACCCATAAAAAATGGGAACTGTGAACAACTGCTTGGGAAACAGTGGGTTAAGCTAACACCAAGCTGAGCCAGCCTTCCATTTCTATGAATCCCATGTTCTAGATGACATGACACTAAAAGTGGTAACGATGGGTGATACATATAGGCACACGTGCTGTCAGCGACGTGTCAGCCCACACACACTCTCTCTCACACACACACAAACACACACACCATCATCATCTCAGTGCATGGCGTGTAGCGCTTTCTGACCTGTGAATCTCAGGCTGTTCCCAGTTAGCAGGGAGCCCCGAGGCAAAGCGGCGCAGAGCTGGGTCACCTCCAGGAGAGCCGATGCTGCTGTTTCTCCAGCCTCATCCGTCTTGCGGGTTCCGGCGATGGGGGCTATGTGTCTCCCATGTCTAACAGGTGAGCGCGGCCATGCATTACAACAGCAGAGCTTCATGCACACCCCCAGGGACTGTATGCAACACGCAGTACGGGACCAGCTGTACGTGTTGGGGAAGAAATATATATAAAATAAACGCTAGAGCAAGACATTTTTAAAGAATCTCCTGAACAAGGACAAACAAAAAAAAAACAGCTAAGTGATTTTGTAGGCCTAAATCGTATGATCTTGGAGGACTAAAATGAAATGTCGCTGCAAGCAAAAGGCATCACGTGCGTGCGCAATAACAGTTGTCTGAGCCACTTCATTGTAATGGGAAACAGGGGCTGAATTGACATTGCCGGGGTAAGGGGGAATAGAAGTTATGATTTCTGGGTTACATGATACACTGAGGTTCACAGTATTCTTTCTCTCTAAAAAACTGCACAAGTCAGCATTGACCTGAATTCCAACAATATCACCCTCAAGGATGTAATACCAGCTGGCGCAATGAGAGCCGTATCCCTCGTATGATATCGCGCAGGAAAGTCATTGGGCTCAGCCCCCGACAAGCACCTGTATTCGATTTCTCATCTTAACTTTGCAGAGCTCTAAGCCTTGTTCTCCCTGCCACTAATCCTTGCTAGAAAACAGCTTTCAGAGGATTAGCATCAAGGGGGCAGAGTCGTACTTGTCAGCGGGGGAGCATGCCTTCTTACACCCACTATGGTCTCTGTGCATCGACTCCGGAGCCTTCCATAAAATGGGTGAGTTAACCGCACAGCTTGACTTCCTCAGATGCGTGTGCCGGAAAATCTTTGACCTTAACCTCTCCTGGCTCTCCTCGTTTTCCTCCTCCTCCTCTCAGAGTAGGTCCCCCAGCAGACTCCATTAAACCTTTGTACTCCCTTTGGAGACCCCACGGAAACCCCTTCAGATCCTATTTAGAGGAGCTGTGTAGGACAGTTGGGCTATATGTGGTGAAATCACTGAAATATCTGTTGTACTTAAACCGTTGAAACATGAGGAAGATTTACAAATGCCTGCTAAAAAAAATGCTTAACATTGAAATGACACAGATGCTACCCAGTTTTAATGGCTCAAGAGCTGCTACAATGTTTTTTTAGACCTCAAAACACTGCTTGGAATATATAATGGATATGGATGCGTGAGGGTTCCTTCCTTATACAGTATTTGTGTTTGTGGGCATACAGTGGCCCAAGTTTCTATACAAAACACAGCCTTTTCTACTTGTAGAAACCAGGGCCATGAAACACAAGACGTAGGCTAATGAACTAAAATTTACTTGAAAAAATGCCATGGGTCAGTTTTATGTTTTGTTTTACGTTTTTAAAAAGGGTCATGATTCATGAAAGTATTGATGAAAAACTGCTGGAGATCATTTTGATATTCCAGCGACACTTTTTCTTTTTACTATGGCTTTGAAAGCGGTGTACAGACAGATGTAACACCACCGCATTTGGGCAGGGATTAAAAATGTCCCCAGTCTCTAAAATTCCACGCTGGTTGTATCAAAGAAAAGATGTAAACACCCAAGATAAAATGCAGTACATCTATTCCTAAAATTCCCATTAGACAATCAACAATGTCTGCTTTTGTGAGCTCTCGTGTACTGTATGGATGAAAAAACGAAATGAAGAGGAGATAATTCCTTTGCCTCTGGTATAACAGCCCTGCATGTTTGTGTGTGTGTGTGTGTGTGTGTGTGTGTGTGTGTGTGTGTGTGTGCACGAGAGAGAGAGAGAGAGAGAGAGAGAGAGAGAGAGAGAGAGAGAGAGAGAGAGAGAGAGAGAGAGAGAGAGAGAGAGAGAGAGAGAGAGAGAGAGAGCACAAAGAGCCGACGACAAAGAGAAATTAGTGTGGTGGTTTAAAGAGTCACTGGCTCAAATGTTGAGACATGGGACTTAAAGACGACCCTGGAGGTCCCATAAAAGTAATAATGCATTGTCTTTCTTTACACTTGACCTTTAATATTTCCATCTATATGCAATATGCAATGATACAGAGCGAACATAAACATGTTACATAGCTCACATAGCACATTGCATTGCACTGACCTATCTTAATTGGTTCTGTTCACAAAGGCAACGCACATGCACCTAATTAACCTTGGTCTAACCCATATGCAATTTCCCAAGTGTTTAGCCACACAACCACTCCATATGGCCTTTGGAGAACTCTGGGAAACATCTATTGTCTTTCCAATGAGCCATTGGTGAGGTAGGTAGAATTTAGAATTAAGGCAGGTAGTTTGCTGTAATTGATGTGTCCAATTGATGTCAGTGTTTAGTGTAATACAGTATATCCTTAATAATAATAATAATAATAATAATAATAATAATAATAATAATAATAATATGTGATTATCACATTAACCTGTGATAGTGAATCTCTGCTGCATCTCATGGTCTCGGACAAAGCCTTTGCAGCAAATCCCCTGTCGTTTCAGGCCTTAGTGGACACAGATTATGCTACTAAGAGTTTTTCTGATACATTGTGCCCCTCAGTGTTATGTTTTTTTTCAACATTCAGCAGGGTCATTTCGAGGAGTGCCGGTGGAAACGAGTGTGCTCATTCATTGCTCTTTTGCTCCTTTTAACCTTATCCTTATGTACTGTATATGAGTTTCAACAGCTTTGGTAGCACAGTGTTGAATGAAATCCGTGTGCTGTACTGTACAGCATGCTAGACATCTACTCCTGTCTTTGTCTGTCATAGAATGTTGGTGACCACAAATCTCTGATTTGCAATACATGTACAGTACCGCTTTGCCTCTTCATGATACAATGTGCTTTTCCCAGCCTTTGTGGCTGTATATTACTTGACCAATTTAGTCAATGGCATTTTATTTTTGCAGAATTACGGCAAGTTCTAGTTCAGTACCTCGTTGACTCTCGTTCAATGAGCGTGAGAGGATTTGCATGGTGTTTCAGGGGAGGACAAATAATACACCTGTAGAACAAACATGGGTTTCTCCTTCTCCACTACATCACTGCCACCCAATTGAGAAATGCCCAGAGCCCATGCCATTCACCTGCTTGAACCTGAAAAGGGACCTTTCAGGAGGTAATAGGGGTAATTATCACTCTTTCAGGATGTAATAGGGGTAATTATCACCCCCCACCCCCGTGGTTTTGAGGGGTGCTCTCCGTCTAGCTTTCTGAAAATATGTCATGTGGAAGTGAAGCTAGCCTGGATTCCAGCCCGATTCACTGCATTCCGCACATCTGAAATGTCACTTGGCAAATCGGTCTGGCCAGAGCCTGCTTGACTTGCATTTCCCTGACGTCACCTGTTACATAGCCATGTTCTGTCTGATTGGATGGTGTTCAAACGAACGTGAACTATAGTGTTTCTTTACTTAAACATACCCCAGTCAATCAGGCTGGGGTTGCATTTCAACCTTCATATGCCCCTCCTACCTGTAAGGATAGGATCCTGCCAGAATGACTTGAAAAGTGACATGTCTGATGCGTGGAAGACAGCAAATCAGTTTGGCTGATCCCAGGCTATGTGGCAGCCTCTTTTCACCAAGTCTTTGGGTTTGTATTGTTTGTTTTAAGGACGTTTGCATATTAAATTAACCATCCTCCTTCCTTTAACCATCCTAAGCATCTTTGCTTTCGGCATACATGATCATCATGATATAAGGTTTCCCTCACTTCACACAAGTGTAATTTTTCCCTACTGTGTACATAGTGTTTTTGATATTAAAATTCCGGGAGTTATGTGTTGATGATCATATAGGACCAAAATGGAAACAAGACCGCAAGGGATTTCTTTGTGTAGTCCTTTTAGACTATGCTTGTACTGTTTTGCATTTCTGTGAAACATAATAGTCAATCATTCATTTATTGAGATTGTAGCGTCCCAAACAAAGGTGGGTAGTGGCTTTGAAGCCTTCTCAACATGCCTAAGGGCGTGTTCTGTGCCTGTTTTGCATGTTT
Organism: Benthosema pterotum; assembly: GCA_039105355.1. Classification (NCBI taxonomy): domain Eukaryota; kingdom Metazoa; phylum Chordata; class Actinopteri; order Myctophiformes; family Myctophidae; genus Benthosema; species Benthosema pterotum. The sequence continues at coordinate 12,532,814 of CM076984.1, read as the reverse complement.
TGATGTTCTTATTATTTAGTCATTATGCAGGGGAATGTTTATTGGGGTTATTGTGCTATGCTAGGTTTATCTGCGTGCATCTTTGTGTTACCGTGAACACAGAGGGGTAGCTGCTCTGAGCCTCCCTCTGCCATTTCCCCTTCATCTCCAGTCCGCTGGTGTTTGGGTGCTGCATCACAAATAAAAGATTGTTCCTGTAATAAGTTGTTGTCATGACTACTCTTTCTGATCTGAAAGCACACTGGTCATTACTGAGCTAGCAGCCTGTCACTCAATGCCTTTGGGGAAAATAGATACCATGAATGTCAAAGAAATAAAGTTGCTTGTTAGATTTTCCTAACAAGCAATCACATTTTTAACCCCAGACAAAAAAGCCATGACGTAATTTGGGAGAAAACACAGGCCCAACATTAGTTATTATAAGCAGACTTAGAGTCTTAGCAACAATGATAGGATTGTATCTCTTTCAAAACCTTTAAACTAAGGCTGTCAGCATTAACTAATCGCGACTTAACTCAGCCATGAGTTAACTCGATTAATTTATTTAGTGCACAAATAACTCACAGTGAAAACAAAAGCCAAGTGGGTCCATCTGGTTAACTTTTGCGAAATGCAGTTGAATAATCTGCATTACTTGTGTACATTAGTGTACATTAGACTTGCCAATTTTGTACATTAGAGAATGTACAAAATTGGCATGTTCGCTCCTAATGCTACCAACATCAACACAGCTTGGAATTGTGAACGAATTCTTCAATTTAGTTCTAGGAGTCTAAATAAATTCCAAATGGTGGTCTGTGGCTCAACTGCAGAATAAATAATGGACCTTGATATGAAAATTCTTGAAAAACACTCATTTAAGGTACATTTAGAAGCGATTAAAATATGCGATTAAATTGCGATTAATCAAAGATTAATCAACTATGGGCAACCGCACGTTTAAATATTTTAATTGACTGACAGCTCTACTTTAAACACGATCATCCTCTATCTAAGGGACCATACCAGCATCAGCAGCCAATTCCCAGCTCTTGTCACTCAAGCATCCTCAGGAACCAAAACAAACCATTGTACGCTTTGGAATAGGAGTCTAATGTCATGGCCCTTTAATGGCAGGTTTCTCTATTCTTGTGAAGACACAGGTCATTCGAAGCCCTCGATCAAAATCTGATCAAGGACTGTCGATCACGGGGGAGCTGATAGAGGCATAATACGCCCTACATTCATTTGTTACCTGATGCGTTGTATTCAACGTGTGCCGTCAGTCCTCCCAGAGGAGGTCAGCATGAGAATAAATGCATCACAAGCAGCTCAGCCATTTCGAGGGCGTGATCAGCAAGTTTGCAGGCTAATCATTAAATTTCACACTAAAACAGTCCAATAAAAACAACGCACGCACACACGCACACACACACACACACACACACACACACACACACACACACACACACACACACACACACACACACACACACACACACACACACACACACACACACACACACACACACACACACACAGTGTTGACTGTTACAGCAAAGAGAGACAATTTGAGGAGTTGTTTCTTAAGTTTCTTGTATCTATTTGCAGGGATGTAGCACAGCATTTATTTGGTTGACCTACTCCCTGCCCTGCAGTCATTCCTCATGCAGGTCGGCCATTTTCATTGTTTGTGAGGACTCACACTTACTGTATGGTCACTAGTGATTACGTGTCAGAGAAATGTGTTATTTTGAGGGTCGGCTCTTTTTGTCATATTTTGTTGCCCCATCTGTGTGTTGCCCGTTTCACAGTGCATATTGCGCGGATAGGTACCAACAGTACTATAGGTCAAGAGGCCAATGGCAAAAGGGTCATAGTTACGTTGCTTCCTGGCTCTAGAAGGAGGGGGCGGGTACAATATTAGGAGACGGGAAGTATGTTGGAGTCTATTCATTTCCAATGGTAGAATGAACGTGAACACAACTTATGATCCATTCCTTAACTCCATGGACACTGAACTAAATACTGGACCCGATCATCAAAAGGCATATAATATTTACAGCATATTCATAGTAAAATGGCTTCTATTAGCTAAACAAAACAGAAGAAATTTCACTTTGTTATAAATTATTCTTTACCCCACTGCCCAACTCTCGCGAGATTTGTTAGGAGTCAGGAAGAGTCTCTTTGTAATCTGCAGTTTCACATACGACAGATAGGGGGCTCTGATCGAAACCATTACTACTTAGGAGACCATTTGTAGTCCATGTCGCCTATATAGTGGCGCCAATGGGAGTATGCCTATCTTTATACATAGAGTATCTTTGCTATAGGTACTGTATATTTGCATTTTTTTTTTATCTTCTTAGGTGCCATTTTGCCAGCCTTGCCTGCCCCCCTTTTAGTCCGGGGAGCCAGCTATATGCAATAATTAATTGATTGATTAATCTCAAAACCAAAAAAATCACAAACAGCAAACATGTACATATTTTTCATGTTCCTGTGGATACTTATGTGTGTGCCTTTAAATCCTGCTAATGAGAATTTGAGGACCCTCTCTAAAATGTGAAGCTACATCTCAAGGCACTCATCCTTTCAATAAACCTGTATATAGTGACTGAAATTTGATACATGGGGAATTCTGTTAACTTTTTTGTGGAGGGAGTGGTGAATGCTGTGCCCAATAATAACCATCCAGCAATTTACTTAATGTCATACTTTCAGCCTCTAGCTGACAGCACAAAAACTGAAGGCCTTCAGCGAAGCCAATCATATTATTGAGGCAGTACCAGACGTCAGACTGTGTGCTTTTAAAACTGATGGTGTGGAATTGGCTCACGACCTTTAAAAGTATGCTAAATTAGCAGAGCTGTCGAGTCCATAAAGCCTTGAGGTAAGCATGGTTAAGATGTACTGTATTGCCATTAAGAGAAGCACAGTGGGGTGGAGGGGCTTGTTGCTTTATTTAGCAGGTGCAGTTTATTACCCGTCATCAAATCCCCCTCTGACCAGAACAGCTGATGCTGCTGAAATGCTATAGGAGACCCAAATAAGCTCAATCAACAGAACCGATAATATTTCAAATACGTGTGTGTGTGTGTGTGTGTGTGTGTGTGTGTGTGTGTGTGTGTGTGTGTGTGTGTGTGTGTGTGTGTGTGTGTGCGTGTGCGTGCGCATAGGTATATGCATGCTTCTCTCTCTCAACAATTCTTCTCTAATGGTAGCCCATTTTCCAGCCCTGAGTGTGTCACCTCGTCTGACCTCCTGAGAGCCTCACCCAGGCTCACCACAAGGAAGAATCGAATGCTGACCAAGTGAGGTGGCTCTAGTATTTCCCGTTGAACGGACAGACCTTCGTAGACCTTCCAGCCGGGGCTTTTAGAGACAGAATTTCTGATGTATAGGGTGGAATTTGGAATTAATAAGTGCCATTTAGAGTTCATTTAACTCCGCCGCTTTGAAATTTCCAGTTCCACATGGGCTCCCTTTTCACTTATACGCAAGTAGCATTAAGTGGTTTTTCAAGAGCACGAAACTATGCTGATCCTTCTTTTTTCCCTATCACATACAGAGCGAGGTTCCAATACATCATGACATTGTTGAAACTTTTTGACATCTGGATTTTGCCGAGTAGGCACTTTTCTTTCTCCTACAGTAGGTAGAAACAGCGGGTTCCCCCATTCATTCTTTAGGAAATGAAACTGTCACGTTGTGACACTGTTACTGCCAATGCCTCCACGTTTATTCTCATTCCACCGTTGAATATTCCATCCAGGACATGACACTGTGGAGTTTGGAAGTGCACCTCCTGGGGTGAAATAGCTGTCTGGCAATGTGCTGTTTTCAATATGCAAAATAAAAGGAGGGAACAGTTCTGCCTAAAGTGCATCACTGGAAAACAGAAAAGCCCTGTAATGTTCCCGTTTATGTTCACAATAGGCAAACTCCCCCCCCCCCTCCAAAATTGTCAACAATACAAAGCAATAAATTATTATACATTTTGGAGGATCATGTATGAGGGTCTACATTCTCTTTGCTGTACCATTTTATTTCATACACAGAGCCCAGTCATGTCCGTCAAACAGACCGATCAAATCAAATCAAATCAAATCATTAGCATTTTGTTTAACTATGAACACCCTGGTTGGCACGGTTGGCGTGCACAGTGTGCGCACACATGCACATGAGCATGAGCATGGGGGCAGTAAAAAATGCACCCCTGCTTTGCATCTAGTTACCACCTTGCTGGCAAGATGAACACAGTCTGCATAACGTTCACTTCAGTCGCATTCACCCAACAGCTCTGAACACATCCAGAATGTTGACCTACAAAGGTCTACACAATGACAAAATCACAGCACTGTGACAATAATAGGGTGACAGGTATTCTGTCTTTTTGAGACAGGTGTCTCAAAAAGTACCATTCATCACAGAGAAGTGTAACATCCCATTAGTCAGTGCCTGTTGTGCTTCCTGTTCATTTTGTAGTAATGCATTATTTTGTAGTAGTTACTGTGATGGAAAGTTCTCATTTTTACACCTATGCCAACTAAAAACCTAACCCTAATTTCAGTAAACTATGCCTAATCCCAATGCTAATCCTAAACCTAACCTCTGTAAAACTATGCATGCCCGGGCATAGTTTAGACACACGTTAAGATGCATAAAATCACACATCTTCCACATTCCTTAATCGTCCCCATCTATTTTCAATGACTCCCTTGCCGCTGGTTTTGCAGGCCAAGCCTGTATTGTTTTCTCCTTGCCAGATGGTATTTCTTCATGCTTGTGTTTTTTCACCAGTATTTTCTAATGTTTTGTCTGTATGCTTTCTCATTTGGTCAAATCCTGCCCTGGCCTGCCATCTGTTTGATGAAACAGATTTGAAAATGCATTTGAAAAGATGTATACCTTCATTTTCTTATTCTGTGGTGTGCATGTGATAGAGATAGCCCTGACCAATTTGGTGCCTTAAAATCTAACTTGGCACAAACATTGTCAACAGATTAGTCTCAGTTGCTCAGTTGCAGGGACAGTTGCATCTACTTTAGAACCATGGACAAGAGCAACAATTACTTCTAACAGTGCAACATTCTAACTTCTCATGGGTTATGACAGTGATAATGGGTATGACCCCGCGGTTCCTGCGATGCATAGTGCAGTATATCCTAGTCACTGCCAATAGCATGTTTATTTGTGGCTTGCCGTGTTGCATGCCTGCTGCTTGCCTCTCGCTTCCAGGAACTGCCACTGGCTAGCTAACCAAGAACCAAGCGATGAAGGCAGAACATGTAAGTCTGTGTGCTTTGCACCATCAGGCCAATTAACAGCACACTTGGAGGTGAATTCAGTCCCCACAATCTGATTGACCAGTGCCTAGAGTGAGAGGCGCATGGTTAGTCGCTAACCTTTTCATTATAGACCATGAGAGAAAACCTACTGCCTGCAGCAGGTTGCTCTGGCAAACTCCACAAGCATCAAATCAAATCAATTCAAATCAAGACCGACCAATGTTCTTTCACAATGAAATCTAGAAACATATTCATATAAAATTAAACATCCAAACAATTATGCATGTGAACGGAACAAGACCGTATACCAACTGACAACAATGCAAAATCAGGAATGATCAAAAGTGATCAAATGATCAAAAATAAAAAAGAGTAAACAGTTCAATAGAATTTTTGACAGCAGATGATCATTAACTCATCATGCAGTGGAAGAAGGTGTGGGGGTATAGGGATATTAGGGACCGTACACCCCAGACAATTGCACGAGTCTCAAGCAAGTCAAGTCTTTTGCCCGATGTAGTTGAGTCAAGTCGAGTCGAGTCAAACGGTTGGTCGAGTCAAGTCGAGTCACGTGTTTTTTTGGGTCAGGTTGAGTCGAGTAACAATGTTGTCAAGTTCAGTCAAGTCAAGTCACAAGTTGTCGAGTCAAGTCACAAGGTGGTCCTTACCAGGCCCCCCTTAATAGGCCCCAATATGTATATTTTCCCTTTTCCGACGTGCTTGTATTATAGAAGTACATAATAAACACAAATTCAACAACAAAAAGCCACAAATAAAATAATTGTACTTTATAATTATAAGTTAGGCACTGCTGCACTAGTGCAATACTAGGCACTGGGGCAGATCTTTCAAGGAAACACTATTTTTCCCCTCTTGTGTTTGTCTCACAGACACAAACTGAAACAATAATAATGTAACTAACCTACGACTACTACTAGCCTACTATGAATAATAATAATAGCAATAATAATAACTAGTATATGGCCTACTATTTTTAATGCTACAGTTTGCATCTGACACAAACTCTTGTAGATAAATACAATACACTCATTTAGGGGTCTGAGGGGTCCTTTCATGCTTTTAAAGGAAAAAATAAATTGCCTTCTCGAGAAAAAAAAGGGCAAAAAGAAATACCTTATGTCATCCCAGACCCTTAGCGTATAGAGAGAGTACAGAGACACGACATCTCTGTTCACTTAGGCCTACATTGAAAGGTCCAAGGCCGGTGCTATTTTACATAGACTTCTATTGAGCATGGGAAGAGCACTGACGGCTGACGCTATAGCCAGGACGCCTACTGTCTGTATCGCATGCCACACGCACACGCACACGCACACGCACACGCACACGCACACACACACACACACACACACACACACAGACACCAGTGAACAGGCATGCACTCATTGCACTGACACTGCGGAGTGTGTCGGTACACGACTTGTCCGATGACTTGGACGAGTCGCCGAGTCAGCTTGTCTCAAGTCAAGTCGAGTCTCAAGTATTTTACCTTCAAGTCCGAGTCGAGTCAAGTCACGGCAAAAATGCGACTCGGGTCGGACTCGAGTCGAGTCGGTACAACTCGAGTCCAATTGTCTGGTACACCCCACCACTATAATCAACAAACTGCACCAGCCTTTACTCCCCCATTCCCACATCAGGATTATTGCTGCAGTGACAGTTAAACCTTAAAAGGAACCCTGGCTAATGAGACAAAAATGGATAAATACATTATACTTGCCCTCTAAAACTGGAATTGAACATTTAAACATAGAATGATTTCTTTAGTTTAAAAATAGTTCATGATTTTATCCCAATGGGGCGCCATTTTACTGTGCCTGTCACATGGCCTGTCATAGGGATGATGTCATATCGCTCGGCAGTAGAAGTAATGGAATGGATCAAACATCTATGTATTTTTTCCTCCTATGGTTCATCCTTTTTGTTTTACAGTCCTTCGCCATTGTTATACAAACAGAACAGTGTATATACTACATCTATGTTTTACGTTGCAATGCTGGGTAATCATGGAATGTTCCATAGGTAACTACTACAAAACTCCTGTGACGTCATTCCTATGACAGGCCATGTGACAGTAAAATTTACCCTTGGGGTAAAAATATGAACTATTTTTAAACTAAAGAGCTTGTTCTATGTGTTTTAAATGTTCAAGTCTAGTTATAGAGGGCAAGTATAATGTATTTATCCATATTTGCCTCATTAGCCAGGTTCCTTTTAAAGCAGCGCCAGCTACACAGTATTTTTTTTCTTTCATCATTAATACTCAGCGCCACCTTGTGGCATAACCCACGGCACCATGCTTATTACCCTTGAAACGCCAATCCTGTAACGTGGCAAGTAATACACTTTATATCAAAATCGACTGACAGAAGCCAAACCAAACATACCTCTACTGTGCCCAGGTTGCTATAGGCAGGTTGCCATGTCCCTTCATGCACAAGTTGAAATGAGCGCATACCCAATAAGGATCCACTCATTGTAGTTTATTTGCTGTTTGTTTTCTCAGAAAAATACCATCCACCATGTGAATAATGATTTTTGCATCGCAGTGCACCTGAAATACTACTGTTGTGACAAAAGCTAAGACATGTTGGCTGCTCGACATACTTGTTGCTCCTCCTCTCGCTGTGTTGGTATGTGACTCAACACACTGACTCAACGCACTGAGCATTTTCTCTCACTGAAAAAATGAGAGGTCACGGATATGGAGATATATACTGTGGTTGTGTCTGCCTGTAACCGAGCCATGCAGTATAGCTCGAGTCTAGCGCACACCTATTTTAAAAAAAATAAACATATCTTTTTTTTAAGATTATTTTTTTTGTTAAATGTTCAAATCCTGTACAGGAAACCATGGAATATTTTGGACATAGTTCGAATGGTCATTACTCATGATTAAATTCATTGATCTGATTTTGTAACAGCCCTATTTAAAAAACAGGGAAGATATCCAAAGGCTCAGAAGAAATACTAGGCTATGTTTTTAGTCTGGATTTTAAATTGTCTAAAGAAGTGGCAGACCTAACAGGCAAGGCTATGCTTTTTCACAGCTTTGGAGCATCAACAGAAAAAGCACGCCCTGGAAGCCTCAGCCAGTAAGCATCTGGCTAGAGCATCTAAGTGGCCCAGAGGTGCGTGGGATATAAAAAGGGATAAAATGAGAGCATGAAATACCATCTCTATATAATGGACAGAGAGAGCAAGCACTTAATTTGAGTCAACTGTCTGAGTAGGTCTTTCGAAGTTCAACAACTTGTGGTGGAAGTTGAATTTATATACGTCGGCTTGGGTCAGATAGAGCCTGAATGTCACACGTACAAGCTGTGCAGGCGCTTAAATGTCAGGTCCATGCAGACCTTTAATACGCGTATCCCCTGCTGAGTCCTCCTGTTCAACCCACAGCCACAACATCCACTTTTCTTATCTATGGCAGGAGTTGATGTATGATTAGACGGAGTGTTGAAATATTTACTGGGTATGTACTGTATGTTGGGTAGTGGTGGAGATTGCTTGCAATCTCACAATAGACATGTATCACAGCCATGTTATACTCTAAACAAATATTAAAGTGCTTAAATTTGCCTGGCACAAATTACATCATTATTTGCCCTAAACAAATATTAAAGTCGATAGACTTTGGCTGACCTATTATGTATTTTCATTGGGTCTAACGCTCCTCAATAATCACCCATGTGTGAAAGGAGGGGGGCCTCACCTTTAAACGACAGCACATGACGTCACATGACATTTACTGATGTAAACAAAAAAGTACCAGTAAACTGTACATAGAATTGCCGGCTGCCATATGACATAATTTCAAAATCCAGACATTGGAGGGTCTAGACTAGTTCCCTTCACAAAACATACACTATGCTGCCAGGACTGCTGCATTATGTTTGTGTCTATGTGTTTTAGGTGACATTTTGGAGCAAAATACTGTATGTTCAGCATCTCTGCCGTTGTGAGTTCCACCTCCAAATGTAACAAAGGTACGAAGAGAAGGCATCTGTTCTGCATATAAATGTTGCCAGTGTCGACAAAAGCGGTTGGTTTCATTCTGTAATTTAAATATTTATCTTACAGATAGACAGAAGGTACAGTACAGTCTGGCATAAAAAAACTTGAACATTTTAACAGGAAAATAAGTTGTGGGTTTGGTAAGAAAGTCAGACACCATGTAGAAACGTCATGGATGCATTCAATGCTGTTATATTCTTGTGATGACAGAACACGGCTGACCGCATGCAACAGAGACACCAGATTATAATAATACAGCAGCCGTTGAATCATGCCAATGACATACTGTACATTCACAGTTCATCACTAAATGCAACAAAGCAGACTACTGTATGAAAAGCTACGGTATCTTGAGTCATACTGCAGCCTATATATTCCACCTGTTACATACTGTACTATTTGTATGGAATCATAACAGCCAGGCACAGAGTAGTGCATGAACCATAAGGACAAAATGCTCATAACTGCTGTGCAGTGGCGGCTTTAGGAGAATCTTTGTGGCAGTGTTGCTTCAGAAATCTGAATTATTATAATATGCTACCCATTCCTCACCAACAGTTCACTAAATACTAGTCTACAGCAACATCAGGACCACATTACAACAGTAACAATAGTGTGGGCCTTCACTCGGTTGACAAATGTTCCACAACAACAAAAGTACCATCAGTGTTACTCAGAATACAATCTATTACACTATGCTACTTGTTGCTCCGCCCTAGATCAACAACAGCATCCCAATCTAGTAACCAGTTTATAGCTTACAGTAATAACACAGTGTAGCTCTCTCTCTGTCTCCCTCTGTGATAACCAATGTGACCAACCATCTAACTTGGTGATATAAATTAAGCACATTCACAATACCTTTCTGGTTCCAAGCGGTGTCCCTATCAGCTGTCAAAAGGGTGGATTTCAAACACACAAAATGCATGATTTTACAGTCTTTTTGTTATATCCATAATGTATGACATGTTCCCAGTCTCTTAAATTCATTTTTCCCTCCATGGTCATGGGACAAAACAGATTATAAAGTAAATAATACAATCAATTCATTTAATTAATACTGTTGCTGTCATAAAGCTTCCTCATTCACAGCATAAGCAGCAGAACAAGCACTGTGATTGGTCAAAAGCCAGTGACAACACACCCTGAGGCGGGCCTTAGGGCTGGGCAGAGCTCTCATTGGAGATTGTAGACGCAGGTAATTCAAGCAGGCGTGTCATCTCAGCTGTCAATCATTCAACTCAATGAAAGCCAATGGAGCTGATTTGGTCTGTAAAAAAACACCCCAGTCATTTTGAATTTTGTGCTGTCCTTGTAACTATTTGATGCTGTTGGTGCTTCATGTCCTACCAGGATATAGAAGTATCTCTTCTAAAGCATTTAAATAATAATTCTCATCTTTCTTCCAAGGGATGGGCTGAGCACTCCTTGCTCTTACATACAAGCCACCCCTGCTGCTGTGCTGAAATATTGGAGCGACTATCACACCACAACTGTGATGTTTCTTTCCTATGTTGTACACGTGTTCTGCAATTGCTATAGTAGGCCGATATTCACTATTATGAAACAGCCCTGGGTCCACAAGGGTGCTCAGGCAGGCAGGCAGGCAGGCAGGCAGGCAGTGCTTGATCAAGAAGAGCAGCCGCCACAGCGTTTAGCCTCGGAACATGAGCTTTTCCCTTCTGCCTGAAGTACTGATGCTTCTCTCGAGCCTCCTCCTCTCTGCATTTGTCAGTCAAATAGCTCTGTGTTTTCACTTTTGGCAGGAGAGAAAGACAGCGTGGGGTAGAGCAGAACACTCACCGGGCGGGGAGAGTTACCTCCAAAGCTGTCTTTCATCTCCTCCTGCTCCTTCAGAGCTCTGTTGTTCAACTCTTTTCATATGAAATGGTCCATTATTTATCCGGCATTTGAGACACTAGACCACCATTTGATGAGATAGCCTCTTGGACCCAAAACTAAAGTATAGCTTATATTATTGTTCCATGCTGTATTGATGTTGTACCATAGAAGAGATAACAAAATCATTATTTTACATTTGTGGGACTTGTAAGGCTCCACTTTGTTCTGGCACCATGTTCCCTGTTCAAATATTCTCTCATGATATAATTGACATTTAGATTATTATGCAGCTGATATTTATTCACCCATATTGAATATTGTATATAGACGTCATATATGCAAACTCTTGAAAGTTGCACCTTTCATATAAGGCACATTAAAAAAAACAATATGGATCTTATATCTGTTTTGAATGTTATAATTCCTATACATTACAAAATTCCATTAAATGTTTTATATGTGTACAAAAATACTTTGATTCTTATATTAACTATAGTCTCTATACTGAGGATTGTATCCAAGGTGCCACTTCCATATACTGTATTTGACATAATAATGTTGATTCGATGTTTATTTCTGGGGGGTGCATAAATAAACTGACTACCAGAGACTAAAGCTACCAGAGTACCCAAGTTATACAAGAAGAATCAGCCTCTTCTTTGATCACTATAAATAATTATACCTCACGTTCTCAGTGTGTATAGGCCTACCCTTATGACCGTAAGGGAGGGACAGAGAGCAAGAAACAGCAAGTGTGATTGCACGCACGCGCACACGCACACGCACACGCACACACACACGCACGCACGCACGCACGCACGCACGCACGCACGCACGCACGCACGCACGCACGCACGCACGCACGCGCACACACACACACACACACACACACACACACACACACACACACACACACACACACACACACACACACACACACACACACACACAAATGAAGACAGCAAATCATCTGCTGCCAAGTAGATTTACTTTTATCTATGATATCACTTCGCTCCCTAAACACTCATAAGATTAGAGAAAGCAAGCTGCAATATTGGATGTCTTTTGTCAGCCCTGACGACCTTGCCGTCCAGATGCCTTTCAGTCACCATAAATTTGAAATCCCCCCCCCCCCCCCCCCAGCAACACAACACAGCGCTGTAATCCTAGGTTTCTACTGTCCTCACCCCACTCCTATATACCTCATCCCCCATGAGTAGGAAAAGTAATAAACTCTGGTGGGAAATAAGCACAATGGTTTTCTCTTCCACTTAGACGGACGGCCTTTCCTCATCTAATCCCCCTTCCCCGTCTTCCCATTATTGTTATTTTGTTTTTGCTTTTTATTTAGTAGCCCCAGACAGAAAGTTGACAGTCAAATGAAAGGCAACATGGGTGACTGGGGTGACATGACAACACAGCGGCTTTGTCACCACGAGACCGGGGCGATGCCCCTCTGATTGGAAATGAAGACGTTTTCCCCAGGTCATAATCTGTTTATATTTATGTTGTCCCCTTTTTGTCAAAGGGGATCGATCCAAAGCGCTTTTTCTTTTTTTCACGCTGCCCTTATCTGGCAGGTTCCAGTGAAAAGCCAAAGGGGCGACCCAATCTAATTCTGCGCTCCAGCAATATTCCACAAAGCAATAACCACATTTCTGCCCTGGCCCTGATCAGATCACATCCCAAGGAAAAGAGCAATATTTTTCCATCATTCTTCTCTTTCTTTCTTCCAATCCAACATTTATGACTCCCCCACCTCAACATTTCTCCCTTTTATTGGACAGAATGAAAGAGGAGCTGTAAAGTGATCATGCGGGTGATGCTCTGAACAGCATTAACTTGAGTTCAATGGGTTATTTCATCATTTAGTGTGGAGAAAATACTTTGTAGTATTTCTGCTGCCATTCTTACTAATGCGTCACGTGTGCCATGTTTTGCGTTTGTAATTTTACGTATTGCATTAACAATTAAACCATGTGTACTTTGTTGCCTGTGGTCTATATATCCATTCCTCCATATTTCTCCTTGGCCTCTACACCAAATCACCACACCAAGATCAATTAATCTGAGTCTGTAGATCTGCTATGCTTTCCTCCAGAATAGAGCGGCGCACTAGGAGTTCATATGGCAAAACATTTTAACATGCACGCTAACACTTAACCCTTTATCTCCCAAATGCGTAATTGACGCAATGAAAGCTAAAATCCAAAACTCACAGTTACATATTTGACATACTGGTAATGATTTAATCCGCAATGATTGTGACATTAATTTTATTTGATTAGCATGTTTTTAGCATGATTGGTTAAAATCGCAGGGTGCACGCATGTACATACACATGCGTGGTGTGTATGTCCATTGCTGATCATAATCCAACAATCACTGTGTCAATACGGCTTGATTTGACATTTGACACCTTTGATGTAAACAACACAGTGCTTGCTGGCAGCTGAATGACCCAATGAACCGGAAGTCTTCACAGATTTCCGGTTCATTTGAGATTGTGTGCATTACTGCCACTAACTGCCACATCTTCGAACTTCTTCTGACTATTTACTGCATATAGAGATTTCCACGGTACACATTTTATTCTGATGACTTTATTTGATTGGGATTAAATGGATAAATAAAAATTGTGAAAGTAGCAGTCTGGTAGAGAAAATAATCCTGATTAAACTAGTAGGTGACAATTGCCATACGCATTTAGAATAACAAGCATGTTGTGTGTGCCTTCCTTGCGTCCAAAATCCTAATTTCAGTTGATTGCAACATCCATGTGTTTTATTTGAGCAGACCAAGCCTCCCCCCACCTCTCTCTCTCCCACCAGAGAGGGGCCACACTCCCAGTGCCAGTGGCTATGGGGAGAAAAAGCATTTTTCATTAACGGGATTAGAATCCAACAATATAAATACAGGCGAGTCTCTTGTGCGGTCCAGGCTGCCAGTGAATTTAATCACCCCCCCCCCCCTCACGGCCAACATGTGAAAGCCAATACACCTACTCCAATATTTGCACATCCACATACCAGGCCTGATTGGAGGCACCACAAACAAGGACAGTATTGTTGAACATTATTTTTATTTTATTTTCTTGGTGGGGGGCCTTTTAGGTGGCCTTTCAGGAGGGGCGAAATCATTTCGCGACCACAACCACTGGTCGTGACAGCTATAAAACGGTTTTATTTACTTAAGCGATTAATGCGATTTATGTTATTTTCCAACTGCCATGAAATTATTTTGCCACCACTGGGTGTGACCCGTGGCCCAACAGTCGCGACCAGTGGCCCAACGGCCGCAACAGTGGCACAACGGTGGGGGTTAAGGTTAGGTCTAGGCATCGGTTTTACTGAGGTTATATTTAGTGGTCGCGGCTGTCGCATCTAATATACAAACGTCGCAACTGATTTATAATGGTCGCGCCCATTGGCCACGGGTTGTGACCGTTTTATAGTGGTTGTAACCGACATTCGTGGTCGCAAAATGATCTGGCTGTCTCTCTGGCCTTTCGGGTGAGTGTGTTTGTTTTGTTCCTTTGACATGCTATGTCATACTGTATGCAAAAGGCTTTAATAACAATTCCTATCATGAAACAATGCTGGCGAAAATGTCAGCCCCATTCATGCCAAAATAGGATTCAATAAATGTCACATGGAAGGTGGGAAGCGTGCGTGATTATACTGTTACTGCTGTCTGTGGGTGATTACTGTACACTCTACCACTGTCAGATGAAAGACACGCAGCTCAAAAAGTTACAGCATGTTTTATCAGGAGAGAAGGGGAGTAGAACCTTTTTTTTAAATTCAAATTCTCCTCATTGATTTGCACAGATCTTTCTGATTACACAATCCTGTGCTCTTGTAACATGATACTTTAATTCAATATAAAGCATAAAACATTTAAATATTTTGACATCTCTGTATACGGTGTACAGTACAGCATGCAAATCACAAGGCTTGTAGTGCATTAATGCAAACTGTTTTCATCTCACTCTGGATGTGCTAATGGGTTGTCAATGTCAATCACATGGTGCACATCTGACGCCTGACGGACTGGAGTTTCTTTCAATGGTTCAATGTCCTTCTTGCCCAGCGTTCCCTGGGTCTTCACAGCGGCGATTCTTTCTATTTCCAGTTCCTTAAATGAAAACGATCGCGCCAAATTCCTGCTGTACATCAAGGCGAATGATTTGCATGTGATTATCATGCAGCAGGCATGGAACGTCTCCCTTTCTCTCTTCTAATGGCGCATTTTGATCTGTGAGTCCTTTTGGTCTTTTCCTTGGCTCTGTGTTTGAAGCTCATATAAGTGATGCCTGTGTGCTGTTACTGTTGCTATAGTTAAAAGTGCGTATTATGACCTGTTGCAGATGAATACGTTCTGTTTACTTACTGATGGAAATCTAAGTGGGTTTTCGAGCTATATGGTGGACTCAAAATTGAATTGACTGTTGGAACACCAGTATCTCTCTGATGAATATTGCATGCTGAGAAAAAAGCATTCTCTGCTGATCTTTTCTCATTCAAATTCCCTCTAGCGCGCAAACACAACACACCTGCCTGCTGGAATACAGTTCTCCCATTTCATGCTTATGGTTACCATGGGGAGGCATGCCATTAATTTACCGTACTAATTACGCAGGTAAAAGTTCAATGTGTGGTGATGAGGATAATATTGATCTTCATGCTCAATGGATGTGTGCAGATTAACTCTAATTGCCTACTTTACCCTGGTACGAATGAAGGGGTCCATTTTGCTCTGGCGTTATATTCAATGAGTGGGAATCGCCCACCTATGGTAGGATGATCTATAAGGGCCAAATATGTGTATTGTGTTGTTAGAGAATCTCATTTCAGGGTGCAACGACCTTTGGCCCTTGGGACAGGAATATAAATAACATTCGCTCTCCCAGGCTTGATTGCGGAAAAGTAGCAAGTAGCAAAATGAAAGCACATTTTGTCTATGGCTACATTGTTAAATGCCAAAATCTAGACTAGAGCTATTCAGAAAGGATAAATTCAGTCTGTTAATCCAAATTCTGAGGCGTCTCTCTACCACCTGCTCTGTCAGTCACTTTTACACAACAACATACAGTAAATGATATAAACCAGCAGACTCCTACAAAACCTTTTGGTTGCCCTCACGAGAATGATGCTGGCAAAAGGATCCAAGAGAGAAGAGGGTTTATGTGTCACTCATTGTCACTGCCTTGTACTTTAACAAACTGCTGGTGTGTACCATGTGTCTGGAAAATCAATCCCTACAGTATTACATTTAAGATATGAGAGATTGCCCAGACTACAGCAACGTCAAAAAAACTCCCTTATTTGCTGGGATAAATACAGCAATGTGCAAACACAGCAGCAAGATTTGTGATCTGCTGTGATGAGAGAAGGATATGAAATGGAACACAACCACCCTAAAGAATAATCATTGTGTGTACTCAGTGGGCCCTATATAGAAATTGAGTTATTGAAAATTTGGACCTTCAAATATTCATAATTTTTGATTTGATGTATTGTTGTAATGTTGTATTGTTTTGTTTTTCTTCGTCTTTTTGTATTGCGTTGGTAATGGAAATATTTTTTGCCAATGAAGCGCATTGAATTGTGTGTGTGTGTGTGTGTGTGTGTGTGTGTGTGTGTGTGTGTGTGTGTGTGTGTGTGTGTGTGTGTGTGTGTGTGTGTGTGTGTGGGTGGGTGTGTGTGGGTGGGTGTGTGTGGGTGTGTCCAGGTACATAACTTCACCAAAAGACAAGCATGCCATATCCTGTTTGAACACTTATATCGAGCACTTGCAAAACCAGATGTTGTATAAATGCTCGTGTTTAAACAGTTCCTGACTCCTGACTTATACAACCCACAACTAACAAAGGCCTGTGTGTAGCACACCTGGTGTGCCTGAGATACTGTACACTGAGTACAGTAATATTGAATCGCCCAATGATTGAAGGAAAAGAATGGGCAAATAGCTATACCACATTCCCATCAGTCTGTGGAACTGTCACGCCTGAAGCTGACATTATTTGACATTACATGTTGGGGAATCTGAGAAGGCTATAGTTAAAAATAAATGATCATATGGCAACACAATCTGTTAACAGTGTGTGAGCCTGAGAATGCAGCACCTATTAATTACTGTAGCAGTGCACTGTTGCCCACTTAACGTCCCACGCAGATCTGGCACAATGCTACCATAAGGCTCCAAATTTCATTAGACCTGTGCAAGGCTGCCTGTATTGTGTTGTACAACAATAACTTACCCAATAGTTTGAACTTCTCGATCATATTTCCATATTTCCGTGAAGAAAAAAAAAAAAACATGAGGGAGTCCCATTGAGTCCCATCGAGGCATGGGACTGCCACTGAGAGCACAGATAAAAATAAATGCAGATGAGTTTGGCTGAATGAAAAATCTTAAAACGGGAAAGCAGATCAGGTACAAAAAGCTCAGAGAACCGGGAGCAATGGAGCATGTTTTTGTTGTGTGTTTGTTGCGTTTTATGGCAGCAATAGTCAGAAAAATAAATAAATAAGAGGAAAAAAAGATGCTTTACCATCATAAAAATGAACTGGGTCACAAATCTGCCGTTCTACTTTGCAACACACAGCAGTGCTACCGGGTTAATATGAGGATATGGCACACATAAATAGATTCTGTGTGTTCGTAACTGTGTAATCATAACTTTAGATTAAGCTTTTTCATAGATTTCATAGATTCTTGTTTGAATCTTGTTTCGACTTGTTTGATAGCATTGTCATCAGTGTTGTGTCAATTCATGTTTGTTAAGTGTTTAATACTGCTATGTTGAATGTCTTGTAATATTGAATTACTGTTAAGACATTTTGAACCTTCAATGCTTAAAGGTTAAGCATTGAAGGTTTAAAACAGAAATTCAATGGGTATTCAATGGCTGTGTACTTGGTCTGCATGCCATTCCACTTCACAGTCTCACAGTCATTTTCGTGTGAACTTGGCCCACCACAACCAGCGTGAAGATAGCAGTCTCTCTACCACCGGCTCCAGTCACTTTTACACAACCACATACATGATACAAACCGGCAGACACCTACCCAACCCTTTGCTGCTCTCACAAGAATAATGCTGAGCCCCTAGAGGCCCCCAGAGTCCCCCTACGATCGTGGCCCACTGGGAATGCTCCCGGTATTCCCTATGGCCAGTCCGACCCTGTGTTTTTACTTTAACCCACTATGTACCATGTGTCTGGAAAATGAATCCCTACAATAATACATTTAAGATACAGTATGAGGAATTGGCCAGAATACAGCAATAGAATGCAACAAAACTTCAGAAGCTGTTTCTATAAAATTGAAGCATGGATTGTCACACAATCATTCACAGCAATTTAAAGTTGAGGACATCGGGCAAGAGGTAGTCTGAGGTAGAGCATTGTGCTCGAAACATCACAGTCACCTTGATGCTGCAATAAAGGCATCATTTCAGCATTTGAGCCTTCAGTGTACTGCTGTTACTTTAATGATTTTTGTTTAAACTACCGCTCGGGTCGGTACCTAACCAAGTACAGCTTGGATGCGCATGTCTTTTCTTGCTCTTTTTCATCAACATCAGGGAAAGGGTTAAAATAGTCCCTCTTCTACTATTCTTCCCAAACAAAAAAAAAATAAACACATTGAACCATGAGTGTATCTAAAATGGTGGAGGAATACCACAGAGAGATAACTGATGCACCACAACTTTGTATTGAGCCACAGCAATCCACAGTCTTTTCTGCCAGATGATTTGCGTCATCATACCACCACGTCATCCTCCTCACTATGTCGACTACATGTGGAAGCCGGCCTTCCTTCATAACATTACAACACCGCCAATGCCACAATGTACCACAAGCCCCATTGACTATGCATTGGGGCTGTATTGAACTCAGTTTCCCAGAGTCCCCTGCGGTCATGTGATGGGCTTGATTTGCGTTTCCATCATAATAACCAGTCATCCTTGACCCTATGTCCATGCCAAAGCCGGCTTTTCATCATAACATAAAAAAATTGGCGGATTAATCACTAAAACTCCTAAAAGACTGGTAACATGAGTTACGTGGTCAAACTGTTAAGGACAGGCTAAACCAATGCAAGGTTGGGGATTTCCCCATTCACAACATTTCACAAATCACCTATTTTGTATTTGTGATATTTTTTAGCTTAGGAAATGTAACTAGTTGGCTTTAATTCCCGTATACCGATACCTATACATTTCTTGAACTTGGTGAATTACAATGCCGAATAAATATACATATACATACATAATATTTTCCTCCAGCATGCACCAACCTTTGATGCAGATGAGTAAAGACGGAATCATACTGTATCCCAGAAATGTGTGGTTATAGAATCAGATAAATGCCTGATTATTATTTTTATTTTATTTTAGTCTGGCATCCTACAACGGTGAAAATAAGTGCGCCACCATTCAGTGCCTTTGAAATCCCGTTGCATGTGGGTTACATCAGCAAGATCTGAGACAGATAAATGAATAATTTTGTTCGGATTGTCAAGAAATGTCACTCCTTCTTGTGATGGGGCCCTTTGATGCTCTAAATGATTAGTGTATGTGCACGTGCGTGGGTGCATGCACGGGCACACATGCGTGCGTGTGCGTGCATTGGTGTGCAGTGCACCTGCCTCTTGGTGAGTGTTTTGCTTTTCTTTTTTCTGCTATGCTTTTCTCATTTTCAGATGATTATTTATCACTTAAAGGTAGGGTAAGTGATTTGAAATTCATTGTGTAGTACCAGCCTGGTGCACTAGGGGCGCCCAATAGTAGCTACACTATGTGAACCTGCTGCTCAATCCTGATTGGAGGAGAATTCACCCTCCACCTGGGGAACTTTTATTAGCTCCTCTGCTAACGTGGGGGAGGGGGAAACTCCATATATGGTCTGCACACCTTATAATAGAGCATTTTAACAGATTTTTTTGTGTGATATCTGACAAAAGTGAAATCACTTCCCCTACCTTTAAGACCTTGTAATGTTTGATAGTCATAAGGGCCCTAAGTGCATTTGTGTACAGATACGAACGTTCATCGGGACAATGCTACTCATCCCACTATGGAGGGTTACCTTACTTACAAACTACATACTTATTCCACACGTATATTACTCAGTCAGCTGGAAATATTGTGCAGATTTGGTTACAGGCCGGCAATCATATTAATGGCAGGGTACAGTGAAGAGAGAGAGAGAGAGAGAACACGAATGCTTCAGATAACAGCATTAGTGTCGTGTTGCGTCATTGGCTCTGCAAACAGCCATCACTGATTGACTAGCTCTGTAAAGTGAAGCCCTCTTCCCTAAGTTAATCAGCTGTACACATGCTGCGGCGGCTCACCTCCTTCCACATAAATTCAACAAGTCCCTGTGCGTGCGAGCTTCATGGCCTGCTAACTCTTGTTTGTTTGTTTTTTTTCAGCAGCAGCCCAGTGTTGCGGCGCGCTGGCCGGGGCATCTAATTAATACTACAGGCGTTATGAAATGTTGTTTACAAATTAGCGCTGTGATATCCCTATATGACTGAAAGCTTGGCTGACCGAAAATGTCCTCCGTCTCTACCTACCAACCAACATCTTCATCTCTATTCTCTCTAGCACCTACAGTATACAGTAGTATATACCATTGCAACCCCAGTATACCACTGCAAAAGCGCTGTGACAGTACATTTTAATAACGGAACACGATTGGCAATTACCGTTTGAATTTCATTGGCTATGACGGAAATCGTCCACATGGCCCTGAAAAGATCAGTTCTATTTATCTTTTCGGTTGACGTTGCTCCGCCCAATAAACGCCTGTTTGCCAGCTATCATCAGATTCGCCAGTACTCGCCGGGTCCCATAGACAAATAATGAGATTCCAGAAACATAGCTTGTCTATCGCACACTTTTAAAACGTAGTGTTAGACGAGACTAGCAAAGTCAGTTGAACGTGGCTGTCTGAAAGAAATTCTTAGCTGTCAAAATATGCAAATTATTAATTCTTTATACTTACTAGAAAAAGACAAAAAAAAGCAGATCCCATTAGACCATTACACAACCAAAGCAGTGTTCCCATTGAACATGCTTTCCATCCCCTCCTCCTCGTTGGAATCTATTGATTGTCTTCATGCTTCAAGCTCATGTGCCCGTCCACAAATCTCACTGACAAGTCCTGCCTTCAAGGGACAAGGATTGAAGGAATAACAACAACAAAACACCCGAAGCATGCATGCATGAATGCTGTTGACAAATTCATTAGCTCACTGCCTTCTGAGCGCTTTCGCGCCAGCATGTCAGTGTACATCATAAGCATTAACACCATGGGCCCTGTCTTGCATCAGAGGCACTAAATCTGTAATTTGTGGATTTAACATTGCATAAGAGGCGTTCCCCCGTAACAATTGCTATCTTGTGCCATAGTCTATATCCCTAAAAGACCTCTATTACCCGGCCGTCACATTATGCATAGTATCTTGCTTTCCCCTATGGCCCATGGAAAGAACGGCACATCACTGCCTTGAAATACATTTACATTAGCTGCATATGTAGCTTTGTGAGTTCAGTAGATCCTCTTGCTATCATCCACTATGCCACCAAAACAGTCTCATTCTCAACAATAAAGCAGGGACAGACAGAATATCGCACTGAGGCGAAATGACATTGCAACCTGGACCTGTTGCTTCATTACAAGGTAGGTAGGGCAATTTCTGAGTTTAAAAAAAACCCTCAAGAAACAGCAAGAAACTTTTTTTTTACATCATGGGCCAGACTTTGTAAAATGAGCCATTGTAAAACACAACACTGTAGTTCAAACAAAAAAACTTAACGCAGCATTCAATCTCCAAATTGCAACTTATTTCAAACTCCTTCACAGACAAAACAGTTTACTGTGCCAATGTTATAATAATTAGGCCTATAGCTTAGGTTATTGATGCAATGGCTCGCAAATGGCTCGATGTATGTCCTTATTTTTCATTGCCCATGATTTAGCTTCCATTATGCTTCTTCTGATTTCTCTCTCTCTTCCTCTGTTTAGATAGTGTGCTGCAAGGCAAATGCATTTGACGTGTTTCAAATGCATCTGACGTGCTTCAAATGATGTTCTGGCACTTGTCATCATCATTCGAGAGGCAGAGCCTATAGACTACATGTCAAGCGCATGTGCACGTGTGCATGTGTGTACACGTTTCATTATTTACATAATGAAATGTTTATCTTGCCACTCTGTTGCTCCATGCTTAAAGCCATACTGGGAAAAGCTCACTTTTTGGTGACATCTCATATACTGTAGCTCGAGGGAAGGAGGAACTCTCGAATTGGAATGCTGCAGGATCCTAGTGCCTGTGGATATTTTGGATGTATCTGTATAACATGTATAAATACATTTCTGGGACGTTTACATTCATCCCCCCAGTAGTTAGAGAAACTCTCATAATCAAAGCCTTATAAATTTCCAAGTATACGTTCATATTCATTCATGTACTGTAGGTATGATTTTCTGAAACAGTGGGAAAAGTAGTGCAACTTCACCCATCGTTTTGAGAAATGCAATAGTCCGTTCATTCAGAATCAGAATGATTTGCAAGAGCAGAGGAAAAAGTGTATATCCGAGTGGTTAAGACATGGGCTATAGATTGATTTCTGGACACCCTGCCATGTCAGTCCCCTCAACATCTTCCGTTCCTCCACTATAATAAAACGACCAATAAAATTTTAATTTTAATTTCTCTTCAAAACAATAAATAAATCTGCAGTTCACCTGTGGAGTGTGTAGAGACTGCTGTATGCATCTTCTTTCGGTTTCCTTGCTGATATTTTGCTCAGCATAATTTTTATGCACACGCGTCCTTGAGTCTGGGATATCTGTGTTCAGCCAGGTCTCTGTGATACAGAGTCCTTATCAGCAGTCGGCGGCTGTCCACTGTTGATAAGGATTCCCAGGTCATCATGTGAGGGAGCAGACAGACATCCAAGAGTAAAATGCTCAGAAGAAGAGAGTGACGGCTGTGTCGCAACGCAGCAAAGGCACCACTGTGCTCTGAAACCCAGTTATCTGGAAAACAGTTTGGCGCTGTGTTGAGCACATGCTTGCCCAGTGCAGCTATACACCTCCCGTGCAAGCTCTGCAACCTTGTTGAACTTTGACCACACTGAATGTGTGATGTGATGAAGACACATATGACCAGGAGAAACAAGTCATCCAGTCAGGCAAAGGTAGACAAAATGGTGGAAAGACTCAACTGAAGGTAGTAATGTTGTAAGCAATGTCATATAAAAATGGAGTTATGCTAGAACCTACGTCTAACAAAAGCGAGGAAGA
Organism: Benthosema pterotum; assembly: GCA_039105355.1. NCBI lineage: Eukaryota > Metazoa > Chordata > Actinopteri > Myctophiformes > Myctophidae > Benthosema > Benthosema pterotum. The sequence goes on along the minus strand of CM076984.1, from coordinate 12,509,333 downwards.
AATGTTGACAAAACTAACCTGTCAAATCAAACTGTTGTCCTGTTGTGATTTCTGGCTCACATTCCTTGAACCATCAACTCTATCTATCTCCATTCTGTGATTTGGTTCTTTTGCAGCTTTCTTTGTATGTATGTATTTTATCAATGGTTGATACCGTATGGTGAGTTCCTTTAGCAGTAAGCTTTTATCGGCCTGGGTGACAACGTGTTTATAGGCAATATACAGTATGCTCTATAGCTATAAATGCTCAGTGATGTGCACAGCAAGTTTGAAGTCAATCGCTCACATAAGTGAACTGTATGCAGGCGCACTCACGCACACAGGTTAATAAAAAAATATGGTTCTGACACATACTCGCTCATACAGACATATGCAGCTCATTTATAGGCATAGGCATCTGCCATGCTGATATAGCTATAATTGTCAGGAGAACATTTTGTTCACTCTTAACCCACACTAGCATTCATAGAAGGTAACAAAATCTATTTCCCATCTTAGCATGCTGTAGTACCTGGAAAGGCAATTTCAAAGTGTAGACTTTCTACTAATTACTTAGTTATAGCCTCTGACATTATTCGTTAAATTTAAAACACACACACTGCATGCGGCTAAATCCCACCAATGAAAATGTTGATAATGTTTGATGCCTTTGGTATAGTGACCCACAGAAGGTCCCACAGCACTTGACCAGTGCAGTGAGGTGGATTGACTGTCTCTGATTTCCCCCAGGATACTGGGCCGGGGTACTAAGATCAACAGACTTAAGGAAGACAGTTCACATCCCCTCCAGACTAGGCTGGCAATACACACCTTCATGAGATTCAATATCACTTATTTGATCCATGCATTGACTTATTTCTCTTAGTATGGGGTGCGGGGAGCACCAGCAGGCATGAGGGAAATATCCTTCTGTTTTGTTCAATTTTTCTGACCCATTATCCTTGCAATATTAATAATGTTCTACAAAAGGGGACGTCAAATATAGGTTCTGCTCGAAGCACAGCACACGAAAAAGTGTGACGCGTATCTTCAATATACTGTTTAACTCTAATGCTAATTAGAAATCATGATGTATACATCCTACATAGTTCATTTTACACACTGTACATCTTAAAATAGGAGTGTCTGCGTTAAAGTGGTTGAACATAGTAGACGTCATTGAGAAGAGTGCAGTGTGCTTGCTGTGTGGAAGCAAGTGCTAGATAAAACAACCCCGGGAGCTGTCAAGCCTTGTGATGAAAAAGGCAAAGCAGATCCTCATAAGATGGTGGTGGTAAATATCTGCACTTTTCCCATTATATTAGCTTATCTAAAATATGGATGTGCGACTTGTGCGTATTGCTTTTGGTGTAGAATGTGATTCTTTTTTTCATTCTTTGTCGTAGCCTTTGGCATTCATCCAGTTATTGTGGAGCGTATAAGGATGGAAACCATTTTAACATATGTCAGTCTGGATGAATTACTCCTTTAAACTGTGAGTTACAATACTACTATGCCAGTATACTAGTATAAAGTTCCACATTATTTCACGTATAATACAAAGAAATACAAGATCTCTTTTGGGGGAAAAAAATCTTTTGTTTTGGTTTGTTTAAGCTGTGGGTCGAGACCCCCAGATGGGTCCCCACATATTTTGTAGGGTCCACATGTGACAATGAAGTGACCTGTCAAATAAACTAACGGGGTGGAAATAGCCAATCTACAAGTTCTTTTTTTTTTTTTTCCTTTCATAATTTTTATCCCACGATTTTGTAACCCATTTTTTTCACCCAGTGCCAATTCCTAATGTGATCCTGGGCTCTACACACCCTCCACCAACCTGGGGAGGCAGCAGACTAGCCTCAGGCTTCCTTCAAGGCATGAGGAGTCGCGCTGCCTTCTTTTCACCTGACGGGGGAGTTTCCCTGGTTGGACGTAGCGCGTGGAAGGAACACGTTATTCCAACCAGTTCCTGTCCCCTCCATCAGGCTGGCCAGGGGGAGGCAGTTTAGAGCTCAGGATTACTGCATGTTTTTGTGAGGGTATCTACCCTAGGGGACACGGGGAGAACATGCAAACTCCACACAGAAAGGCCCTTTCACCAACCCCGCCTCGGGTATGGCCACTGATGACGCGGAGGAGCAGACACGCCGCCAGCACCCACAGCAGCGCCCCTAGCGGGAATCGAACCCAGGACCTTCTAGCTGTGAGGCGACAGCACTAACCACTGTTCCACCGTGCCCCTGCCAATCTACAAGTTCACAGCAGCTTACATTGCAAGGTGTTGTGAACTTATAGATCTGCTGTTTTCACAAAACTAGAAAAAGTGCCCTTCTGGGCGCAAGTCTCCACTATAACTATAACAGGACAAAAAGGGAGTAGTTAATATTTGTCCACCTAGTAGGAAAGTGCATTCAAGATTCCACATAAATTGCACGCAGCAAACATGATTTGTTGTTCAAAACGAGCCAATCTTGCAAAGTTTGAAAGCTTTGTTTGATAGAAAATTAGCACGGACGGACGGACGAATGTAGTGGAACCATACTCTTCACCATGCCTTCTGCCTGGCGGAGACCATAAATGTCATATATAAACTGAAATCCTACAATGCCAAGTGCTTCTCCGGAGGTGAGGGTCCCCAGTTCAAATGTGATTATTTTGGGGGTCCCCGCCTGAAAGGATTGAGAACAACTAGTTTGAGCGATTGTATTGTCTGATTTTGAGTTGTCATGTTTTGTTTTGTTGTGCTGTTCATGGAAAAAAGAAAACAAATGCAACACATATATTGATTAAAAAAACACTAATAATTACACAATTCAAACTGTGATATTTCCACGTATGAACAATATTTCAGAATCACAGCCCGAAAACGTACTGCTCACGCAGGATTAACTCATAATGGCAGACTCCAAATAACAGGTCATACTTCTATCTGTCTCTCTCTTACTGCAGTGCATGGGGGCCACACTACCAGGTCCTGGTAATCATAATTCATTATTGCCTCAGTCTTTCAGGTGAGTCTGTGGTTCAGAGAGGCTGATCAGCTGATTGTGCCATCTGTATGCTGGTAGGAGAGCCAGCAGCGTGTCGTGTACAAAGCTCATCATTATATAGTGAAGAATGGGAGCTGTGATGACTGTGTGCAGCACTAAGATACAGCAGGCATGTTTTCCCTCTCCATCCTACTACTACTACTTCTTCTTCCTTAGAAAGTGTCTGCACAATAATGGTGCCTTTGTAATTGCTGTTTGTTCCCTGCTGTCTCACAAGACATCCCAGCAGGATGTGGCTTGTCGACTCAGGGGCTCAGCCTGGGTGTATTTATGCAGGCTACAGTAGTGTCCCTAATAAGCATGAAGGAGGGGGGGAAAAAAGGAAAAGAAGGAAGAAACCAGACCTGTATGTCCTTTGATGGACATCTACCCAGTATAGTACAGTACACACAGGCACAGCCTTTTGATTATGAGCCACAAAATGTAGGCTGTCAGTTTGATTATAGTGAAATAATAATAAAAAATATATACAATGTAAAACACAGACACAATGCGTGTCTGTGTGTGTGTGTGTGTGTGTGTGTGTGTGTGTGTGTGTGTGTGTGTGTGTGTGTGTGTGTGTGTGTGTGTGTGTGTGTGTGTGTGTGTGTGCTTCCACGCGTGTGCACTAGTGTGAGCATTTGCAGTTTGTTCATAATGATGTCAGAGTAAGGCAACACTATATTATACAAAGACTAGCTTAGGTCAAGAAAATACTATTCATCTGACTTCATGAAGTAAACTTTCGATACATTTGCAATCAATATTAACAGCAATCAATTAGTCACTCAAACCAAAACTGAATTGTGAGTTACAGTATATTGTGAATTGTTGGCCTGGAATCCAGCCTCCGATGCAAGATTCAACTTCGGAATGTCACTGGAGTTGCGAAGTTGAATTTGAACTTCAACTCAAAGTTGAATAGCAATAGAGGCTGGATTCCAAGCTAATGAATTGCAGTTATTTTTTCGGTGGTTAAAATAAATAAATGAATAAAATCCAGCCCTGTTCAACTGTGAGTTGCCATACACAGCATGCAATACTATTACATATTCAACAAGGTTCCAGATGAGGCTCCTCGCTGTTCTTCAAAGGAAAAATGTAGTAAAAAAAAAAAGTACTTAAGAACTTAGAAAAGTGTACTCCCCAGAGCACAGATTTAGCAAAAAGTGTCTTTTGAAGTTGATTTGAAAAGTAATAAAGAATAATGCAATATTATATTATATATGGCGGAAAGTCTTGTCAATCAGAAATAGGTAGGGACTCTGTGAGAGATTTGAGTGTGTGATCTACAACAGGGTGGTCTGGGGACCACCAGTGGTCCCTGAGAGGATTCCAGGTGGTCCCCAGGCTAAATGATGGAAAGTTGGTTAACCAGATGTAACTCTTTGATAGGGTAAAAATTAAACCAAATGGACCCACAAGTGTCCATTTGGTTTCATGTTTACACTCTCAGGAGTCAAAATATTCACCATCTGAATTATCCCAAGTCTACACAACTAGAGGATGTAAAACATTAATGGACATTTTGATCAGTATGTTTGCTTGTTTTGTTTCTGAAATTCAGCCTGGAATTGTGAACAAAACAAAAGTTTAGTTTTGGGTCTGGGTGGGGATAAAATGTCATCAGATTGGCTCAAATTCTGAATAAATAGTGGGGCCCTGGTATATGAAAAAAGGGTGAAAACCACCAATCTACGGCTCAAGAGTCGTACTTGGAGCAGCATGCGGCCGATTAAAAACAATGCATTGGGTTGATGTTTGTCACAGTTTTCAGCAGAGTCCTCTGGGAGGAGTCGGGAGAGCTTGTGCACGGCAACAGAGTGAGCTTTTAGTTTTCATGTGCCGTGCTCTGGTCTCCTGGGTTGGAGATGGCCATCGATCGGCCAGGCCATGGTGAACACAAAAACGAGTGAAAAAGCGATGGGCAGCGCCGCTGTGTGTGTGCGCGAGTCCCTCAAAAACACATTCAGAGCTCTCTGCCTGTCAATTACTCAGGCTTTCCGTTCCACCAACGCCCCTCTTCACTCTCTGTTTCTGTGCTTTGAATTATTATACTCGCTGCTGCGCTTCCTATCAATCCTCATGTGGGGGTTTAAGAGATGCTGTTGTTTCGTTATCCCTTCAAAAAGAACTTTCCCAAAATCATGTAAAGGATTGCAAAGCAGCCCCAACACGTACTGCACAGCTCAGAGAACAATGTTTTTTGAACTTTTTTTCCCCACCCCGATTTCTACACACCGCCATTATACCCCCCCCCCCGCCACACACACACACACACACACACACACACACACACACACACACACACACACACACACACACACACACACACACACACACACACACACACACACACACACACACACACACACACACACACACCCACCCCTTGGGCATTGCCTCTCCCATATCCTCAGGAACCTCCCATACCTTCCTTTACCTCCCTGGTCTCTGACACTTGCCCTGTGTTGAGCACTGGAGTGGGGGTGTGGGGGACATTTGGGGGGGGGGGGGATCACATGCTTGCAAATGGGGCCCCTGGCTGGGTGTACTCAGTGGAGGGCTCCCTGGTGGATCTGCCAATTAGCCCTGCAGCCCCCGGACTCAAAGAAGTGGAGAGAGAACCTGCTGTGCCCATGATGTCCCCAGAGCTCCCTTTAACGGGCGACCGGGTCGAGGAGAGGAGCCGAGAGCAGATACAACCGCTCCCTACAACTCCCACACTTTTTCCCTACTTTACAAACATATGACAATTGAGGAGGAAAAGAAGGTATCAGTGGGGCTCAAGGACACATGTAAGGGACACGAATACCAAAGGGATCAAACCTGTGACCTCGTACTGTATAGATGGGGGCCCCGGGGGATCTAATTTCACCATGAGTTGTGGCCATCCCAAATTGCAGTGTGGTTGGTGATGTTGGCCACGGCATTTCAGCCTGTTAACTCCTTCCGTCGTGGAAGTGAGTTCTGATGGTTCTGCTGTTGCTGCTTTTTTCGCTGTGTGCAAAAACAGCAACCAGCCATTGGAAGAATTTACTACAAAGCCTGGGCCTGTGAACTCTTCCCAAAAATCAAAATGGCTACCGTACATTAACACAATAACCCAAAGCTGTATATGTATATAAAGATTTACAAAGGATCCATTTTATTCTGATAGCTTATTTGATTGGGATTAAATTGATAAATTAAAATTGAAAAATTAAAATAGCTGGTCTGTTATAGAGCAGTGGTTTTCAACCTTTTCATACCAGGGCCAACTACTTATTCAGCATTTTAGCCACGGATCACCATTTGGGGACATTTTAGCCCCACAGACCCCCAAACTAAAGATTGCTTTTGCTTTTGTCCACAATACCAGGCTGGATTTGGGAAACAAAACAGTCAAACATAGAGCTAAACAAAAAAAATGACCATTAATCTCCTACTGTACATGCTCTAGTTGTATAGAACTAATCTATAGGGCTAATTCCAGGGGTGTAAACATGAAACCAAAGGGACCCAGATGTAACTCTCAAAGAGTTACATCTGGTTCACAAACTGTCCATCATTTAGTTGGGGACCACCTGGAACCCTCTCAAGGACCACTGGTGGTCCCTGGACTACCGGTTGAAAACCCCTGTGCTAGAGCTAATAAGCCTGATTAAACTAGTAGGGTTAATAGGAGCAGGAGAACACACAGTAACAACAAGTAACAACTCGAAAAGAGAGATAGGGTATAGGGAGTACAAAAATTTAAAAAAAAATAGATGAACATTTCCACCTGCTCTGAAACAGGAAACGCATCACAGAGGGAAAAACTTTGCCGAAAACTCCTGATGAGCAGGACAATGAATGAGCAGAATTAAGAAAGTTGGAAAGCTGAGATTAGCCCTAACTGCAGAGTGGGAAGAGAACAGCTGGCCAGGACAGATACTGCTGTTTCAGGCCTCTTCCCCCAACCCCAGCGGGTAAACAAACCAGCAGTCTGTTTGATTTATGGAGCGCGTCACTGACCGGATGGCCATTATTGCGACTGAAAGAAGCAGAGCATCGTCATCAGCGAAATGTGTCCATAATACAGACTTTTGCAGGTCTACGGGCAGGGAGAGCTTTTTTCCCCCACAACGCACAACATATCTTCTTTTTCTTTTTTTAATAAACAGTGTTGTGAATGGAGGAAGCCACTGGCAAGACGGGACACGTCTTGGTCTCTCCATAGCAGATCAGATTTCCTGTGATTAATTTTCACCGCTGCTTAGACAGCAGACTTGCAATGTAATTTATGCGTTGAGTTTATAGGCTTTATCATTAAGCATTGGCTGAGTGTATTCACGGCACAACGATGCAGTTTGAGATGCCCTAGCTGTCATCCATTGAAAATTGGCGTTAAATGCAAATGTCAGGTTAATTACCACAATTTCTTCTAATTGTTACACCACAGGTCGATCCTATTGCATTGGCATTAACGATTGACATGAACAGTAAAAATAGTAACCTACTCGTTGCTCTAATTGTATAGATCAACGGTCAGTTTCACTCGGATTATTAACCCTGCAAGGCCAGGATATACGTATTTCTACTTGCAACCAGTTACTACTACTTGTACCACTACAACTTTGCATATAGGAAATTAGTTGGCTTTATTGTACCTAGTAGTCATGATGCTTAGATTGGAAATCAGAACCAGCTCTATATTCATCATTTCAATTCAAGTGACGAATCACAACTGAGTCATCGGAGTGGGACTTAGTATACAGGTACATGTTTAACATACTGATCCACTCTCGTCCTGTGTTAAATCTGGAAATTTGGTGTAGAGGGGAAATAATTTAGTATAAACCAGCAGGGGAACTCTGGTCAACTAACTATAGGGCGAAGTGTCAGTAGGGTTTTATATTTTTTTTCCGGATTTGGTTCATTTTAATTACCAGGAAATGTCCTACCTGGAATTCCCGTCAAAAAAAGACAGCGAAAAAAGTCCCCCCGAAAATGAATGTAGATACTTCATATTTCCAATATGAATTATGCCATTGTTTAAAACGTTTCATATGAACAAAATATGAACATATAAAGTTAAATTATTGAATTAAAATATTAATGATGGTGGGCCTACACTATTCAGAAAAAAGTGCATGTAACAGAGTGCCAATAATGGGTCCGTATTTTTCACTGTCTGTCATGGTCTTTCACCCTTTGAGCAATGCTGTGTGTCAACTTCTAACCTGACAGCCATAAATAGGTGTGAGCATATCAAGAGTTATTCCAAACCAAAAAATCTAGGGGAGGAAAGTATTACTTATAGTACTTATAGTTCAAAACTATAAAACTATATAACTACTACAATGTAGCTTGTTATAGTACCATTGTGAGGCTGATATGCAATACTTGGGGCAAGCATTTCTTCCTTTGCCTATACTGGGGGTGCAGGCAAGGTTTGGCAGAGCTCGACACTAACACTTGCCCGCTTGCCCGGGGCAAGTAAAAATGGTGGGGCAAGTGAAGACTGCTACCTGGTTGCCCGATCGGGCAAGTGTGCAACTTAGTGCACTATAACACAACACAAGATAAATTTGTCTTGAAGGCAGTCATTGCACTCTGCCTCTGTGTCTTTCCCTGCTTTCTAGCTATCCACAATTCCAGGCTGGATTTGGGAAACAAAACAGGCAATTTAACTTTCACATCAAAATGACCTAATCTTCTACATTCTCTAGTTGTGTAGACCTGGGGTAATTAAGATGATGAATTGTAACTCTTGGGAGCCTAAAAATGAAACCAAATGGACCCGCAAGGGTCCATTTGGTTTCATTTTTACGTTCTCAAGAGTTACATCTGCAAAATTTACAATATATTTTAGGGGGCAAGTGACCATGAGCTGAGGGCAAGTAGAACCTGACTGCAGAGACTCTGTCCGTGGTGCTGAAATGAGCTTTCTGTTACTCTGTCTGTGGTGCTGAAATGAGCTTTCTGTTATGGTAGCTGTAGTGACTCTGTCCGTGGTACTGAAATGAGCTTTCTGTTACTCTGTCCGTGGTGCTGAAATGAGCTTTCTGTTATGGTAGCTGTAGTGACTCTGTCCGTGGTTCTGAAATGTATATTTACTGAAATGTATATTTACTTGCCCCCTATATATTTTAGGGGGCAAGTGACCATGAGCTGAGGGCAAGTAGAACCTGACTTGCACTTGCTCGATGGGCAAGTGCCTCCGAGACCTTAGTGTCAACCCCTGTTTGGGTCCAGCGATGCCCAAGCTGTTCACAGATAGACAGAGAGACAAACAGACAGACAGAGCGACAAACAGCCAGACTCACGGCAGTGAAAACATCCAGGAATCCTTCGCTTGGGCTGTTCTGGCTTGGCAGGGACACAAAGAGAGAATGGAAAATATCTCACTTCATTTGTTAGCAAGTCCATTATTTAGGTTTGATTAAGACACTCGACTTCATGTGACCTCTGTTTCACTGTGTGCTACAAATACTCTCCTGGCTACCTCCGAGAAAGCTGTGCGGCCAGCAGACGAAAAAAAAGGAAGAAAAAGAAATCAAAGATGGAGTCCATTGAGTGCTCATTCATCACTTTTAGATCTGGTATTGATCAGGTAAGAGGACAGCGACGGGGACGGAAGATTTACGCGGGCGTTTTTACGAGACGGTAGTCGCGTTTGACCTGTCTGCGGGCTAAAAGCCTCTCTGCTCCCTGGCAGCGTGTGACACGTTCGTCTTCCATATCCAGAGAGATGATTCCCTGAAGATATGCTGACATATCAATCATGGGCTGAGGAGAAGAGCCAACACTGACCTCTATACCTGCGCGCAGCAGAGTGATCTCTGCATGTGTCCTATCGGAGACGCACCATACCTTCTTGTGGGTTGGTTGGAACAGCATTGCACTAATTGACTGCAGCTTGGGGTTAGGAGTCAGAATGCACATAAATATGTCAGGTCTAAGCACTTCTATAACTCAAATCTGCTTGGGTGAGATTAGACATCAGGGCATTTTATAGATTACACAATGGAAACAAAATTGTTCTTTAATATAACAGAGGATTTATGGGCCTTGCCTACTACCTTAATCAATTGTGGATTTAGCATACTGTTTTATGGGTCTTGGTGACCGACCCACTGTGGACCTTGTTTTTTTTTCTGTTTGCAGACATTGTTGCTTGCCAAAGCGTTTCATCCTCAGCAGTTGGTATGAGCATAGTAAATGGGATCCCAGCCTTTCCATGCCAAGGACCCACAACAGCCACAGTCTGGCTATGGCCTCTCTTTTGTTTATTTGTGAAAATTGCATGCATTGTTGAGTATGGCCATATAATGATGTGGTCTAGTGTGAAAAAAGTGTGAATTATTTTAAATTCACTCAGGCTTTAAGAATTGAATTTCCAATAGTGATCACAGGGTTTTTTTTTTTTTTTTTTTTTTTTTTTCAAAATATTGGTCTGATCAAGTTTAAGTTGTGACATAAATGCAAAATAACAAAACAATACTATACACGAGTATTTGTTCATGCTGTGGAGGTTTGGAAACGGAACCTTTTATCAGGTGCCAGTCATTTGCACCATGATTGCAGACTTCCTGGCTGTGCACAATGCAGCAATTTGCTGCGGTAAGTCATGATTACTGAGTGTAAACCAGTTCTGGCTTGATATAAAAGCTATGTTCTACAAGACAGTGGCATGATCCCCAAATTATTCTGCGCCTACTGAGAGACTTGAGCCTTGCAAGTACACATCATGGAGAGAATTTGATACAAGAACAGTAATGGCTAGTCATTGTACCTGACAGGTACAATGACAGTAGGTGAATTGGCCAATCATAGTACATTCTTAGTGAAATGTAAAGGAAATTCCGCAAATGATACTGCAAAAGGTGTCCAATTAATGTCATCATCCTTCGACTATTGGACTACTATATAATATTAAAGTCCCTATTGTAGACAACAGCACCACACACATGCACACAGAGTGTACTGTGGATGGTACTAGGGACATGCAGGAGCATCATGGATCTGTTGGTTTTGAAAAACAACAACAAAACCCCATTCATTATTTTTCCACAGGCATTGTCTGATGCATTGCCCCACACAGTCCACTTCAGGTTAATGGGCATGCTGAAAAAGGCTTCCAAATCTGTTTCCACCAAAACAAACGTATGCAACAGTTGCTAGAGTATTTAGATTGGCAATGGACACTGAACAAACCCCACCCCGGAGGGTGGGATTTTAAGAAGGGTTCGTTCTGTTCAGGTGGCAGTAGGTGAACAAAGCCAGTGTTTAGTGGCTCAATAGCAACTGTCTATGACCACGCATGTAAAATATGAATGTTTCAAAATGATGAGGACGATCCGATCTGTGTGATCAGCAGCAGGACTGCCGTTTTGGGACATCAGAGATGAGGGTTGTCTTCTACCTAATAAAATACATTCTGTATAGTAAAGACAACAGAGCGCACTGTCACTGCACCACTACTGTATCTGTCAGGAAGACAGGTACGTTATGTGTTTATTGTTTCATATATCCACAGCTGCGAATGGAAAACGTGTCCCAACATGTTTGTGCATAAGGCAGTTTGCAACATTGTTGCGGAAATTGTTTTGCATTACAGTTGCAACTGCTTTGCATAACAGATGCGACTGCTTTGCATAACAGTCGCAACGGTTTGCATAATGGTCGAGGGTTAAGGTTTAGGCATATGTTTTACTTAGGTTAAGTTTAGGGTTAGGTGTGGTTTAGTAGGGAAAACGCCGACTGTTGTGAAAAACCGTCGCAGCGGTTATGCAAAGCGGTCAGCTGTTATGCAAAACAGCCGTGACTGTTATGCAAAACGGTCGAGGATTGCTTTCGCTGGCTCTCAAATTGGCCTTTAAACAAAGACTGACATGCTCATCCGCTAAGATGTTTGTTTGTCACCACTACACACAGACCTAACCTCAAGAGCTTGAAACCAAAATCCATGATTAAATGGAACAGTTAAGCATGGCTTCTACTCTCTGGCCCTTCGATCTTGTTTTCCAGCAGCACGTTCATCCTCACTTTGATCCTGGGCTACCACTCCTGGCTTTATTGTGTAATTGTACTCCGCAGAGGTCAAGTCTCTGTTAAATTTACAGTACAAGCCAAATAGCAGCAAGCTAGTGAACATGACGGTGGCAGAACATGTGCTGCACGGCACTGGTTGTGGACTACATTTATCACAGGTGATTCCAGATCGACTGCCGGACGTGGTCTTATTTTTCATCTCGTCGTACTGGGTGTTAGAAGCACTGCACGAGAACTGCCCTTCACTGCAAACTCCCTCCCTGGCCAGTCATCCGGTCTCCCAGGACCAGACAGTGAACCCGCTTTTGTTCTCACTACGCAGCGGAACATTTGCCTGTCCCGTTCTACTGACAAGAAGTGGCGGGTTGGGTGAAGAGGGCGGCAATGCCTGTCAGATGCTGTGACACGGTCACAAAGAGAGTGTAGAGGCTCAGATCGAGGGACAGAGAGGGAGATTGAGAGGAAGAAAGAATGTGGGGGGGGGGGGATGCTTACACAAAAAGACAGGTGTGGGCATGCTCCTATCTCATGTTCTTTGTTGGTGTCGAAGTGACTACTTGTAAAAGCCATGTAGGTTGCTTCCACATTATTATCTGATTGGAGGAGCCCCCCTGTGAAGTGTTTGTCTTCCTCTAACGTAGACAACCCGCGGAGGCAGCAGGGGAGGGGTCCGGGCTCACTGTGTTCCCCAGTGTGTTGACGAGAGACAGCGAAATCCAAAAGCGACCTCGCCCGCGGGCGCCCGGTTTCAAAATCGGGCGCCCGCTTTCACAAAAACGGGCGCCCGGTTTCACGAAAACGGGCGCCCGTTTCACAAAAACGGGCGCCCGTTTTCAAAAGCGGGCGCCCGTTTTCAAAAGCGGGCGCCCGTTTTCACAAACTAGGCTATGCCTAAACCTAACTCTAACCCTAAACTTAACCTCAGTAAACCTATGCCTAAACCTAACCTAACCCTAACCATAACCTTTTGAAAAGGGCGCCCGTTTGTGAAAACGGGCGCCCGCTTTTGAAAACGGGCGCCCGTTTTTGTGAAAACGGGCGCCCGTTTTGACAAAAACGGGCGCCCGTTTTCAAAAGCGGGCGCCCGCGGGCGAGGTCGCTTTTGGATTTCGCCCCTGCTGGTGTTGACACTGAGATGGAGAGACAGCGAAATCGGCCAGTGACTACAGACCTGGTCGCGACGTGGTCACAACTACTTTACTGGTCACGGCTATTGGTGCTTGTGGTCACGACGAGTGAGCAACTGTAGTCGCAACATGGTCAGGACTACTCGCCCGGCACTCGCACACAACCGTTGCACCCAGAAGACCCGGTCGCGATTAGTAAGCAAGTGGTTGCGACCTGGTCACTACAGTAGTGAGTGGAGCTAGTGGATTTGCGGCCTGGTCACTAGTGAGTGGAGCTAGTGGATTTGCGGCCTGGTCGCTAGTGAGTAGAGCAAGTGGTTGCGACCTGGTCACTAGTGAGTGGAGCTAGTGGATTTGCGGCCTGGTCACTAGTGAGTGGAGCTAGTGGATTTGCGGCCTGGTCGCTAGTGGATTTGTGACCTGGTTGCAACATGGTCTATTATAGTCGCCAGTGGATTTCGACCTTCCAGAGAGATAGATGGCCGTCCACAACTCACTGCAGCGTCCATACGGTATGATGAGTCACTCTTTTGTTGTTGTTTGTCTCCCCTGGGCTACGCTACGGTAAAAAAGAAGAAAAAAAACAAAACAAGTACCAAGTCTTTGTTCCTCCAGAGCCGAGGCTGCTGCTGTCAGTTTTATATCACCCAACTGTTGCAGTGGCGGTGGATGGAAATCTCATGTCTCACTACATCCTGTCGGTGCTTATGAGATGCGAGCTACCTATAATTCAGAGATTCAGAAGAAACACCAACACCCTTCCCTCCATCTCTCTCTCTTTCTCTCTCTCTCTCTCTTTCTCTCCTTGTTTCATTTTAATGCCTAATGCATTAAATATTTAAAGCATCCTCTCCGTGCTTATACACCCCGATGCAGTGTGCAGACTGCAGAGAAAGGTTCTGAGAGCTACGCCGGTGCTCTCGATGAGCCAACAGTGACATGTGCATGGGTGGGTGGTGGAGTGGGTGGAGGGAGGGAGGGATGGATGGATGGTGGGGCAAAGCGAATGAGGAAGTTGATGTCACAGCGTTTGTTTCTAATCTTGATGTTTTTTTGAAAATAAATAAATAAATAACGGCATGAATGGAACATTGCGTTGCGGTGCTGACAAGCACACAACACTCGGGCTTCTGTTAGATCCTTTCCCCAAAGGACTCCGCCGTAGAAAAACAACAACATATCGCCACTGATTCTCCGGGAAAAAAAAATGCTCTTGATATCCCGCATCCTCACCACCACTAGCATCTCAGTACTTTATGTGGGAGTAGAAACATTTTCTTTTTTATTATTGAATAAAAGTGAGAGAAGGGGGAAAAAAGCGTCTGTGGTGGTGCAGTGTACATGCTCGATACTGAAATGCCTTGGACACACATTCTGTGCGTTCAATGAAAAGGAGTGGGGATTGTGTTCCGTGATTTGCTATTCAGTAATATGTTTAGCATAAATGCTGCAGGGAAGGAGTTGTGCTTTTCTGCAAAGTTGAAAGTTTTCAGCACCTTTAGAAACATTTTGCATATACACAGAACATAGCAGGCTACACAGTGCTGATTTTTGGACTGTAGTAGAAGCATTGCTTTGGAGAAGGGTATGTTGTGCACTCTGTCCGTGTGTTCGTCCCTCCGTCTATTACCAGCTAAGGTCCGGCACCGTTAATCCGGCAAATTTAGCACCACCAGCTTTTTACATTTTTACCTAGAGAAGCACTCATCTGAATTAAGCATTGCATTCACACTCCCTAGAGGACAACGATGAACCTTTGATCTGTATTTTTCAACATCTGCTTTTTGTAGGCTGTAGAGGCTGTAAAACACATTCTTTCAAGTTACTCCTCCAGATTCTCTCCCAAAATCCCTAAAATCATGAAACGCAGCATGCAATTTTTATGTGAAGTCTTTAACGCACCTTCCTACCAGGCGGACAAATATAACCGCATCCTTTTCACATTGGTCTATTATAGTGCCACCAACAAATGCTACAAATCATCCAAACACGATCAAAGGCATAAGGAGAAATGGTACACTTTTCACACTGGCCTATAGCGCCACCAGTAGGTGTGTAAAACCTGTTCCCAGAAGGGCAATTTTTCTAGTAGGAAAACAACACTGTCATGAGCAGGCAGTCTCCTTTTGATAACAACACTTACACACATCTTTCCCCCATTCTAAACCACACCTTATTTTGGGCATGTTAACTGCTCACATAAAATATAGAGTAGTCTTAAGAAATGCTTCTCTATATGTATAGATCCTTTTATTAAAAAAGGCCTACAGTATATTACCACCGTGAGCTCATGCTGTTGCCCAGGTGACCTTGGGGGGAACACAATGGCTACACATGGGACTGAACCCCATTAGCTGTGTTACTGTCATGGACTACCTATTGAGCTACACAAAGAGGTTTAGTGGATGGCAGAGCCATCTGTGAATAATATGAATGTGGGTATTAAAAGCTGCTGTACTAGGCCTACAGTATGAAGCCAACCTGCTGGATATTTTTTACACACAAGAGCAAAATGGAACTGCATGAGGTAAATCTCGAGGCTGGCTCAGGGTTGGTATGTACACTGACAAACTATTACAAGCAAAGATCCACATGCTTAATCATTTACAATATGGATATCTAACCTCTACCCGTACCAGAATGATTACTGTTCTGGTTTCAGGCTTTGTAGCAGTCCACCTCATAATTATGTCCTAATATTTTTCCTGCCCATATATCCCCTGGGTGGAAACACTATCACAACTCATAATGCCACAGACTACTCCGTCTCCTGCAGTGCCCCCTTAAGCCCAACAGAGGGCAGTCACATCACAGTCTGCGCAAGTCAGCCTTTGCTCTCTGATTGACAGTAGCAGTGTTCGAAGAAAAGGCATGTTTGCCTTTCTTTCTTTCTTTCTTTCTTTCTTTCTTTCTTTCTTTCTTTCTTTCTTTCTTTCTTTCTCAAGACAACATTCTATCATTGTTTTATGTTGCTGGGTAGCATAAATCTTTCTTGATCAATTACTTGCATCACAAGAGTTTTGTATACTGTAAGTGTATGCTGTGTATTTCAGGAGGTAATCACTCTTAATACTTGTTTATTGTAGACAATGCATAATGTGTAATATTATGTTTACATGCATAATGTCTGTACATTGTTAAATTTCAATGAAACAACAAATAAACTGAATAAAATGAATCTAACCTGTCTGAAAAGTTTATGAATTGGGGGGAAAAAATGTTTTTGGTCTATGTGACCTTCATCAGGCTATCTTATCTTCATCCTGCATACTGACTGACACATGGCATGACAACAGATATATTTGTGGTATAAAAAGCAGACATCGGAGCTGCAGGCTTCACATTTCAGAACAAAGAGCCAGATTTCCAAAGTGCTTTTAATAACCTGCTCCGTTGCAAAGTTCTTGTAAACTTCCTCCCCGATCCTCCGTTTCCCCCAGTTCTCTCAGCCTGCCATGCCTCGGTTCCTCCATTCCTGTGCTTCCTGGCTGGCAGACAATATTTCACACGTGGGGAGGATGCCACGGCGATGCTGCAGATACAGCACAGTGTAGTGTAGAGCAGGGGTTTTCAACCTTTTTGATACCAGGGCCCCTCAATTTATTCAGTATTTGAGCCACGGACCACCATTTGAGAACATTTTAGCCCCACAGATCCCAAAACTAAAGATTTCTTTTGCTTTTGTCCATCTTCTAGTTGTGTAGACTTGGGGCTAATTCAGATGATGAATATTGTAACTCTCTTGAGAGTGTAAAAGTTTTTACGTTCTCAAGAGTTACATCTGGTTAACCAACTTAGCTGCGGACCACGTGGAACCCTCTAAGGGACCACTGGTGATCCCCGGGCCACCTGTTGAAAACCCCTGGTGTAGGAGTTATGCATCATTGTGCCTTTAAAGGGATAGTTCAGATTTTTTTAACTTAAGTTTAAGTTTGGCGTAGTAATGGGGGCACAAAAAACATAGTTCCCGCCAAGGTAACGGAACCTAAATAGCGTCGGGTCCATTACAAACCCGGTTCGGCATTCATCAAGCCCTGAGTATCAATAAGCTTTTGGCTTGTCGACCCTGTTATTGGGTATAGACACAGCAGCTGACCCCATGGGTCACTCGCTATACTATATAATAGGGGTCTGTAGGCCAATACAGTAAATGTCGATTTAGATATAACTCAGGCCCTGGGGGTCTGAGCTTACAGACCCACAGGGGGCTATTTAGTTCCACACTATCCTTTAAGTAGGGACCCCGCTGAAACTACCTCAAGGACCTCTGGAGGTCCCCAGACCCCACTTTGGGAACCAATGCTTTCATCAGCACCAGTAGCTGATGGCCTTGTGCACAATGCGCAAGTTAGAACTCTACTGAGTGCAGATCTAGTTATAATATGGCACCATCTCTGTCTACTGATTCTGTGTCACAGAGGAGGGCTCTAGACCAGGGTTTTCAGCAGGTGGTCCGGGGACCACCAGTGGTCCTTGAGAGAGTTCCATTGGTATCAGAAAGGATGAAAACCACTGCTCTAGACAGTTCAGAAACCTGTCTACCAGTTAAGTACCCGTCCAGGACCTTTTCCCTTCCCGAAAAATGTAACTAAAGTCGTACATGGAGCCAAAAATACAAATACTCAAGTAAAGTGTGGTTTACTATACTGTATAAGTGAGGTGCAGTCATATACATCTGGTGGTGGGTGCTGGAGGGAGCTCTGTGAGATGTAAGCCCTGCAGGCAGGGGAAGGGAGCGAGGAGAGAGGCCCGGGGCTAGAGAGGCACTGCCTCTGGGCTCAGAGAGAGGCTGAGGCAGAGCATGGAGGATGACAGACGCACTCAACATTTTCACCAGTGTTGCTTTGATGTCAAAGCACGCGTGGACTTGCAGGCTCTGGACATCAGCCACCGAATGCATGAAACATCGAACAACATGGTACAGTGGCAAGAACCCGCACCCCAATATGTACATGTTATGTAAACAACTGAACCGGCTGCGCGGGATACAGTATATGCAGGGGCAACATTATGGTAAAACAATCATGTAACCGTAATGCGTGTTTTACAAGACTAGATATCCTACCAATCGACTGTACTGTACACCGTGTTCCAAAAGTGAAATTTACATTTTAGGCGGCTGAGCTGACAACTTATCCAGAGCGACTTGTCTTGTCGTATGCATGTCAGAGTCGAGCAAAGTACCATTTGAGTTTTGCTCAAGGATATTATACTATGGTATTGTAAGTGGTTGCTAGGGTCTAATAAGCGGTTTCTATGGTTGCTAGGGTGAAACAGGTGCTTGTTAGGGTAAAGCAGATTGCAGGGGGTCTATGGAGTTGCTGGGCGCACTTAAGCCCCTCCAACTGATCCTAAATGCCACAGCCCACTTGGTCTTTAATCAGCCAAAATTCTCACGCGTCACTCTAAATTCAACTAATCTGTATGAGTATGATGCATTGCAATGTTTTTATTTAATGTTAAGTTGCTCTAGATTTAGAGCATCAGCTAAATGCCTAAATTGTAAATTGCTATGAGGTAGAATAGGTGGTGCTGCTAGGGTCTAATATGTTGTTCCAGTTGGTTTAACTTGACTTTGGGGTTAATTTCCTTTTATTTGGACAACAGACTTGGCAAGGGATCAATCTTGCAACATTAGTAAATGATCGTATAGGGGCAGGCATTAAGGGACATTTACCACAGGCCCTCTGGGCCTGAAGCATTTCAATGGCATGATGAAGCTATTAGTATGTGAGGTATCTTGCAGAGAATGCAAATTGTTAGATCGCTTGACTGAAGCAGACTAAAGGACTAAAAAAAATGGTCCCATTAGAATTACTGGTATTTAGTTTGTCCAACATTGGCTGGCAAATAGAGGAGGACCCAAAATACTCTTGGGGTTGTTTACACAACTAAAAAAATAAATAAATAAAAAAAAAAAAAAAAATAAAAAAAACTTTGGGTGATTTCATTGTCTACTCAGGCTTGATCTGAACATCAAAGACAGTTTCCTCGATTTAGTATTTATAGACCTGTATTCATTTTAGCTGCCCACCCCCTATCAAACCCACTGTAACCCATTGTGAAAACACCCTTTTCCCATTCATAGTAACGTATTTTCCGCACTATAAGGCGCACCGGATTATAAGGCGCACCTTTTAAAATTGATTTCATATATAAGGCGCACTGGATTATAAAGCGCAGTGAATAGAACCTACTACAGTTACAGTAACATAGAATAGAAGCTACTGCACTCAACCAATCCATATATAAGGCGCACTGGATTATAAGGCTCACTGTGGATTTTTGAGAAAATTAAAGGCTTTTAAGTGCGCCTTATAGTCCGGAAATTACGGTAATATGTCATATTGTGACAGTCAGTGTTTTTTTTGACGTGGCACAAGTCACACTTGCAAATGAATCAAGTCGGTACATGGATGAACATTATGGGGAGCCCTAGCATCACCTCCCATATCACCTTCATATGGCCTGGATGTCCATATGAAGATCACGACACTCATCACATCGTGTCATCAAACTCTACATAGTTTGATAATAGATCTGCATACAGTATATGGAGCCGGCCAGCAACTCCACACTGCACACACTTAACTCAGTCGCGGATGGGGGGGGCAGGAGAAAATGGTATGGGGCGGCTTCATCGCCAGGGGTCGACATTATAATTGGCCCGATGGCCCGAAACAGGTTCGAAAACACGTGCGAACCACCAGATGGCGCCCTATACTGGCCCGATGGGGCCAGTGGTAAAATGCCCTCGTTGGCGCCTGCACATTTGCTGTACAAACTGTTGGTGTATGGTCGCCATGACAACCTGTATTAGTCTTTGATCTTGGGTCAAAAAAGGTTGGGCACCCCTGATATACATATTGTATTATTATTTTTATTTCACAATATGTTGGTGTTGTTTTGTAATTGTTTAAGTTTTATTTATATTTTGTTTATTAGCACAAAAAGTATTTTAGGCATTCTGCATTGTATATGGGTCAGCTTGCTGAACGGTCTACTGGTTTTGACCCCCATGAAAAGAGTGCTGTTAACTTGAATGCATTTAATGCATTAATAAATGGTGGTCTTTTTTTGCAGACTATGGGGATCGATTACCTGGGCCAGTGGTTACAGTTGTGGGGCCAGTGATTGTTAAAAGCCACTGGCCCGAAGGGCCAGTGGCAAATTTCCCTTAATGTCTACCCCTGATCGCCCATGTCGCTTCGCATCACGCCGCACCAATACCATTTTTGGTTACAGGACTTATCAGTCAAGTATAAGCATCAATATAACATCAGTTGTTGTTGTAGTTGCAACACGCAGCATGCATAAAGCTAAAGGTCTAGCCTCGACACCCAGGCTTTCATTTTCGTTCGCCTTGCGCGAAAACGGAAAGCCTGGACTAACGCACGTTGGAAAGTGGCCTTCAAGTGGGAGTGAACCTTCCGGGGTGGGCGTCGCTCTAAATAATGTGACGTAGAACAGCAGTGGATGGGCGCGGGAGGGGCCGGGGATGACAACACGTTAGTGAGATCAAATCAGAGCGCAGCACTTCCGCCGTGTGGATCCCACGACACCCCCGCCCCCCAAGGCCAAAATCATTGAGGGCTAGACCAGGCTACTAAAGGTCTGACTCAGAGAGTTTTCTGTTTTCAATGATGAAATGCTGTTGGTTTAGTGGTGACACAGCTGTAGTTAGTTAGTAGCAGTAGTAGTGTTTCAAATCATTTTAAATATAGGCACTTTAATTTTAAATATCTTGGGTTGTATTGCATGCCATCGTGTTTGGTGGGCCAGGCTGGGCATTTAGGGGGGCATTGCCCCCCATGCACATGCCTAGATCCGCCCCTGTCTGCTTCTCAACTGTACTGCATTAAGAAGTTATGTGTAGTTTCAGCGTGACCTTGCCCTTTATCACTTCTCACCCTCACGGCGTTTTACTGGTAAGAATTAGTATACATAAATGAACACGAGTTTAAAGTCAGGATCATTCGACTCCCCCACAGTACTGATGTTTGGAAACATGTATTGCACATTTGGCACGACACAGTATGTTCAAATATTGTATTCATTCATTCTGGCACGTACGCCATGTTCAAATATTCTATTCATTCCTAGAACAAAAACAGTTGTGCTAGTCGTTTTATTTATGAAATTTGTTTCAGCACTTTACAGCAGTGGTTTTCAACCAGTGGTCCAGGGACCACCAGTGGTCTTTGAGAGGGTTCCAGGTGGTCCCCAGGCTAAATGATGGGAAGTAGGTTAATCAGATGTAACTCTTTGAGTCAAGAGTTAAAATATTCATCATGTGAATTATCCCAATCTACACAACTAGAGAATGTAGAATATTAATGGTCATTTTGATCTGTAGCCTATGTTTGACTGTTTCATTTCCCAAATCCAGCCATGGCATTGTGGACAAAAGCAAAAGAAATATTTAGTTTTTGGGGTCTGTGGGGCTAAAATGTGCTCAAATGGTGGTCCGTGGCTCAAATGCTGAATAAATAGTGGGCCCTGGTATGAAAAAGGTGGAAAACCCCTGCTTTACAGATCCACAAGCTCACCCACTCACTCTCAGTCACCCTGTATTAATGAGGGGAGCATGTCTATGTTCAATTGTCAATCCTATGTAATCCTAAACCCCAAACCTAACCCAACCCTGAGGGAACATGGTAGGAGGAAAGTGCAGAGGAAATATAAGGCGGACGCCCAGTAAAAAAAAAAAAAAAAAAAAAAAATCCCCTCCCCATTTGTCTTCCTCGCAGCCCCAACTTTCATTCATCTCCGCTGCAGTCTTTTGATTGATTGGGGGAGTGTGTGTACACTGACACGATTAGCTACCTCTCTAATTAGGATCCATGCTTTGTTGTAAACACAGGGGATTAGCACAACATAAACACACATATCAAACGACTAATAAACAAATCCGTCAAGAACCTCCGCTTACCTTTTACCAGCTTAGCAGTAAACCCTCACATCCTACTAGAAAAAATAAATAAATAATTGCCTGATTGCTTTCAAGCCCCTCCCCCCTTGAAGTGTTTCAATATCCTGTTGCTTATAGGTGGACAGCCATACTGTAAGCTCTTTTCATTGTTTCATGTATTTACAGCCCATATATATCCCATTTGTGGCCCGGTCATATAGATAAACATTTAAAAAAAATGTTACGTGTGTGTATAATATTGTGAGTTTAAAATAGTAACATTAGTCAGCTATACAGTATGTTCACTGGAGTGAAATAACAACATGTGCGTGTCTGTATAGGCAGACACACTAATTCTAAAAAAAATATTTAGGTAAGAAATATGTGACTCTTTTTCATACAGAGTAAAGTAAGACCTGTTCGGGGGAGGAGAAAAAAGTAATTAATTTTCCTATCCAAAATTAGTTAATAGCATAGGCAGACATACAAGAGCATGTCTGAAACAAATGTCAGAGCGGAAATGTCAGATGTCAGAGCTGAATAAATAAATAAACATGAAGTAATATCTCCAAAACGGTTGGGTCAGACTGAACAACCAATGTCAACATATTAAAGCAGGGGTTTTCAACAGGTGGTCCGGGGACCACCAGTGGTCCTGAGAGGATTCCAGGTGGTCCCAGGCTAAATGGAAATTTGGTTAACCAGATGTAACTCTTTGAGAGCGTAAATATGAAACCAAATGAACCCTTGCGGGTCTATTTGGTTTAATGTTTACACTCTCAAGAGTTAAAATATTGATCATGTGAATTAGCCCAAGTCTACACAACTAGAGAACGTAGAAGATTAATGGTCATTTTGATCTGTATGTTTGACTGTTTTGTTTCTGAAATCCAGCCTGGTATTGAGAGGACAAAAGCAATCTTTAGTGGCTCAGAAGCTGAATAAATAGTGGGCCCTGGTATGAAAAAGGTTGAAAACCCACTGTTTTAAAGCTATGATTCCCTGCTTTCATATGAGAGCGACAATGTATGTAAGGCTTGTGCCTGACACTGATGATAGACACGACATATGCGGCCATTGTGTCGGTCCACTCTTTTTTTCCCTGCAAGGAAATTCAGTAGTTGTTCACTCTCTGCCTTTGCTACTCAGATGTGCTCCTCCACAGTTCCATGAATTCATAATAGCCTCTGAAAGGTTGCCCTGGCATGAATCACTTGATGAAAGAGCAGGTCGCCTCCATTTGTCCTTCTGTGCAGCTTTAGCCAATTATCTTATTTTTCATGATGTTTCTGGCTGCCTGACAAGCCTATAAGTATCCACACAGAGAGTGGCAGGGGAGAAATCTCTGTTCATTCATGGCCCTATGAAGAAAAGCACAGGTAGTAATCCGGGATTTTTAATTAAATGTCAAGAGGTGACCAAAACTAAGGGAAAATAAAAAATAAAGGCAATTAAAATGTGGGAGAGAGCATGGAAGTGTCACACGCGAGCCTGCACACATGCGCACGCCCACACGCACACGTACGCACGCACACAGATCTGTGCTATTGAACGTTTGTCACTGGCTCGCTAGCCCGTGTTTCCCCTCTGTGACACTGATGTAAATGTTTGTCCAAGGGGACAGGATCCGATACAATAACACACATCACATTATGGAAATGGCTCATCGGCAGTGGCCCTCCCTTTCTCTCAGAGCTTTGACATTATGCAGACATACTCTCAATTCAAAGGGAAAGAAGACACGCACAAGTAGGCAGTTCTAATGCCATGCCCCCCCCCTTTCCCTTTTTTCCTTGGATTTTAAAGGTAGGGGAAGTGATTTCACTTTTGTCAGATATCACCCCAAATTTTTTTTTTCTGTTAAAATGCTCTATTATAAGGTGTGGAAACCATATATGGAGTTTCCCCCTCCCCCACGTTAGCAGAGGAGCTAATAAAAGTTCCCCAGGTGGTGGCAATTCTCCTCCAATCAGGATCGAGCAGCAGGCTCACATAGTGTAGCTACTGTTTGGCGCCCCTAGTGCACCAGGCTGGAACTACAGGATGAATTTCAAATCACTTACCCTACCTTTAAGTGGCAATTTGTTTCCATTCATGGCCAGGGAAAAGAGAGTAGTTTTCTTATTCTTTGGGCATCATGTGAGCCTATTAGTTTGGAATTGTTTCTGAACTGTCCACAGCCAACCAAAGACAAACAAAAAAACAATGAGAGGGGCCTTCCTCCAATCAGGATCGCGTGGGCATCGGCCTTGGCCTGTTGCACTTCGCCCACTGTAGAGTGCGTGCATGTGCACATCTTGTTACGGTGGGGACCAGAGGATTTTCCAAATCACCCAGCTCACTGAATGCTCCTTTAATATTGAGGACCAATTATATAAAGTGATTAATTAGCATCAGACATACTGTACCTTGTCTGAAATGCTGTAAGACTTTTTTTTTTAATGAGCTATTGCGGCAGTTCATTAAAGACTAATTAACATTAACAATTATATATTTTTTCAAAATGCTATAGTTGAACAAGCTACCAGGAGCCCGCTTGGCTCAAAGCCCAAGCAATAACAAGTCTGCAAAAGGGTGTAAAGCACACTTTGTTCCAGGGCCAAGAAGATTCAATCCCTTTCAATTTCCTTTTTTTAAATGACAAGCAGTCATCCTCTCTGAGCGCCCATCACATCATGTACAGTCCATGGAGCCCATTACCATGGTAACATTTTCTGACTATACACCTGGAAAAGCACAAGAAAAGGAGAGATGCCAAAAGATAAAACATGAACCCATGTTCTCTGTACTCCACACCTGTGGAAGGATTTGATTTTGATGCCAACATTCATATGGGCAAAACTACAGACTAAAAGTTTCACTTTCACTTTGTCTTCATTGTGTGTAGCCAAGAGCCATCTAGTAAAAGAGTTGCATTGCAATATTGAGGGGTCAGAAACTGAGCGCTTATGAGCACTGTTCATGCAGCCTGAATAGGGACAATTATTTTTAACAAGGGAAGTGCAATATGATCTATTTTATGCATGTGTGCAACATGCCAACTGTTTTGTGAAGTATTGTACGGTAACAACCCCAGTCTCTGTAATGTTTATTTTGTATTACTACATAAAATAAAGGGATTTAAGATCATTAAAGCTAGGGTTAATGCCTGAGTCCATTACATTTCTGCCTACTAGCAGTTCAGGACTTGTCCCTGTTTGTTGTCCACATTATCAATAGAAGTCTAGGTACAGTAGAAGAGCTGCCATTGAACTGACCGACCCCATGAAGTGAAAAGAGTTTGTGTAACTCATACTCTATGCCACTGGAGGCACATAATACAGTACCAATTCAGCAAGCTAAAACGATAACATTCTTAATGCTTCAGACTGATTTTATGGACTCATGTCGGTTCATAAATCTATCATTTAAATACTATGATTAAGCTGCTTCCTAAACTAATGGGAGCCAATAACATTCTGAATGAAATCAATGTATTGTCAAAAAACACACCCATGACAAGTCTAATAAATACAGTCTAAACATTAACGATGATATAGTTAAAATTGCAGGAAAAACATACACTGTGTGTCTAAATATGGTACTGTACTTTGTACTTGATGTTGTGTGCATTATGTACTGCATATCATAGTACAAAATTGGGTTGCTGTACACAGTTACATTTCATTTATTTATGTTATAAAGCAATGTATTGCTTGTGCCTTGTGCTGTACCTTGGTGTTTTTAATCATCCATGTGTGAGCTGGCAGAGGTTCTGTTTCCTATCCAGAACTAATGCTTGTAAATTATGGTAAACTGATGCAAATTGGCCTTAAATGCATTGCTCCCACATACACGTTGTTTTGTCAATACTGTTTACTGATTCCATGCTCATATTGTGGTTGTTTTTTTCCTTTCTCCTAGCTTTTTCCCTGCAGCTTGGCTTCTTGAGACTACCATTTCATATAACCCATGTCTAACCCAAGGCAAACATTGCTTTGAACAAGATAAAATCAATCGGAAATGCAAGCTTTACCTGGTGCTATGCACATTATTCACCTCCACACAGTATGTGCTCTGTTTTGCAGTGAAAACAAGGCCACGGCTGGGGCTCATCTCATATTTTAGCTGTATTAATGTTGGTTCAACTAAAGGTTCAACTCTGTGAAAGTTTAATTGCTCACAGATCACAGACACAAACTGACATATGGGGGAAAGGGGAAGCCACGTTGATAAGTTGAAGGTGTACATTAACTCATGTTAGAATTGTGTTACTTGGGAACAAAAGCCACTGTGTAGTAGTTGCATTGTGCAGTAGATCACGGCTTTTCAACCTTTTTGATACCAGGGCCCACTATTTATTCTGCATTTGAGCCACAGAGCACCATTTGAGGACATTTTAGCCCCACAGAGCCCAAAAGTAAAGATTTCTTTTGCTTTTGTCCACAATACCAGGCTGAATTTGGGAAACCAAACAAGCAAACATACAGATCAAAATGGCTATCAATCTTCTACATTCTCTAGTTGTGTAGACTTGGGATAATTCAGATGATGAATATTTGAGGGTCCATTTGGTTTCAATTTTACACTCTCAAGAGTTACATCTGGTTAACCAACTTAGCTGGGGACCACCTGGAACCCTCTCAAGGACCACTGGTGGTCCCCGGACCACCAAACCCCTGCAGTAGATCATCCCAAGATGCGGAATATCACCTGAAAATCCTTTTTCTAACCTCTGTTTGTTTTTGATATTCTGGGAAACTGAACTAAACAACCGCTCTTGGTCTTTTTCAGCAATGCCCTGTTTTACACTCACACAGCTAGTCAGCAACTGTACATGTACTCACACTTGGGAGCTGCCCCATATAACCACAGCATTCTAGCGCTGGCTGTAATGGAGCGATGTTGTGTACCTTGATCGTGGGCAGCTCAACACTAGGTTTTAGGAGAAGAAATATCACTTATTCGCCATTTCCAACAGCCAGGAAGGTTTCTGAAAACCTTGACATTCTGATAAGTATATTTATTTTTATTAGTTGCGTTGCAACATGTAAGCAATAGCTGATGATACACAGAGAGTGTACCAGCATCAAAGGTATAACAATTTATAGGTTGCACCAGACATCAATGGGTTAAAATGAATGTAAATAGACTAGAGCTGAGCAGTCCCGCCCCTCTTGTGACATCGAAATGGATTCCCCATTAATTTTCCTCAAAATGAGCGGATTATGCCACGGAAAAGCCAACTCGGGTCATACCAAATCATGACAACAAACATAATTACCATACAATATCTATTTAGCAAGAACAAAACAGCACAACACAGCACTTTTTGTTTAGTTTTTCTTCATAGAAATGATTTGATTGTCCCAAAACATTGTGTGTGTTGTCATGATTTATCACAACCGAGTTGGCTTTGTGCGTGGCGTAATCGTCTATATACTGTACAACTCGTCTCTGTTATCATTTCTGGAAAAAGGGCGACGTCACAAGAGAGGCGGACTGCCCTATAGTAACCCTGACTCGGAACTCACCAGCATAACACAAAATTGGTCAGTTAAGAGATGTTCACAAGATTTTATCCAGTAAACAAGCAGGGGTCAGAAGTAGCAGGATAACACTCAGCAAAAGCAAACTTAACCAGCAGGGATCAGAATCATCAATCAGGATTTATGACATAACTACCCTTAGTGAGAATATATTTCTAGCCTCTGATGTTCCACCTTTGATCCCACATCTGTATGCTTTCTCTTCTTTCGCTTGCTACTGCTTGTTCTCTTAAAAGCTCAAAGGTCCCTGTGAGTTAGCTTCGCTCCATGGGTACACCTGGGGACTTCTGCAAATGCAAGGTAGTCGTCAGAACATTGCAGAGAACAGCTGCTAACAAAGCTACGGTATGCTCACTGTTTTCAAAAAACGATCATGTCACCAACTCAGTATGAAGGACCACACTGCAGAATTTGCATTGCTTTGGCAATGGAAGCTGGGAGATTGTTGTTCTCAGTCTCTAGTTGAGGAAGCAAAAAAAGAAAGAAGAATCAAGAACAATTTGTGACTGAGTGAGCCAATTATTGTAGTCTAAGCATCAAAAATAATGGATATATATCTGAAGCCCATTTTGTCTATTGCACTGTGGAGATGGAAACGCTATTTCATCCCTGTATATGTCCTGACATACACTGGAGTGACAAATAAAAACCTTGAACCTTGAACTTGAATAATATGACCATGTTGCAGAAATTGTGCACAGAAATATAAAACGACTAACACTCTCCCCTTAAACCCTAATGAAAGAATGTGAAGCATGCGTACAAACAAGCCATAACACTCGTACTTTAGTTGCCAAGTTCACAGAAAAACAGTTAACACAGCAGAGGAATCAAACTCCATCTAACTACTGTATTCCCTTTAAATAATCACATTTGAATCAGACAGCGAATGACAAAAAATGGATCCTGTAGTTAAAAGAACTTGAGAACCATCCATCTGACTGACTTCACAACCCGAGACTTGCATCGTTCCCAACAAGCAAGTGTAGTAGTAATGATGGTTTGCCACCATTATATAGGCGAACTATCACTAATATATTTTAGAGTTGCTGTGTTGAACTACTGTAGGAAAAACTAAGAAACTAAGAAAAATGTCCCACCACTCACACCACACACCACTGTGTTGCCTAGAACTGGAGAATTGACTCATATGCCATCAATGACATACTGCACAGTACACTCCTTCCATCATTTTCCTTCATAAAATGACTGCTATTATAGGTGGTGAAATTGTCTGGTAAAGTTTTACTCAGACTAGACTGGACCAGTCAGAAAAGTAGAGTGTAATCACTATTTTACAGACATTGAAAGAATCTTTCCCTCATAAAAATGAACGGTATTACTGTATATGTGGTGAAATTATCTGATCAAGCTTTGCTCAGACCAGACTGGACTAGTCAGAATAGCAGAGTGTCTGTACAATCACCATTGCACAGACATTGAAATCTGACAGAAGTTGGTTGTTTCACTAACTAATGAAAAACTAATGAAGCAAAAGAAAAGTGTTTTCTCCATGATGTCGAATAGTAACCACTAATAATCAGGTCAAATGCAGTGGCGGCCGGTGAATAGGGGCGCATGTGCGCCACACCACCATGCAATAGCCTACCTCATGAATGACGGAGAAATGAAATCTGCAGCTTGTCATTTTCTTTAAATAAGCAATCCATCAGTGCAAATTGTATATAGCCTAATATAAGTAACTAAAGCCCACTCTAACCACAAAGTGATTAAAAGTTGTAATATACTGCCATGAAATGTCAAAAGTTGTTTACGTTGTACAACGTTGCTGATAGGTTACTGAGTCTCACGTGTTGGTTCGCATTCGTCTTTAGGCATTGAGCTCTGCACTGAAGGGCAATGCATTGCGGTCCTATTGACTTCAATGCAAACGGTAGGAGCGATCCCGGTCGCAAAATGTGCGCGACCAAACCACTTGAGGGCAGCACACAACACAGTTTTACATAGAGTTGAACACAACTCCACCACAGACATGAATGAAGAGACACAGAGCAAGGTAAAGGGAGGAATATACAGTAGGCTAGTTGAATTAATTTTGATAATGGAATAACAAGACAAAGATTTTATAAGATAACTATAAAGCAATGCAGAAAACACCAATTGAAAGCAAAACACTGCAGAGCTAAAGAGCTGGAACCAGATAAATGTAATCATCACACAAAAATCCAAGGACAGAGGAAGAGAGTATCCTACACCAGTAGCCTACCCAGGAGGCCCAGGACCTTTTCAAAGAGCTGGTAAAGATTGGCTGACAGCATCCATTCACACCAACTCATTGTTTTGCTTCCATTGAATGTGATGATATTATTATATTATCATCATTATTATTATTATGATTTTTTTATAGCGCCCCCCCCTAAAGAAAAAGTCACCAGCCGCCACTGGTCAAATGTACTGTATTTGTCAGTAAATGTGCATGCATGAATTAATGTATTAATGATACTCAGACGACACATTCAAACAAGTGTCTAGGTCCAAGACCTGAACGTCACAAGTGCGCTGCATTACAAATGAGAAGAGGGAGAGACTATTTCCTCTCATGCAACAAATGTGGTTGTAAACCCCCCGGGAAAAGGACTTTTACATATAGAGTAACTGCACCAATCTGAGTACAAATTTGCATGCAAATTCTCTAGAGAGCAAGGAAACCTTTGCCCTACATTTTCCCCATCTGCCTGTTACAGCGCCACCATGAGGCAGACTTTTGCAAAACGCATTTCTTTGTATTACTCGGACGAATTTCATCCACACATCGTGCAAATTGATATGCATCTCGTTCAACATCACAAATTGCTATCATCCTGGCGGAGACCTGTGCCCACAAGGTCAATGTTTTCTAGTTTGCCCTCGTTTACCTGGCTTTTGATTTAAACATTTCAGATAGGATGCAGTTCAATGTACAGATGATTCTGTAAGTATTAGCCGACATGCACCCCTTCTCTTTCCCCTCAATTTCAGGTTGCAGATGGAGGGATATATAGGATGGAAGATTTTCAAGATGAAGCATGCCAAAAATGCTTGGCATAAGATAAACTGTTCTTGTAATGCTCTTCTCTCCACACGGCAGCAGATCAAACTTGCGATACAGAATACTAAGCTGATTGTGTCATGTCAACTCCAACTAAAAGAAATGAACTATACAATCAGGTTAAAATTCTCCTACCATCACTCTATGTGATTTAGTTAGTAGTAGTGTAAGGAGAAGAAACCATTGTCAGACAGAACCATTGTCAGACTTCTGTGAGTTTCTTTCAATGTCTGCAAAATAGTGATTACACTTGCACAACCATTCAGTGCAATGAGATTGCATAAACAGGTGAGGCATTCATCCATTTTCAATTGCATTGTTTCTGATTTATTAATGACAATGTATTATAAGGAAGAAGGAAAGGCAGTTTGCAGCCTAAGCATTTCATAAAGGTCAAAACCAAAGTCACAACACGGATTTCCACAGTGAAATTTGTTTGCACATTCGACCAATCTCTTTGGAGCGGTGAGCAACACAATCAGGCAACATTAGTTGTTCTGACCCGAAATCCAACCCAGTGATGCCGAGTGCCAAGCAGGGAGGCAATGGGTGCCATTTTTACAGTCTTTGGTATAAATACACACAGGGGCTACAAATTACACACCCCAGAAAATAAACAACTGCCACACATCTGGTCTGTGACGTATATACTCTGCGACCACATTAATTTAAGATTCATAATGCTAGCACCTGTGAATGTCTGATGGAGTATATTATAGTACATTGGGCACTATCTAATTTGGGGTCGTGAGTTGTGACATTTGTAGTCTCTGTGTGTTTCTATTACCCACCCAGGGATTGAACCCCCAACCTCCCAGTTTATGGGCAGACACTCAAACCACTGTCTGGTAAGTTTAGCTGTGCACCACAGGTGTACAGTAGTGTGACACTTCAAATGACTTGTGGTTCGGACATAAGTCTTATATAGATGTACAAGGCTAGTAGAGATGCTCTAGAAGCAGCAGGTTGCCACTGACAACTGTTGGATCTGCTCCCATCTCTCCTCATCTTCAGCCAGGGAGGCAGCGTACCGCATGGTGGTGGGTGCAGTAAGGATGAACGCGATGGTGGCTTAATTTGTAGAATGGAAGTGATTGTTTATTTTCTTTATCCTGTGTTGACTTTCGTCAGTTGCCAGGGGAAGAACATGTGGCAGAACACATGCAAGATCAGGGTCCACAGGGCAAAATGAGTCACACAAGAGCATTGTGTGCAAATAACATACAGTACATTCCTCAAATTGTTTGTAATAATAACGTAATATCATATTGTATATGGTTTGAGCCTCAATCACCATTGATATAAGCAGTTCTTGTCATGTCTTTCTGGACAGTTTAGCTACAGTAGCACAATGCCCTGAGGTGGTGGGAGCGCTGATATGCATATTATTTTACTTTTGATTATACAACTTATGCTAGATAAAACCAGGCTTGTTTCCATTCCATGCCAGCTTGGAAAATCAACAATGGTGGACATTGTAAACAAAGTGGAAATGCAAATTTTAACTTAAGACTGAGGAAGAGGAGGGATTATACAAAGTAGGGTGCATGGATGTCATCATTATGAGGCCAAAATCTAATCAGCCGTTCATGAGAGCAATTTCTATAAAAGCACCTATATGATATGAAAGCCTGATTGTTAACACTTGGTTATTTGGAATGGAAAACACACATGGGAGCAACAAAAACACAAAGAAAAACTTGCAATACAGATTGCTACACAACCTAAGGTTATTGTGTCATGTCAAGTCCAAGTTAAAAGAAATGAACTACATAATCGGGTTAAAATGCTCCTAGTGTCACTCTCAGTGATTTAAAGTGTAGGTAACCTGCAAAAAACTCTCAAAAGTGTTGACACATGTCCCTCAAAAATAGCCTAAGTATCCCAATGATATATTTAAAATGCCTGATGCGGCCATACACATCTCACATTTGAGGTTTATAAAAATAAAATTACTACATCTGCCACTTTGGGAAATGTAGTTCTGAATCTGTTGATGTCGCGGGTGTGTGACGACAATAGGAGATCTTGTTGCAATGCTAACTCCGATGGACACGCCCTTCTCCTCGTCAGCACGGTAGCGCCCCAGCAACGCAGATGTGCTTATTGAGTATAGACAGAATCAGCGTGGAGTCTAGACTATTTATAGCGCTCAGTTCTTGGAACAACTTTTCGGTCGTCTACAACTTTTTCGGTGGGTGCAGCAATATAGGTGGGAAGGGAATTCCGATACACGTTTGGCCAGTGGAAATCTGGCATGGCCTCAAAGCCACATTTGAAAAGGGATGCTGCACATTTGAAAAGGGACCTGTCCGACCTGGCATACTGAGCGTGGATGTTTTTACGCAGTGTACTCCTAGTACGCAGGCAGCAGTGTGCGTAAAACTCGGAAACAATGCTACTGCCCGGACATGAGATTGTGAAAGAGATTGTAAAAGCGAAGCTGCTGCTGATCCCCGAGAGGATCAGTATCAGTGGGTAGACGCAGCGGTGGTCTGCTGGCTCGTTCGGTTATTTACGTACGAGCATGTTTACCAAGATTACTCTCTCCTTCACAAATACTCCTCCTGTTTTTAATGTTATCGTCATGGTTCTATCCCAGCATAAAGCACAGTTGCTGCTAACGTAATGTCCATAATCCATCCACCGAGTCCCCTCGCATTCCAGCGGCAGAAAACAACTAAACGTTGGCTTGGTGCTGGTGGAGAACTCCAGTTTGTCTCCATTCAGGCAGCTCGAGCGCTCAGTTTCCGACTCCGCAATGTCGCAAGTCTTGTACTAGATGGCTCTGAGCCACTAGTCAGCTGGAGTGAGGCACGCCCCTCGCGACTGCAGTGTGTAGAACTATTAGCCACATACGCTAGCTCTGTTTCAACATGGATATTGCAAAAACGGTCTGAGAGACTGTCTGAGTAAAAACAACGTGTGGTGGCCGTGTGGTCCCCGGTCACGATCATTAACAGAGTGATGTATGTACTCCGTTACGAGAGTGTTTAATATGGTAATTCCCATGGCCACTCTTCTATGCAAGTCTATGCAAGTCAATGGGAACCCGATGAGATGTTCTCCTAATGACGCGCCATATGAACTCGTAACTTTCCGGCGTGATTGGCCAGTGCTTCGGGGGTTGGACCACCTTTCTTCTGATAGCCCCCAGAGCAAATACACACCAAGTATTGTTGTATTGGCAAATGTGTTTGTAATTATGACACAATTTGATTGGGAAAAGTAGTGCAAAACAGGTTACTTACACTTTAATGCGATCCATTTAGTTCTGTTCTCTGCCAGTATTACCTTGTGTTCTTTGTGTTAGCCCTCTAATACTTCTCCCCTTTTGCTTTCAGCTGGGTCTCGTCTGAGATTCGATTCAGCCTGCCTTGTGCCTTTCTGTGTGGTTTCACCTTTTGTGCCTTTTTCGATTGTTTTCCTGATTGTTTATCTGTTTTTCAACCATTGCCTGCATCAACACACGATGAGGATAGTCTGTTTTGTTGCCTGTTGCCTTTTAATACATACCTGGAGCAGGTATTTTAACCTGCCCTGTTCTCTAGCTACGTTCACACAATGTAACAGTGACACCAAGTTTTAAAATGAAAAGTGATTTCTTTGAGTTCATAAAGCATATGCAGGAAATAAGCAAGAGTCACAATAGCCTCAATGAAAGTATTGATACTAATAATTTAACTTAGTTAAATATATTCCATAATATAATTCAAAGAGTGAAACTTTCTTGTTTTAATCCTGATGAGTATGGCACACAGTTCATAAAATAATCCCAAATTCCAAGCTCGGTGAATTAGAATATTTTACAAGATCAATAACAAAAAAATTGCCAACTCCACCTGGAAGGGAAAATTTGCATCTCCATGAAGCTTATTAACATACTGAAGCACAAAGTACTCTAAAAAGATGGCTGTGTGTTGAAACACCAGCCAATACCATGGCCTAAATCATGTGTTTTGCAATGTCCAGTCCCAACATAATAATCTAAAATTATATTTTACAGCACTGTGTTGGTTGATGTCGAACTTCCTTTTCCAGCAGTATTTGGCATCTTCCCACAGAGCCAAAACTACACTGTTGATTTTTGGTGTTTGCTTGAATAGCAGAGCGCCTAGTATTAGATCGTAGGGAGATGGTGAGATGGAGAGATGGAATATTCCAGTGTCTAAAAATGCTGCAACATCGGGCGGCATTGAGGGGCCAGAACACCACGCAAGCACGCTGTTGATGCAGCCC
The DNA here is from genome assembly GCA_039105355.1 of Benthosema pterotum. Lineage (NCBI taxonomy): Eukaryota > Metazoa > Chordata > Actinopteri > Myctophiformes > Myctophidae > Benthosema > Benthosema pterotum. The sequence continues at coordinate 12,474,450 of CM076984.1, read as the reverse complement.
TGCACTGTGACGAACTCTGTCTATGCTCTAAGAATCCAGCCGATGTATGTGTACCGGCTATCTGATTGGCTTTCTGGTCTCCTGGCAACGCAGACAACCTCTGATTGGCTATCTGGTCTCTAGGCAACGCCGACAACTTCTGATAGTCAGAGGCAGAGCTATCATTTGTAGTAGTATCCGCTGAAATAATACAGCAGACGCCATATAATTGATGTATCAATTCTTGTTTACATAATATTCTAATTCATTGAGATGGACCTGTAGTACTACTTCGGAGATGTGGTGCTGAACAGAACTGGGGCAAATTATGGACACATGCCTGGGAAATGTGGCCATATTCTTGTTATAGACAGACTGGACTTTTGTAGGGAGAAATATCGATGGAGCAACAGCAATGTATGTATTCCTCTCTCTCTCTCTACTGCCTTCAGCCCACACAAACCACTGGTGATTTTAGGATGGTTCCAGGGGGGCACTTGCCCCCGGTGGAAAAAAAAGTTGGCAGAAAAGGTTAGGCTATATATAGAAAAAATGCTTTTGTAATTTGTGACTTCTTTCAATTGTAACTTCATACTCATTTACTCATTTACACATTTATATTTTTCCATTCCATGCATTATTCTATTTATTCAGTATTTTAGCCTCACACCACCATTTGATGTAGAGTTTAAGAGAGAAATAACAATTCTTCTACATTTTCTAATTGTGTAGATTTTTGAACATTATGTAATTCAGAAGTTTAGATATAATGAAATGAGTATAAAATGAAACCAAATGGACCCATAAGGGTCCATTTGGTTTCAGTTCTGTAACTCAAGAGTTACAGATCTATGCCCCACCTGCTGGAAGAGTCTAAAATCGCCTATGCACAAAACGGGAACTTTTCCGCACCTTGAGTTCCAGTTATTCAAATACAATTCAAGCTCAAGTTCATTTATTTATTCATCCGCAATAAAAAACAAGAGCTCACCCACTGTTTATTATTTTAAGGGGTTGTATTATTTCTTGCCACAGACACGCACGCACACACACGCACGCACGCACACGCACACACACACACACGTTCTGTTTACAGTCTCACTATGTTTGGAAGTCACAGACGTCCTAATTTTAGGATGAACTCATTCAAACCTAGCATAAACAGTAAACTACAGCATAAACAGTAGAACCGTCATTATACTAGAAGCCGGATTTCAAACACACAGCAGAAATTACAGAGTGCACATAGACTCCACCCGTGTGATATGTGGGACTCAAAAATAGCCCCCTTGAAAGGAAACATGCTATTTATCATACAGTATCTAACCGTAAGAAAGAATAAGCAATTAAACTATATGGGTCAGTGCTTTTTGAGTTAGTGCTCATAGGCACGGCAGTCTCATTTATCATAAAAGCCAGAGAAAAGGAATACAAAACAAAGTGTCTTCTACTACTGCCCTTTTTTATCCTCTTAATCCAGACCTAATCAGAGAAACCCGGCAGCATGACTCCAGTGTGAAAACCAGCCTATGTGTGTGTGCGTACGTGCAAGTGTGTACAGTATAATGTGTCTGGAGTGTATGCGAGCATGGAAGGAAACTTATTATTAATCCTGGTGAAATGATAGGTCAAGTGAATTAGAACCATCTTGCAGTGGAATAATAGATAATATAAGCAACTGTGCTTCTTTGTCTGGTCAAGTATGCTAGTAAGAATTTGTGGAAACGGGCAAATGGCCAACCACAACAATGGGGGCATTGAGGGCAATTCACTGACAGTCCGCACAACACGTCCTGCCCTCTCAGGCAAGAAGCTCCCAACTCTACTCATGTAGAACTTCACTACTTAGTTAAAATGCCCCCATTTTCCTAGTTGAGTGTTTTTTTTTTTTTCAAGGCAATTGTTGCCTGTAAGGCAGCAGTCTGGTGTGGGCGCTTCACACACCCCATTTTAAGTGATAAATTGTTCAAATGGAAATAGTTCAACCTGGGCCCACAACCTGACATACTCATGTAAAAAAAGTAAATGTTTGTGGCTATGAAGTGTTATATAGACCAAGATCCAAAACACAAAAGAGGCCGACAACAAAAACAAGAATGTACAGTATTCTCAAAACATAACCCACAAAATGTACCTTAATGCAAAATTAAGAAAACACAGTTTACTTCAAGGAAATAATGATTGAAAGTGAAACGTTTTGATACATAAAGCATCCACTAAAGTATCTTCACTGTGGATGAAATTGCCTTTATACTCATTTGGAATGTTGCCATTTTTAGTTACCGCCTTTGTTTCATTAAGAAACTGACTTACTGAACCATCCAGTCAGCTAGAAACTGACCCCGCATGTGTAAATGTGATAAACAAACCAACCTGACCCTGATGGCAGAATAAAAGCCTCCCTAAACAATATGTCTGGATGAGTGTTGTCACAATGACTGCAGTAGGAGTGCAAAGGAGGTCTTGTGTTCTCATTAAGGCCCTTCAAACAAAAAGACAGTCAGACAAAAAACAACCAACAGCGAACACAAATAACATCAACGTGCGCACTTCAATAAGTAATGCGACTATCTAGTAGTACATATAGGCGTGTATTACTATTTTAAAACATATAGGCTACATTTGGCCGCTGTGCCAGCTCATTTTATTCTACAGCATTGCTACAACTTTCAAATGGATACAGTATAAAAGTACAGACAGGACAGAATCCTGACTCCAAATCTTCAGAATTAATTATTAGGCTAGTATAGGCTGAACACGCAGCACAGAGAAGATTTATGCTGCCCAAGATCAGTCTGCTAACCCTGATCTATGGCTGTGTTTCTGGAATAAATGAAATGTACTGTATGTACAGTAGTTTAGTCATTCTAGGGTTGCTGCTGTCCATGGTTCTGAAAGTGTTAAGGTTGCTTGGATGTTGCTCTGACACGATGTCAGTGCCAGCGCTGGTGTTGTTTACATGAAATATTGTTTCAACTTGCTTGTGTGGTAGACGTGGGTGGTTGTCTGCTGTGCACTTTTGTCATATTCCACAGAAGAGCAGTGTAGCTTAAATGATGCAATTAAGGTGGATTTACATTCATGCTTAACCTGCACTGTTTGGTTGTTTGAGAACTTCCTGGGTTAGGGTTAGTAAGCTGTTAGCTGTAATTGTATGCACCCTCATTCGCCAAACAATATGTGTTGACAACCTTTCCGCATGTTTGGACTAATGGGACTTTGGCAACCCCCTTAACGTCATGGGATAAAGTTGTTCAAACCCTCAGGGAGAGAGTCCATTAGACACGTGCGCGTACACACACACACACACACACACACACACACACACACACACACACACACACACACACACACACACACACACACACACACACACACACACACACACACACACACACACACAGTTACTGTACAATGCCACTTGGTGATGAAAACCAACCAAACCATAATAAGCCACAAACAAACTTCCCTCCCCATCCGCTCCCTGCATGTTTCTGTCAGAAGCTGTTGAGGGACAATTTGCCCTTTTGCTGTTCACCTCATGGTTGACTGGTGGAAATGGTGTTCCATACTCTGTCTGGTAAAATAGCTTATCATACCTACTGTAGGTAACATAAGCCTGGCCATTAATCTATTCATTTAAGGCACATGTGTCAAAGTCAAGGCCCGCGGGCCAGATGTCTGAGTCTATTAAAAAAAAAAGTAAGTCTCTAGCACGTTCCTATCAAAAGTTATGATCGTTTAAAGAAATGCTTTTGAGCTCTCTTCTGAACGGCATGTAATGCATGTTGTCCAGCAGGGGGAGTCGTTTTACCAGGCTAGGCTGCTGGCACTGCAAAGTGAGAACTATACTTCAGCAGTACAAGGGTGTGTAACCGAGAGAACTATACTTCAGCAGTACAAGGGTGTGTAACCGAGAGAACTATACTTCAGCAGTACAAGGGTGTGTAACCGAGAGAACTATACTTCAGCAGTACAAGGGTGTGTAACCGAGACAACTATACTTCATCAGTACAAGGGTGTGTAACCGAGAGAACTATACTTCAGCAGTACAAGGGTGTATAACCGAGAACTATACTTAGTTAACTATATACTTAAATTTAGTATTTGAAATTTAAATGCTATTTTCGTATGGTTTATTGATGCTCTGTAAATAAAAATAGCATCTTTCATAGCAAATGTCTTAATCTAGGCTACAAGTATAAAACCAATAATGAAAAGTCATTAATATATATTAATAGCTATTCTTAATAATAAATATGACTTGTGTGATACACTGTATAGAAGTAACGGCTGTGTATATAAACATGCGTGTGCCGTGCATGCTTGCGGTCTGCGACTGGTTGCACCGCGGCGCTCCGGCCCCCATGAAGTCACATTAAGTCCAATGCGGCCCCCACCCCAAATGACTTTGACACTATTCATTTAAGGTATGGGAGCCAACAACAATCCCGTTTAATTGGCTGAATGATGAATATGAATACTTTATGAATAGGTACAGTTAAAAGCTAAAAGGATATAAAGCTATATAATCTCGTAAATAATGTGCGCTCAGCAGAGCATATCTTGCATAATACGGATTGCGAAGGATGGTGCCATTATCACTTAATTATGGCCTAAGATCTGGAAATAAAAGACTAGGCCAGAACTGAAGAAGTACTGTACCTGGGATGCAGCCAGTGAGTGTTATTTCATATTTTGTGTCACGCTGGACCAATTCCCAAGTGGCCTTTGTACTTAAGAGCACGGGTACAGTTCAACCTCTCATGCACGTCAATCAGGCCTATTCTATTCTGCTACTCCTCACAGTCATTCCAACACAGTCTCTCTCATCTCATAATTTTACAGTGACACTGATATATCTTGTGTAGCTCTTTACAACATACCAGCAGTGTTTGCATGCTAGAGTATGTTACATACTCGGGCAACGACAAATTAGTCCTACATTATACTTTAATTCGTCACTGTGTAATGACAGAATGTACAGAGAGCGTATTGATCCAGTGACAGATAAAGCCATTAGTGAAGTTCTACATTACAAAAGATATCAGATGAGAAGTGTGGAGGACATGAAGTGCTGCTATGTTGGACACTGCTGATTCTTCCTGGCACACATGGCTACCAGTCACAAGAAAAGAGAGTCCTCATCGTCTCTTAACGCTAAAGCTGTCTTGCTCAGAAGAAAAACAGAAAGAGAGTGGTTGCCCTGGTAACAATGCTGAAGACTGTCAAACTTGAGCACGCTATTAACTCAAGAGAAATGTGCGAGGTGTAACAACATGAGAACATTATGGAGCAATACTTCAGAATCTTGACAAGCCGATGATAGCCAGTAGGTCATATTATTTGCATTGTCATTCCTGTATTTTTTGTAGTTTTTTGGGTCGAGTGGAGGACAGATTTCTTGGGTATACAATAGTGGACTGGTGCGTCATCATTGTTATTTTTTCTTCTTAATAATTTTCATCCCACAATTTTGTGAGCCATTTTTTCAGCCAGTGGCAATTACCTAATGTGATCCTGGGCTCTGCACGCCCTCCGCGAACCCGGGGAGGCAGCCTGACAGGGGGAGTTACAAAACATCCCTGTTCTGAAGGTGCATTATTCCGATGTAGCCTTGGTCCGACTCGCCCCAGGTCACTGAAACGTTCTGCGTTGTAGTACTATATATAATAGGGACTTTAAGCCTAGTATGGCGACCTCTCTACAACGGCAACAGGAACTCGATCCGTGCTCGATAGATAAACTTCTGCCTACTACGGCAGAACCTACACTTTAAGGTAGTGTCCACAACCCCGTTGGACACACTCATCGTGTCACCATGGTAACCCGTCACCGTTGGGATGGATGCTGGTTTAATGATTTTGACAGCTATGGCGATTGCGTCATAGCAGCCGTATATCCAGTATGGGGTGCTGTTCTGAAAATGCCTATTGTGCCTATTGTGACCGGACAAGGCATTGTCCTTGTATAGGTCGGGTCCCCCCCAGTGTCGGTGTCCCCCCATTATCCCCACTAGAGGGCAGCACGCGCTGGCTGTGAAATAGGCTAATTACCTAATGTGATCCTGGGCTCTGCACGCCCTCCGCGAACCCGGGGAGGCAGCCTGACAGGGGGAGTTACAAAACATCCCTGTTCTGAAGGTGCATTATTCCGATGTAGCCTTGGTCCGACTCGCCCCAGGTCACTGAAACGTTCTGCGTTGTAGTACTATATATAATAGGGACTTTAAGCCTAGTATGGCGACCTCTCTACAACGGCAACAGGAACTCGATCCGTGCTCGATAGATAAACTTCTGCCTACTACGGCAGAACCTACACTTTAAGGTAGTGTCCACAACCCCGTTGGACACACTCATCGTGTCACCATGGTAACCCGTCACCGTTGGGATGGATGCTGGTTTAATGATTTTGACAGCTATGGCGATTGCGTCATAGCAGCCGTATATCCAGTATGGGGTGCTGTTCTGAAAATGCCTATTGTGCCTATTGTGACCGGACAAGGCATTGTCCTTGTATAGCATTAGAAACTATGGCATCCTGTAGTGAGTTGGCTGCAGTTTCTATTCTCAATCTCCAATTATTATTTTTTTTTGCATCGGCTAGTGGCCTTTTGTTTAGGTCAGACAGATCATGGACTGCGGCATTGTGCACCGATCCCTGCGTACCCTGGGCAGCAAATCAATGAACACCATTTTGTTTTCACATACAGCCTGGAGCAGAATGGAGTGTAAAAAAGAACTCTCTACTGTACGGTATGTGGGTGGTCTGGAAACTCATGTGTAGCCTTAAACGTGAAAGTGGGTTCCATCTACGGCTCTCATCACCCCAGCAAAGCAATTCCCTGTTGCTGGTAAGAGGTTTCAGAGAGGATTAGACACTGGTAGTCACTCAGGGAACATATCAGAAAAGAAATGTCCACCACTAGAATGATTGGCATGACACTTTGCACGCACGCTCGTTATCCCCCTCTCCATTCCCATTTCATACAGTGCCAGGAAAAAAGTAAAAACCAACCATACTGCAAAGTTAATAGCAATTGAAGTGTCTTGTTCAATGGCCCCTGGCCTCAGCTGCTGATTTTGTGGAGGGTTACATTGAGGGAATCCAGCCAACACGGCCATAACGGCGTGCCCTCATGTTCACCTGGAATCACAGGCGATCTGCCTGAAGTTCCCTCTCAGAGAGGCTCCTTCTTCTTTCTTTGAATCGAGCCGTAATGGTCCTTCTCAAAATTCTCATCTGATTGTGCCTGTGTTTCACCTCTCGCGTGACCCCGTCTTTCATGTCCCTCCTGCCTCCATCCCATTTCACAGCAGAAGCGGATCTAGGCATGGGCGTGGGCCAGACTGCCCCACCAAACACGATGGCATGCAAAACAACCCAAGATATTTCCAATTAAAGTGCTTATATTTAAATTGATTTGAAACACCATTACTGCTACTAACTAACTACCATCGTGGCACCACCAAACTAAGACCATTTCATCATTGAAAAACTCTGAGTCAGACCTTTAGCTTTATGCATGCTGCGTGCCTGTTGCAACTTCAACAACAACTGATTATTATTGATTCTGTACTTGCCTAATAAAAGTCCTGTAACTGAAAATGGTATGGGTGCGGCTTCATCGCCCGTGGCGCAAACTGACACGGGCGATGAAGCCGCCCCCATACCATTTTTTCCTGCCCCCCAATTGGGATATGTTACATCCGTCTCTGTTTCACAGGCTCTTATCTCTTCTCACCCTCTGTGTGTCATCGATCACACCCAACCATCCCACTCATCTCTCTCTCATCTGCCTGTTTTCACGGCATCATAACTACACGTCGTCTCACTTCTGTCCTTGTCTAAGGCGTTCTACTCATCCCCCGATCTCGGGTTCCCTCATCCTCAACTCCCGTTACGCGTGTCTCGCATCGCGTCCGTCCGTCATCTTCCGTGACCTCGTCCTGTGTTGGGTGCGCTTCTCGTGTCTCGCGACGTCCGCGTTTCTCCTCTTTCATGGCATCTTCATGCCTGCCGCAGATCTGTGCAATTGTTGCGAAATGATACGAGGTCGGGCGAGAGGGGGCGAGGTGTAGTGCGAGAAACGGTGAGGGGGAGATGAGCGCAGAGGGGAGGGGTAACTACAACAAGCGCTTCCTTTTTCTGCCCGTCAGCGGCGGAGCAGAGCAGAGCAGAGCAGGGTTAAGGAGCGTCTGTGGAACAGGGCGTGCGACAGAGTCAAGGTGCCTTTCTGATATCATCACAGGTTCCTCAGTGCAAGGGGGAGAGGGAAAACAAACAGGGGAAACCATCTATTTTTCTCCCGAGGTGCGCGCGCACACACACACACACACACACACACACACACACACACACACACACACACACACACACACACACACACACACACACACACACACACACAGGTTTGACGTGGCAGTAGTTAACTGGGCCAAGAGAGTACCGTAAATCTGACACGTGTGTGTGTGGGTGTGCGTGTGTGTGTGTGTGTGTGTGTGTGTGTGTGTGTGTGTGTGTGTGTGTGTGTGTGTGTGTGTGTGTGTGTGCGCGTACAGATGTTGGAGCATGTTTGTTTGTGAGTGTACTCTTTATCCGGGTGGTCTCGTGCCTACGTACTGTGTTGAGTGTCCGTCATTGTGCGTGTGCAGTTCTATGCACATATTAAAAGAGGCTTCCTAGAAATGGAGGTCTGAAAAAAATCATCAACATGGTGAAAGACAACCTAATGGCATCATGGTTGTGTTTCACCATAATGATTTTTCTTTTAAAACGTTTTCTTCCGAGAGTGTACAAATGGAACCATATGGACCCGATAGGGTCCATTTCGTTCCATTTGTGAAGTCACTTCACAATAAAACGTAAAAATGAAAAAAAAAACTTCACAATAAAACGTAAAAATGAAACCAAATGGACCCTTGCGGGTCCATTTGGTTTCATTTTTACACTCTCAAGAGTTAAAATTCATCTTCTTAATTAGCCCAGGTCTACACTGTAGAAGATTAATGGTCATTTTGATGTGTTAATTTGCCTGTTTTGTTTCCCAAATCCAGCCTGGAATTGTGGATAGCTAGAAAGCAGGGAAAGACGCAGAGGCAGAGTGCAATGACTGCCTTCAAGACAAATTTATCTTGTGTTGTGTTATAGTGCACTATGTTGCACACTTGCCCGATCGGGCAACCAGGTAGCAGTCTTCACTTGCCCCACCATTTTTTTTTACTTGCCCCGGGCAAGCGGGCAAGTGTTAGTGTCAAGCCCTGTGTACCGATCATACTGGTGCACACAATGGGAGAAGAAGCCAATCAGTGTACCCTGCCTTTGACCCGAAACTCCCACGGTTTCGTCCTCCCATTGGTCCGAAATTACTAACGCTATCTCTAACCCTCAAACTCAACATAACACGTCACAGTGTGGACAGAGGGCTTAAAACAAGGCGACCAACCATTATGGTGGATGTCCAGAGCTGGTTCAGAGTAATGGGACTCAGGATCTCTAGGAAAAACTCACTCACATACTATTTACCAGCCTGTTTTAATTGACCAAAAATGATTCTGCAATTAATTGAGTTTAATTAACAATTTCACTGCTAAGCATCCTGGAAAAAAGGGGTTTGAGCTGTGCTAAGCTCTTTGAGTGATGTCACTAGGGATGTCACTAATTGAAAACAAGGCCAATAAAAAACAAAGTCCTATAGCGACATATACATGCCATATACCGTCTGAAAGAGCACACTCGCTGCTTTCACAAGAAAAAAAAATACATTTATACCACCTATCGTTCAGGACTTATTGCCATTTGAATGCTATAGCAACATGAGCAGTCTTGTAAAAATACATTGTATAGAGACATTGACAGACAAATATATATATGAACCAAATGAAGATATTGTACATGCTATACACCGATTGACAGCCCTCTTAGTCCACTTTTAGGGGGAAAAAAAATTACATTCATCCCATCTTCTGTTCATCTGTAATTGCCATTTGAATTCAACTTGCCTCGTGGGCCAAAACCATATAATGTATGGAATAATAATTGTTCAGTTCTATATAATATGATTATGTTGCCAAAGTCCTATAGCGACATTTACATGCCATATACCGTCTGAAAGAACACACTCACTGCTTTCACAAGAAAAAAAAAATGCATTCATACCACCTATTGTTCAGGACATATTGCCATTTGAATGCTATAGAGACATGAGCAGTCTTGTAAAAATACATTGTATAGAGACATTGACAGACAAATATATATATGAACCAAATGAAGATATTGTACATGCTATACACCGATTGACAGCCCTATTTGTCCACTTTTAGGGGGGGAAAAATTACATTCATCCCATCTTCCGTTTGTCTGTAATTGCCATTTGAATTCAACTTGCGTTGTGGGCCAACACCATATCATTTATGGAATAATATTTTTCAGGTCTATATAATATAATTATGTTGACAGTAATATATAAAAAACATATACCATATGAAAGGGCACACCCTCTGCTCTAATAAGAAAAAAGAAAAAAAAATATGCCATCTACATGCCATCTTTATTGAGGTTTTATGTCAGAATCCCTGCAATAGAATAGAATAGCAGAGAAAAGGGATCCGTTGCGCGTGTGCGTGCACGCGCGTGCGTGTGTGTGCGCGTGCGTGCGTGCGTGTGTGTGTGTGTGTGTGTGTGTGTGGGGGGGGGGGTGGGGGGGGGGGGCTGTTGTGCTTTCTTTGCAAAGACGTTTAGGCTGCTAAACATAGCTAGCATTGAAGACCACAGACGTGCGCGCGCGCGCACACACACACACACACACACACACACACACACACACACACACACACACACACACACACACACACACACACACACACACACCCCAACGAGCCAGATTTTGCTAGATCGTTAGGGATCGTAGGCAGAACAGCTGGAGCTGCGCTCCGTCCATGCTCCCTCCGACAGATAGAGAGAGAGAGTAGAGAGAGAAATAGAGAAAGAAAGATGAAATTCCCATGCCAGTATCAACCACACAATATCCAGATGGCCAAAGTAAAACAATCTAATCCAATTGATGGAAAAAAACAAGCAATCGAAGTCCCGGTGCTGTTTTGCCAGCAACAACAGAGATCAGTAGTTAGCCTGTGCTACGTCCCCTGACCGGAGCCTGTGTTGCATGTCTGTTTTTCTTCCTCAAAGCAGGGAAAAAAATGGGTAGGTGGGCGGAGTTTTGGTTGTGACATCGTCAGGGCCTTAAAGCAACAGTATACTACAGAACCAACTTGGATTTATGCGTTCACTTTTGTTTATTATTAATCAAATGCTGGTTTATTGATCATAATGCCGCAAACGGTTATTTACGTTCGCCGCACCCCGCCAAAACGTTCCTCCAAAACGTAAATACATGGATTCAGCAGAGAAATTGAGTTTAATTAATTACAAAGCTTCAAATTAATCAGATTAAATTTGTCCCAAGTCCCACACCTAGTATTATTGTGTTTGTGCCGAAATAAAGTCTACCACTACTTTAAAGTGGAAGTAATAATTACTATATTAGAAAATTAAAATAACATGCCCAACACTGCCCGCGGATCATGGGACGACCTGCTCAAATCCTGGCAAATCCATGTATTTTACTGCACTATACGCTGTGCAGGGGTTGACACTAAGGTCTCGGAGGCACTTGCCCATCGGGCAAGTGCAAGTCAGGTTCTACTTGCCCTCAGCTCATGGTCACTTGCAAGTAAATATACATTTCAGTAAATATACATTTCAGCACCACGGACAGAGTCACTCCATCAACCATAACAGAAAGCTCATTTCAGCACCAAGGACAGAGTCACTACCAGCTACCATAACAGAAAGCTCATTTCAGCACCACGGACAGAGTCACTACCAGCTACCATAACAGAAAGCTCATTTCAGCACCAAGGACAGAGTCACTACCAGCTACCATAACAGAAAGCTCATTTCAGCACCACGGACAGAGTAACAGAAAGCTCATTTCAGCACCACGGACAGAGTCACTCCAGCTACCATAACAGAAAGCTCATTTCAGCACCACGGACAGAGTCACTCCAGCTACCATAACAGAAAGCTCATTTCAGCACGACGGACAGAGTCTCTGCAGTCAGGTTCTACTTGCCCGTTGCCTGTTTTGTTTCCCAAATCCAGCCTGGAATTGTGGATATCTAGAAAGCAGGGAAAGACACAGAGGCAGAGTGCAATGACTGCCTTCAAGACAAATTTATCTTGTGTTGTGTTATAGTGCACTAAGTTGCACACTTGCCCGATCGGGCAACCAGGTAGCAGTCTTCACTTGCCCCACCAGTTTTTTTACTTGCCCCGGCAAGCGGGCAAGTGTTAGTGTCAAGCTCTGACTGTCCGTTTTTCAAATTAGTTTCTCTAGTTACTGTAGTACAATACATGAGGCTAACTTTGTCTACGATTGCAGCGTTACAGGGGTAGGTCAGTACTTGACCCCTCGATATAGTCACTCAGTCTTCATTACGTCTTCTCCTTCACTTCCGCCGTCAAACGAATGCAGATTTTGAATAACCCTGTATACTAAATATGGAGGTGCGCCTCGCCAGAGAGAGAGAGAGAGGGGAGGAGCAGTGGGTGGACTACGACAGTGTGAAGCATGCCTGTCAGATATATTCCTCGTGGGTCCTCCAGGAGACATCACTTTTAATAGCTCCCATCATCAGATCCTGCCAAGGGCCCTAATTGGCATAACGTGGGAGTTGATGGCATTGAAATGTACCGTAGCCCCTCGCAGACGTGCTGTTTACCACTGATCAGATCTATTCCAGTAGCGGGATGATTGATTGGCGCCTTGGCATTATCTGTCAATTATACATGCAACCATTGTCACAGAGCAGCTACTGGAAGATGAGGATGGAGAGGTGCGATGCCGGGCCAAGGACAGATGGAGAGGCAGGTAGAGTGAAGGGGAGAGAGGATATTGGGGGCGGAGGAGGCCACAAGAGCAAGATGCACATGATAGATGATATGTATAACAGGGCAGAGCGAAAGTGAAAGATATATAGATGCCGTGGGACAGCCAAGAAGAGATGATATGTTTAGACTCTTACACAATAGGCAAATGGGATACCCAGGAGACGGCAGGTCAAAGAAAGACGAGAAAAGGCTTGTGTTCAAGATCCCTCAGATGCTAAATGACGTTGCTAGAGGGTAAACCGTCTTTCCTGTCCCGGACAGGCATAAAAAAAGCTCCCGTAAAACCACTCCACGCCCAAGAGTTCAGCTCTCAGTCTCAGCACTGAGGGAGAGAAATCAATTTTAAATGTCTCCAAATGGAAATCAGTGAGTGTGTCATGGAAATGCTAATGGTCACAATTTTACTACTTTTCTAAAAATAAAAACCGTATGGAGCGAATGTTTTAAAACTGAAAACTGAAATTACCACTCGGAATGTGCCGAGAAGTGAATGTTTTAAGTTCTCATTGTTGTACAGTTCACTAGTGCAGCCTACAGTACAGCGTACAGCATAATAACGTGTATAGGTGTTTGACCAAGTGACACATTTTGTACGATGAAAGTGGAAAAGCAAGCAAATACCTTGTCACATTGAGTTATCCGTACAGCATGAGATGGGGGCTAAGTCGATCTAGCTACATACCCCATGGGATAAATCAGTGTCTGATGTTGCTCTATTCCAAAGTTTGTAAAGATGAGATGAGGACAGCGTGGGAGCAATGAATGATAATCAATACACAACAAAAGCCACCTCAAGGAAGAGATTGGGGGAAGTTAACAAGAAAATAGGCGCTGAAGCAAATGGTGTGTCTGTGCTACAGGATAGGGAACTTCTACCCTGGAAAGGTTTTTTTTTTTAGCAAATAATCAACAGTCTTGTATGTGCATCCAGAGAACAAGCAAGCCATGCCTTTGCTAATTGCACCCTGACATATCTAGTATGTGTATGTAATAATCACTGTTGGTATAATTAAGTGTTATTTAAACAGTTTAGGACTAAATACATTTCTGATCTTGTAGTTCAGGGGTTTTCAACAGGTGGTCACCAGTGGTCCCTGAGAGGATTCCAGGTGGTCCACAAGCTAAATGATGGAAAGTTGGTTAACCAGATGTAACTCTTTGAGAGCTCTCAGGAGTTAAAATATTCATCATCTGAATCGGCCGAAATCTACAACATACACAACTAGAGAATGTATAGAATAATGGTAATTTTGGTCTGTATGACTGCTTTGTTTTCTCTGAAATCCAGCCTGGTATTGCAGAAAAAAATAACAATAGAAATTTTTAGTTTTGAGATCTGTGGGGCTTAAATGTCAAATTGTGGTCCATGGCTGAAATTCTGAATAAATAGTGGGCCCTGGTATGAAAAAAGTTTGAAAACCACTGTTGTGGTGTATGATATCATGAGCCAACCAAATATCTCAGATCATCTGGTTGTGGTCAGTTTCGGGCCCTGCCTAACCCCCTTAAAATGTGGAGAAGCTGTACTTAGCTAATTCTAATACACAACTAAAAAACACTTTTGTGCTTTCCACTGCCTTTGAGTGTTTTCTTTTCCATCTCGTCTTTGCACTTTAACTGTATCTGTACATTTCACTTATCCATCCTGTGATTGCATAATGGTGTTTGCTTGATGTTCTGTGAATTGTGCTTTTCACCTTGCCTGGTTGAACTATGCAAATAAAACTGCCTTGACTTGCCTCGTATAATTTAACTGTATTAAATATGGATGAAAACAGGAGGTAACATTAACATATGGTAGCACAATGTTCTACAGTAAATATACCACTTAAATCTGTATATACTGTACATTGTTCATACATTGAGGTCCCCTCGATGAGAGCTTGTAGAACTGCCATTTTCAGTAAGCTACGATAATAGAACACATACAAAACACATCTATAATGCAATTGTTTGTATCCAGTACAGTTGAGTGCAGTGGCAAAACACAGAAATGTATTCATTATTATGTATGCATTAATTGGATTAATGACTACATTTTAACTTAAAAATGTGATCAAAATAATTGGCTATTCTAATAAAAAACAATGCTATGTACAGTAGTAGGCCTATATATTATAGGACTGTAATTTTTGGACAGGGACGGCTCACCGGAACAGGCCAGCACCCTGGCTGTGTCACTGTTCCTGGCCTGGGACTTCTGGGGACCCCCACACAGAGTATATAGATAGATAACTACCCTGAAAGTGTTTGTGCTGCACTCCACTCCACACATTAGAAGTCCCCACTGCAGTGTACAGTAGCACTCTGTCAGAGACGATGGATAGGGAGGAGCGCTGCCCAGCGGAGCGCTCTGCAGGACTTTGTAAAACATCCACAACACGCATGACATCATCTGTCCCGAGCTGGGCCGTCAGCCAGGCGTAGGGGAGCCCAGCACAACTGGGCAGAAAATTAATTTCCTCCAGTCCTCCCCCATCTCCCTGCTGGGCAGGTGAGCTGCGAGCGGCTGTGTGGACTCGTGTTAGCGACACTCTGTCACTTTGGCAAACATGTGCTCCAATTAGAAAAGCCATTAATTTCAATCCACCCCCAATCTTGCCATACATCTTCTTATGCTGAGTCTGTACAAGGGCTGACTTTGTTCATTATGTGGTTGGGCAAGCTTGAGTAATAGAGGTCTTTGGTACAATTTACAAAGAGGGTTTTCCTCTGTGCATGTGTGTGTGTGTGTGTGTGTGTGGTGTGTGTGTTGTGTGTTGTGTGTGTGTGTGTGTGTGTGTGTGTGTGTGTGTGTGTTGTGCGTGTGTGTGTGTGTGCGTGTGTGTGTGCGTGTGTGCACACATATGTGTGTGTGTGTGGGGGGGGGGGGGGGGGGGGGGGGGGGGGGGGGGGGCACGTGGGTGATTGACGTGGCATGCAGGTCAACCAAAACGGTTTGGATAAAGATTTGTGATTGAAGGCTGACTTTACTAAGAAGGCTTTTAGTTTTGCTTTTTTTTTTTAGACAGGGCAGTAGAGCACCATGAAGGTGATCAGCAAGAGAGGACTTTGTGACTTACACAAGACATTGGTGCTCATGATGGTTAATTCACATTCTTCCCCATAACGACCCGACCTTCCATTTATCTGACCATTACTAACTCCTCTAAACCTAACCTAACCCCCCCCCCCCAGTCTTCACAGCCAGATCCAATGCTCCTCCCCTTTATCATGCAACTAAAGCTGTTGGTGTGGCTTCAGTTCAGCTGGATCTCCACACATCACCACCCACCAGGCAAACCAGGCATACCGGTGGAATCATTAAAATGACAGTTTAACAAACACTGTACACTTTTTGGGAAAAAGTCTTACTTAACATTAATACCTGATGTATTATTAACTTGAACACCAGCCACTAGACTCACTACAGGACATACATTTCAGGTCATGCTCATAGATAGAATTCATGATAGAATTCAGAGAACACATTGCAGTGATAATTGTGTTATCACAGCAGTGAGTCTGTATAGTCTCAATGAGTCACAGTGTGTGTGACACTGACTTCTAATGCTATTGTCTATTGCAAAACGTATAACGTAAGCATCAGTGAGTCAAGCTATCTCTAATTGCCAATGACCAACACAAATGCAATTATTTCCAGTGGTGAAGGACTGCGTCTTTTAGCACAGCTCTGGTAAATAGAAAAACCGAAGTGAGAGGGAGAGTGCATCGTTACCCAGCAATCAAGGCATTTTCCACCTTTGTTCTTCAGTGCACCTATTTGGCAGGCATCGTATCCCCTTTGTCAATTTGGCTTCTAACTTAAATTCAGCTGAGCATTTTATTATTCATCTTCTGCTGCTGTAATATCCCCCATTACAATGGAGGGTCAGGGGCCAAGTACAAAGCACATTACAGTGATTGTTCTCCCAACGCTCCATCTCGCCTCCGAGTCTCTCTCACAGAAATGAATAGCTTGTGTCAAAAAAGTTCTCGTGTTGGAACTTTCTTCTCCACAGAGCCAATGCTTAACCCGTTTTCGACCCGAGAACTGCATACGACACACTAGATCATGACAGTTTTCAGCAGGGATACACGATTATTCGGTACCATAATCATCTTTTGGCATTTTTCAAAAATATCAGAATATCAACTGTGAAAAAAATATCAGTGCGATGCCCAGGGCCGCGCTACGAGCTTGTAGACCTGATATTTTTCCAACAGTTGAAGGTCCAATGAAAGGTCCTAACAATTAATGTATGCCATAAAAAATGTGAACATTTTCACTTTTATGTATTTTTACATCATATCAAAACTCCAAACAATCGATTTTTAATGACTTCCTGTAAACAAAAACATGCTACGTGGTGACATATCTACTATCACATCAATAAAAGCCATAGAAATTAAGCTGACCTGTTTTTTCCCCCATGCCATTTCTGAATCGTCCTCCACAAACATAGGTGCCTTGATTACAGTCAGATATACTCTGTTTTTATCGTATTCTGGCATCTAGATAGATTTCCTCATTGGTCCATTGACTCTGGTTCATTTCACCTATAAACTTTCAAATAATGGTTAAAAACTAATGTGTTCCTAATTGGATTGAGCAACATTTTTTTTTGGTCTCTTTCACCTACAGTGTATATTTTATAGAGGGATAGACAGTAGGCTGAGAGGAAATGGGGAGAGAGATGGGGAGGTGACATGCAGTAAAGACCAACCAGGTTCAGGAATCGAACCCGTGGCACACTGCCTGATTGGAGGGGCCTGGACCAGCCATAGCCCAGGCCAGGAAAAGGCAACTTTGTTTTTTTTTTTTTGCCAAAGTTCCTTTCCTTCAATTTGGAGTTCAGTACAGGGCTGCGTTCCACACCACAGAGTCCTTTCTGTTTTCTTCATTTCTTTTTTTTGTTCCTACAGAGGTTGGATCCCTGGGTGCCTGCTGCTGTAACCCTGCACCCTAGAGTGCAACGCAGGCCCCCCAGCCTTATCTAGAGGGGGCACATTTGCCTCAGGGAAATCTCCCCGCTGCCACCTTGGGCTCTGCACTTAAATGATGAACAACTAAAACAAGGCTCTTCTTTGTCTTCGTCCCCAGTGCCTGTTCTGCTGCTAATCACCAAGGCAAAGTGCTCCGCTCCACCAGTCACTTACTGGTGCCATCTGGCCCCTCAACACATTACCTGCAACAATTGTACAGCCGCCCCCATCCCTTTTTTTTCTTCTCAAAGTTTTGTCAGGCCCTGGTTGTGTCCAACTAGAAATCTCGCGTCTGATGTAAGACTTGGTGCATAATGGCCCAATAGTTTCTCTCATAATTACATGTTAAAGTTCCTCCGCAATTGTGAAATAATTCCTCCATGATTAATACAAATCTGTACGCAGACTGTGTACTTCTAAAAGCAGGTCAGCATTGTTTTATAGTACTACTATAGTACTACTACTATTTTAGAGGACTACTAGAGTCACTAGAAATTGAATTTTGGTCATTTAGCCTTAATACTCTCATACTGTATGTGAGATAATTGTAATGAATTCAATAAACTGAAGTAATTTTCTGTTGTAAACATCAAACTCACCAGTACTGCAGGTTGCAGCTGTATGAAAAGCTTAAATTATCCATTTTCTACCTGCAAACGGTTGGTTGCTGTGCATAGGTGGGGCTGCCCTCAAAAAAAATGTTGTAGACATGTTCTGCATGTTCGTGGCTTTCGCCTCAATGTTTATTTTTGTTTTATAGATGAACAGTGACAGTATGTCACTGATGGGCAGTCAGGATCTGCCAGAGTGGCAGCTCCCAAACCACCATTTACTTAAAAGGGAATCCCCCTCACTTTCAACATTTTACGATGTCATTAAATATACCTTAGAGATGTTGTGTGGACATGATAAAAAACTAACCCCCATTCTGTGTTTCCTAGAAATGGAGTTTTGAGGAAACATAAAAAAAAAAAACATTAACATGGTAAAACACAACTTGACATCATCTTGAGGAAGTACAAATGTAACCGAATCGACCTGGGTAGGCCCGTAGCCAGAGAATTTATCAGTGGTGGGGCATTCATGTTTTCAGGGGGGGCAATATTTTTCCAAGTTTCCCCACCAAGTTGCATATTAAGCACACAACTCACATGCTCAAAAAACACACACAATTGGAAATTGGAGAAAATGGCTACATGTATGTGCTCCAATTATACAGCAAATAAAGACTATATTATACTCAACAGAACAAATAAAACATACAGTTATGAAAAACGATTGCATCGCACCCGCATCCGCAACAACACAATGAGCAACTCCATGGGGAAGGAGGGAGGGATAGAGAGAGAGACTTTGTTATACAACCACTAACCACAACAAATAGTTGAGCATATAGGCATATACTGTATTATCTCCACGGGGGAGAAAATGAGGAAAAGCGTATGCATCAACCAACAACAATAACATTTAGTCGGCCATTTTTGCCTTCATTCACTTCATTTAAGGTCGGGTTGCAGTTGTGGCCTGCCAAATAGCCAAGTTAAACCATGGACATCTAATTTGGCCACCTAATGCAAGGGCTCGCAATAGAAATACTGAAGGCCCAGAAATATTTGAGTAAGACTAGGACTACTTGCCTTTTGCTCATAATAATTATCCCTGCAACCCAACTATGGATAAGCGGTTGAAGATGGATGTATGGATAATACACAGGACTGCACATTACAAGCACCCTCATTAAAGTGCACACAGCGAGGGTAGGGGTGAAAGGGATGTACACTTCTTTGCCAGTGCCAGGGTTGTCCTGCACAGTGCTTACATGGCCAGATGCAAAGCTTGCATTTGGTGTCAAGCAGCAGGAGTAAGAATGCTAGCAGTTCAGCCTCTCACCTACAGCTATGATTCTAAGTAATGCTACGTTGTGACTTCAGTTTTCAATATTGTAAATATGGTCACGTTGTTGCTACAATAGCAGTGAAATGGCGAACTTAGAACATGCCATTGTTATATTCAAAAACATAATCATCATGTCTACTATTGTTGACTACTGGCGCAGCGTCTGATGGACTGCTGCAGGAGGCGAGCTCTCACTCTCACCGTATTCATAATAATAATCTGTCAGTGTCCGCAACTTAACGTTCCACGTTAAATAACAGAAAATACAGAGCAACAGACCGTTCCATTTAACTCACCTCAGCGTGCTGCCTTACAAGTCATTCATCCACCGTATCGGGCAATAGAAAACGGCTTTGCTATGGTTATTTATAAAAAAGTTTGCTGTCATTTTCCCCCACATGCGCGCCGCGACAGTTAAACATAATACGAAGCACCGTCCCACAGCAATGACACGCATTTGGTCAGATCCGTTTCCTGTCCTATTCAACTCAACTGCATGGAGGGAGGAGGGCCCATGCTGCAGATCCGTTTCCTGTCCTATTCTGTGCACATGGCAAAACCAGTAGGCGGGCTTTAAACAGGATCTCAGCAATGAGCAGTAAATAGACACCATTATCCATTTGCAAGGGAAACTCGCGAACTTTCATATTAAGGTGACGGGTACTGGGCAATCTGGACTGGGGGGGGCACAAAATCTAATCAGGGGGGCATCGCCCCCTACTGCCCCCCGTAGCTACGCGTATGGACCTGGGTATATTTGGTGGAACTCCCCTTTAATGGCACGGATGGCCACAGTTTGCATAAGGTTGGAGCTATGCTTTAGCAATTGATCTTACAGTAATTATTGGAATAATCAGATTGGTAGGTGCAGCTATCCTAACCGTGCAAGCTTTGTCATACGTTTATCTCTCGCCACACTTACCTGCACAACCACACTATTATTCTTTCAACAGACTCCAACACATCAACATCATACACACGGTGGGCCATGTATCTGGGTTGAATAATCAAGACTAGGAAGGGACACAGAGGGTATTAAACAAGATCAATATCTGGCAAGCGAGGAGAGCTGGCCATAATCTCCATCAGCCATGTAGGATAGTCCATTACTGCCACTACAAAGCCTATTAACAAAACCACAGGTCATGCATTATTGAATGGATGTCGGTTTTATTAGACACATTCAAAGAAGAAAAAAGGGGACAAACATTAATTATGCAAGCACTCTAGCTTTACCCCCTTAAAAATGTTTTGTTCTACCCCACCCCCCATTCTGTGTCTAATTGGATTCATGGTCTGCTAGGCCTTGTTGTCCTGTAATTGTATGAGTGAGGAGCCTCTCCATTGGAGCATCATCTTGCATGATAGATAGAAGACCATCTCCCCTTTGAGGGATAGGCAGAGTGACTTTAGCTGGATATTGATCTGAGATATGCATCTCTGGTGAGTACTCCAGAGGGAGAGCTATATCTGTAAACAACAGCTTATTGTGGTGAACGTCTCCTTAAGTTCCTCTGGTGCTCATGAATCACCAATGAGCAGTCGTCACCTCGGGGCTTTTAGTTCGCCTCCTCGTCGGTACATTATTTTGCCACCAAAGAGCGCTTGTAAAACTATCGAGATCGAGACGCAGAGATATAGAGCTGTCCTTAAATGCGGTCAACGTGAAGGTTCAGAGCAACCATCAGCCGTGTCTGGCGAGTCAACATTTTCCAGTTTCTCTCTTGCCTTCATTTCTTGACAGGGTCATGGAGAGGGGGTGGCACATTACCGACTGTAAATAGCGCTGTTTTTGCCATGGCCTTTGACAGATGGAGAATCCCAGATGAGAACACGGGCGATGGTTTCTGCGGCAAGCGCTTATCTCATCCCATAATGCTTCATTACCAGACCGTCCACTCTGACCCCCACAGCCATTTACCAAGACGCAGCAGAGCGGGGCCAAAGAGGCCCTGCCTGCCCAGGCGTCTACCCGACTGAGACAGACATCACAAAAAAGAAAACTGCCTCTCCTCGCTAATGGCCAAGCCAAAAATAATAGGGTAATATTTCAGTAAAGGCTGCGGCCTACTGCATTTGTATCTCTGTTATTATATCTATCGGGTGAATGGTGCCTTGTCTCCATCAGTTATGTTGAACCCGGCAGAGGCTATTGTCCCTACATTTACACTAAACCGCCATTAAGCAATAAGCATTTAGCTTGCCTGAGAATGTCACCATTGGAAAATGATGATCTGTAATTAGCAAAAACGCAGGAAACAATAAACTGTCAACTCATACAGTACATAGTATGTACTGTATGAGTTGACATTTTAAAACCTTGGTATGTACTACATCCCAAGCTCCTGCCAGTTTGATAACATTATCAAGAATGTATAAGGTGTGAGCGTTCCCAATTCCAGATCTCCCGTCCCTCTATATTTGGGAAAGACTGACATCATCAAAACAGAGATTCAGAGGGAAGGTACACTGCTAATAGACCTCATCTTGTTTTTAAGGTGAGTATGTAAGTCTATGTTCTTTCAGTTTAATGTGAATAAGTGGTAATTGGAAATCAACCCTTTGGTGTAATATGTTTAATGTGTTTGTGGCATTAGGTTCCTACCGTTCACCACTTTTCAAGTTCTTTTCATATAATTGGTCTTCACCTAATGATCATGATAAAATACCACCTTTTCGTTCTACCTGGTCTGTGTCTCTGGAGGGCTGTGGCGGCCACTCACCACCAGACACCATCCACACCATCATTAGTTAGTTGTGTTTTACACAGGATTAAAAATTACATTTTTATTATCATGAGAAAGATTGCTTCCATTATCGCATTGCAACCTTTCAGGATAGAAAGCCTGTAGTTTCTATTATCTTTGATTTTCCAACAATGATGCACAGTGGATGGGTGTCTGAAGTATCCACAGCCTTCCTATGAGACACAGACCAAGTAGAAAAAATGTGTAGCGTTTAATTGTGAACATTAGTGAGGACCAATTATTTGACGGCAGGTTGAAAAGTGTTGAAGTGGTCCTTTAAGCGCTGTTTGGCAGAGCAATGATCACGCTTTGTTACATCCAGCTGTATTGTAACTTTGTTTTTGCTTTGTTTGTGGAGAGTTGGTGAAAGGACACTGCGGTGCTGATTGCCAAATTCAATGACTCCTGTGGCAAACTGACAGCGACGTGTGGAATTGATCCCCTAAATTTGATTGGTCAGCTCTGCAAATGCCCCGGCTGCTGATTAGCCTTGGCCACACCAGGCCTCCACTAGACAAACTGTGGAGGAGTGCCCTGTACACAGGCCAGCTGTAGTCGATCAATGCTGTAGGTTCAAGCTGGGCTGAACGTGACACCGCTGTTATGATTGCGCCCAGGGCATCTTGGATTTGTCTATAGGACAAATGTACTGTAGGTGTAGGGAGAGTGCTGGTTCGGAAATGTAGAAACCATTCCTCTGTCGTCTCAGCCAAACATTATGGTTTTATTTGTCTTTAGAATACTTGACAATACTTGACAATAGAGTGACAATGAAGTTACACTTTGCCCAAAACTCTGAATCCTTAATTATGTCTGGCATGTCATGTTAGGTTACTTCAGTTTCTTTTTTTAAAGTGAGTTTTTCTTTATTTTTGTTTTCTTTTTTTGTAACCTATCAATTTTAGTTTGTAATAAAGATTGTATTATGTTATGTTGCTTCCCCCAAACATAGACTGGTAAGTTACATAATTTGGGAGCTAAAGTCAGAAAATATGTGTACTTTTGGAGGGGAGCACTATTCATCAATCACGCGTTTGATCTCCTAAGCTGTCCGTGACAATCCAGTCATTTAGAACATGTTTCAGCGAGACTATTTGTGCTAACAACGCAGATGACTTGACATTTGAGAACGTCAATGGTTGATAGGTTTCCACGTTGCAGGAACATCAATAAACTCTGTGTCACTATCTGGTCTCAGGACGTCGATGAGTGGCTCTCAGTTAGGCACTAATTTGCTTGTGTACTCTACTGGAAAATAAATAAATCCATACACAAATAAACAAACACCCTGAAATGAAATGTCACTTTAGCTTCATTGACAATTCGCTCTACTAGACCAGGGCCCAACGTACTTGGGAACAATCCAAGTTGGGAAGAATGCGGCACACGTGGGGAGTTTGGACATGTCAGTCTTTTCATTTCATTTCCACTAGTTCAGTGGTTTTCAACCTTTTTCATACCAGGTCCCACTATTTATTCTGCAATTTAGCTACGGATAGGGTTGCCAACCGTTCCGTAAAATACGGAATCGTTCCTTAATTCAGCATAAAATGATGCGTTCCGTATTGAATCGATACGGAACGCGGTTTGTTCCGTATTTTCCTTAATGCCATGTGCGATCCGTCGCACAAACATCAACACTGAATTTAACAGTAGTGAACGAAACAAAACAGGAGATATATTTAAGACAGCACAATTGCTCTGTGGTGAGTGCACACAGGACTTCTCACGAGCAGAAACCAAACCAAAACCTCCCCGTGGCTGCAGATCCGCATGTGTGTGCGCGGTGCACTGGTATCGCTGCTGCTCTGTGTGCCAAATTCTGCCGTACCCAGAGCCGTAGACTTAGAGAGTTGCGCAAACTCCCAGAGCCATAGAGTAAGAGAGTTATGCAAACTCCCCACAACAACTGTCACAGACTCGGTTCTCATGACTGAAACTGCACCCAGAGATCGATTTGACGTTTATCTTTGTTTTACAAGATGTTAAGTACTTTTCTATTTCCCTGCCTAATGCTGCTGATGTGGGCATATGCCTATAGCCAGGCTATATATAGGCTAATATTTGGTTGATTGTTTATTAGTAAAGTCTAATAAATGTGTGTGTATTCAATACAGATTTTGCCCATTTAACAAACTTAGATTTAGAAAGATTCTTAAGGTTATAAAGACAATGGACTACTTGTTCATAATGGATTAAAGTATACAGTGCAATAGGCCTATACCGGCCTACCCCTTCCTTACTGACCACAGTAAACAGGCCTTAACTGACCCAGAGGTTAATATGGTATGTGAAATCATCACTCCATCTTCATCTGCTTATCCGTAGTTGGGTCATGGGGGCAACAGCTCCGCCAGAAACCCCAGACATTCCTAACCTAACGGCCCCACGTCGCGGCCGTAGAAGTGTTCCTTATTTCCAGATCTCAAAGTTTGCAACCCTAGCTACGGACCACCATTTGATGTTGACTTTAGTCTCTCGGAGCCTAACCTAAGTACTTTCAAGTTTGTGTCCACAATTTAGATAACTGGCAAAACATGTGCACACAATGTGTACATTGTTAAAGTCATTCACATGCTTAAATATAATTTAACTCTTGGGAGCGTAAAATGGTTTCATTTCATGATCTCAAGAGTTACAGATATATGAGGGGCCATTTGGTTACCAACTGTTCATCATTTAGCTGGGGCAAATACATGTATGTTTCTTATTTTATTAAACCTGAAGGTCTCTCTCATCATACTGTCCCTGTGAGCCTGTAGTTGGATAAAACACTGCTATGAGAAACTATTGGGTTATATACCATAATGGGATAAATAAAATGTGCAAAGAGCTGCTACGGTCTGTAGTGTACTATCTAGACCTGCTGGTGTAAAAAGAGCTGATACATTTAAACAGATGTTAAAAGACTTTTCTCTTTTTCTGTATAATCTTGAGGGAAAAAAATGCCATTTGTTGTGAAGAGGCAAATCATTTATGCTGTTTGGTTAAAAATAGAAAATTGGAGAAAAACAATCTCCTTATATAACACGTAAAAAATGAAATGTGACATAATTACTCCCCCCAACTGTATACTGTATATTTTCCCCATTATCAACAGTTTTTGTTGTATTCTATTTCTGACGCTTGTCTTGTCGATGTTTTTTTTTTTTTAATGTCAATAAAGCTCCTTTGAATTCAAAGGAGAAAGCTTTGCTACATTCAGTAGCATCAGAAGCATATTATTCAGCTGTACAAAACTTTACGATATCAAAGTATTAATGTGTGAGAGGAATTATTATTTAATTGTTCAAAAAAGGTCTGGCAGGGGCAACACCGCATACCGACGGCTAGCTCCTTCCCTTCTGCTTGCTGGAATTCATGACCTTTGCCTTTCCAGTGGGAACCTTCTTTGCTTTGGGGATCAGATAAGCCTGGATCATCCACAACAATAAATAAATCTGTGAACAGGCTGGAGAGCCCAAAGCCCTCCAACCCTCTGTAATCTTTGCAATTTGCCGCAGCTGATAAAATATTAATGAGGAATAAGCATAATGGGAGCCTTAAAAAGATTACAGCAAACTGCGAGTGATCTGCTCAGCTGTGGGTACGAAAGAGGCAAAGAGCAGAGAAGAGAGAAAACTCCCACAGCTTCACTACATAAATCCATCTACAGATGTTAGCCATGCTGCAGTTGCAGCCCTGGTTGCTATAGAGTACTTGCTTCTCACCCTGCTAGCGCCCTGTTGTTGTCCACCTCTGAGGAATTGTATCCAATCTTCTTACAGAGCTGATTTACAGCATTGAATTTTACAGGCAACATCATGGATTTGTGTACATGTACCCTCTACTATGCCGATGGCGTTGAAAAGACTGTAGTCTGTTATATTTCCCAAATAAGCATGTGTCTATTACTTGGTGGTGTCCATGGGGTTTCTACAGAAGTGAGTGTTGGGCACTATGGCCTACTTAGAACGATGTTGTCCCCACCCAGATATCAAAGGAATATGCCATGAGAGAGAGCGCAAGTTACTGTGGATTTTACCCCGGTGAAGATTTTACCACGCCTCAAGTGGCTTATTGCTTTTATAAAACGGTTACAATTATGTGCAACAAGAAAAATCTGACAGGTTTAAATTAAAATAACAGTAGCACAGTCATCTGTAATTTACTCAGCTAAAGAAAGTAGATCCAGGCCAACCAGCTGTAGAATCCAAACATGTGACAAGATTACATCAACAAAGCCAGTTCTAGATGACAGAGTGATACTACCAAATGACGCAGTCAGCAGTGGTTTACCAGTGGGTTTTACACCTGTCTTGTGTGACGGTGACCAGTAAATCAGAATCAAATATTGGCACTAGCAGGTTTAAAGTAAAACCTCTATAGTGGTTGCCATTGGGCACTGGGAAAATCCATGCCCATCCAGATATTATGTCTGTGTCCCTTTTACGCCCATATACAGTATATAGAGTTCTATCAGGCATGCACAAGTGAGAATGATGTCAGAACAGGCTAGCTCCACATACGGACCCTGACCAGGTGCTCTGTCCAGAAACCAGGTAGTTAGAGGCATTTTTGGAGTGGTTCTAGACAAATGTGTGTTTTAACGACTCAAGTAACGTGAATTAGACCTAGACAGTGACTTGTTGCATTTATACAGTAGATAGATATGCATGTTATATGGGGGCTTTCTTGCTCAGGGACACCTTGACACATTGCTGTGGTCTGGAATCGAGCTATCTATCCGTCCTACTGAGTTTGTACTGTCGTATGAGTCAAGCCGTGGGACAAGGTGGAGATAACTTCGTACTGCCCCGATGCAATCCTCTCATACATTCCAGCTATTTATCATGCATTGTACTGAATCACACCTGGCTGTTGTAGCTTAATTGCAGACAAAGGTACATTCCCTGCGTAATTCAATTAATTCTAAGCCTTGCATGGCATGTCAAAAGGTACGAAATGCAACTAGGACATCCAATAATGACCCATAATCGAGAAAAACTGGCGCGTGTCATTTGAATTTGATAAGGCAAGAATCACTGTAAGACTGTGGCTCCATTCCAACACACATGTTCAGTGATTGCACTCATATGGCACATTGCGAGACAGAATACGCACCCCATTTCTTACCCCACAATTACCAGTTTCACCGTCAGTGTCAGCACTCTAATTCATCTGGCACCGTTTCATATCCCCCCTATAGACACGCACTGACAGTAAGCCCTAGTATCAGTCACACAACATTGCATCCTTTGTTTATTTGTTTTGGCCTTCAAATTACGCTTTTTTAAATTATGCTCCGCTGTTCTTTCAAATTGTTGCTGTAAAATATTTTCGGTTTTACTTTCATTTTGTATTTATTTATTTCTCCAACCTGCAGGCTTTCATTGCTCCATTTTTCTAAAGGCTGAATATCTGCCAACAGCAAAGCTGAGAGTTCATAGGACTATTAGCTTTGAGGACTGGAAAAAGATGAGCTTCTAACCCACCGTTAACCTTTTGAAGAACCTTCTGGTCAGGAGGCTATTGAACATTTCTCTCCGTCATTGTCATCATTGCAACAGAGAACCTCTAACCTGCAGTCATATTGATGTGATTTTGCCATTAAATGAGCTATTTGCTGCAGGACTTGCTACTACGAGTGACAGAAAACTCTGTAGCTGAGAATGAACTGCCTCTTGTTTACGTCTTGTGTGTCACAAAAGCAGCATAGGTTATTGGTAGAGTATCACAGAAATGCAATTCCCAACCTAGCTAATAATATTAGCCATTATGTCAGTAGAGCTGTGTGTTACTGGGGCTGGGACACAGATCAACTGAGGGCTTCTCTTAATGCTCAGAGACGCTATGGAAATGAGTATTGTTTTGGTTGGTTGGTTTGCTCACTTCAATTAGACTTCCTATCTGTGACTGTGCTTGGCAGCATCTCTCCAACCTACAACTGCAGCCTAGAGCTTTAAATCCTCTTTTTATTTTTGAGACAAAAGTCAAGAAATCAGCCCCCAGGGTGGTATGGTATAGTTTCCAATCTAATAATAACGGTGCTTGCAGTGGGGAGGGATTGGAGATGGCATGTCTATCAAATTCATAAAAATAGGCCAGCTGACTCAAATAAACACAGATGTTCTTTATGCGCAAGTCTGTTTACTGAAAATGACTAATTTCCCTGTGTGTTGGCATTGGCAGTGAAGTGATTGCGAACGCAGTGAGCCCTTATTATGAAGGCCAGGCCATGTCTGTTTGTGAGTCTGTGCATGCGTTACACACTCCATATTTGGTTATACGTAACCCAGAACTCCACAATCTGGAAGACTCCATTTTTGGGCATGAATATGGCATATTTTGTCTCCCCATGGAGGCTCCACACTGTGGACACATGTACAGTATATCTAGGTATGGCCTGGATATAAACATTTCCCAAATAGGGGAGGGGGGGGGGGCTTTGCGCCACAGGCGATGAAGCAAGGCAAGTAAGCATCAATAATAACATCAGTTGTTGTTGAAGTTGTAAGAGACACGCTGCATGCACAAAGCCAAAGACCTGCCTCAGAGAGTTTCAGTTTTGAATGATGAAATGGTGTTGCTTTAGTGGTACGACAATTGGAGTTAGTAGTAGCAGTGTTACAAGTCAATTTAATTATAAGCACTTTAATGTGAAATAATATAAATATATCAAATTTATAATATATATTCATATTTGGGTTGTTTGCATGCCAGCATGTGATACATGGTTTTAGCTTTTGCGAAGTCTTTCTTTTTGTGCCTGATACACACAGAGGACACCGAGACCACTGGCCTACCATTTGTGTGCTTTACCAACTTTCCAATGGTTGTACGAGGTCATGACCAAACATTAAAGCTAGCAGTCTACTTCAATGTTCTTGAAAATGTTTTAATTCATTTTATCTTCAATGGATTTTTATTCCCTGCAGATTCTTTTTTTAGGGACCAATCAGTTTGGAATGAGAGCTGAAATGAACTCTCTGCTGCCACAGTGCCACTTGAATTGTTCCTTTTCAGGCGGAAAGACTAGATAAGGCAGTTTGTATTTAATATTTAATAACTGTCAAGGTCGCATGGTGCTTCTGAATGAGGGGTTTGTGTTCTGAACTATAGGCCTCCTGCATATGTGAAGAGCCAGCCAGTGGCCATCACTTGTCGTGCCATCCGCACCCCATTTCCCTGATTTATGAATCAAAGTATTACCTGGGAGGCAGTATATAGTCCGACATATCAGGACCGACGGTTAGGTTTAGGCGTCACCTAGGTGTATCGGACCACTGGTATGTCGGCCAAAACGCGTGCTAAAGCTACAGCAAATTGCTTAGAAGACGGCAATGATTCTATACATGAATTAGGCTAAACCACCTTTTGACGAATATAAAACAGTTTTAACATAAACATTGGCATGTTGTTAGCTTGTAGATCTGTGCTGGAAATGGGCCTATCTTGCACCCAGGATTAGTCCGCATCCAAAGTGGTCCGGGAGTAGTCATGTAGGTTTCATGCAAACTGTACATTGTGCACGTACATAATAGTGCACAAAGCAGACTACGTGATAGGGACAGCAAATTGGCTAGACATGTGAAAAATGTGGAGTTAGTTGGAGAACTAGGTGTGTTTTGAGACCCTCCTTAATGTTGACCATGGCCACACGGCCTCTAGGATATCGGCTTGATATAGTTAGCAAGATTGTGTGTACAATATCTGCTGTTGGTTGTATCATATCAAATTGTTCCTGCAGCTTAATTCCATCCCAGAAGGCTTTCTTACCTTTATTTCCAAAAATGTGGTCCAGTAGTTATTTTGTGGGGAAAAAAACTCCTTAATGTTTCTCCTACCCCAACATGGGACTTAGAATGGGGCTAAGGGATGTTGTTGAAATTGTACAAAATGCAGCTTGGAGCTATATATTCTCTCTCTCCACTATGCCAGTAGTGTGTTGACACTCACACTTTCACTTTCAACTCAGCAATGGTTTAGCTGTCTCAAAAGGTACACAGTTTATGGCTGAACCACTGCTAAACAAAAGTGAAAGTGTTAGTGTCAACACACTACTGACATGGTGTAGAGAGGATATATAGCAAAAATGCTTTTTGGAGATAGGTGAATTTGAACATCCCAGAGCCCCATTCTAAGCTTAGGGTGGCGTCGGAGAAACAGCCAATAAAGGAGCTTTTTCACAAAATAACAACTGGACCACTTTTTGAGAAAATAAAACACTGCAAATAAAGTCAAGAAAACCTTCTGCAATGGAATTCTCCTTTAATAGAGCATATAGTCAAAAAATGTAGGACAATGTATAATCCTATTTATTGCTCATGATTTACCGTTAAGATAATGACAGCAGTGCAATTAAGACAGTGACGTGCTCCAAAGAACAAAACAAGGTGGAAATTAAATGTCAGGATCCGAGCTTTGATTTCTGCTAAACGGAACGCTAATTAGACACAAAAGCCATACGTTCAGGCTGTCTTCTGGGTCTGTCAATTCCTTCTCTTGCAGGGAGCCACTTCCTGCCTGACCTGCCGCAATAAAGATAAAGGCAAATATCTTTCTCTCTCTCGTTCTTTCACCATCTGACAGGTTTCACAGCATGGAAGTGAAAAAAAAAGTAATGAGAACTTATCATGCTGTACCATGCATGTCAGTTGCACAGGGTGAGTCAAGACTTAAATTAGCAGCGTAAAGCACCTGCATCTGAAGTGTGAGTCTATGGAAGGAGCTAGGGCTGAAGTTTGAACCAATCAACACGCAGACAGTCAAAACTATGCCACATGCCTATATGACTCATGGGACAAAGGTGTAACTTTTCTAAATTCCGGTACCTCTGCCAAAATCCTACAGAATTTCCTCCATGTTAGATACACATTTAGATGTTCTGCCATCTCGGAAAGAATCACTGGCTTACGGGGGAACAGGTGTGGAAATTGTATTATT
Source organism: Benthosema pterotum (assembly GCA_039105355.1). Lineage (NCBI taxonomy): Eukaryota > Metazoa > Chordata > Actinopteri > Myctophiformes > Myctophidae > Benthosema > Benthosema pterotum. Next base: position 12,442,987 of record CM076984.1, on the reverse strand, counting down.
TTTTGAGCAAGTGCCAGCATTTTGTAGCTTTTCAGAAAGGGAGAAGAAGAAAGAGAGCGGCACGGAGAAAGGCCAAACATTAAAGAAATGTTGCCAAATAGGAAAGAGAAAAAGTTAAAGAAATACATGTACACATCAGTAGATCAACATAGTGGAAGGTAGGTGCATAAGAGTAGCATTTCACCCTTTGTCAAGTCCATGTCCGCCCATGTTTGTGCCCCTCTTTGCACCCATTGGTTGTCCTTTTGTACTTGGACAAATATCCTCTCTCCATCCACTACCAGTCACTAATCAAAACACAGAAGTGGAGAATTAAAGAGGGGGTGCCGTGATTTTTGTATTTTTTCCAATTTTGTACATGTTTAAGAGGTGACAGTACGTAAATAGACCCCTTGGTCTGTTTTTTATGTGCAATGATGTGTTCCCTTTGTATAGGGAACACATCACATCATACAGTATATGTTTAGGCTTTCTTCCTGGGGGCTGAACCTTTCCAGTCAAACATTCCAATGAAAAAACTTAAAGCTGTGGGTGTGGCTTCAGTTCAGGTGGATCTCCACACATCACCACCCACCAGGCAAACCAGGCATACTTAATGAACTGGTAGAGTGAAATCATAAAAATGACAGTTTAACAAACACTGTGCACTTTTTGCGGAAAAAAAAAAATCTTAGTTTTTGTGTAACATTAATACCTGATTATCATGTTTAAGGGTAGGGAAGATTCATGGCACTCCTCTTTAAGGTACAAACTCCAAAGTTATTGTTATTCATATTTCAAGAACCATGAAATACAAGAACATGCTTGCTCAATATGGAACAGGAAACAGGAAAGCTATGTTTGTATTCTGTAGGCAAAATAATCCATTCATTTCACATGTTAGATATCCCACGTCACAAGTTATCTAGGGTTTTGGCATTTTATTGTTTTAGATGCTGGTTTATACTCATTTAGTGTGATGATAGCACTTCTTGCAGCGTGGGGAAACTTCTTGTGTTGCTATCACTTCAACCAGAGTCACAGAGACCAGATAAAGTCAGCACCAAAAAATGTTTGATGTCAGGGCTGCTGTGACGTGAGCTGTGTATCTGTGCAGCGATTAAATTACCTCCCTGGAACAGCAGACACGATCCAGTCATTAAAGTCAGCAGGGCATGGACAAGACAAGAGGTACCACTGGAGAATATCAATTTGGACTGTGGTGTCACAATCAGAATCACTTCATCTGCCAAGTATAACAAATATACCAGAATTTGTCATGGTTACCATACTGGAACAACATACTGTACTGACAAACCGCACGGTTTATTTTATTCTCTTTCTTGTCTTTTTTTTTACTAACATGCATGGAGTTGGGATAACAGCAAATTAGATTTTATTTCCACACAATCTTCCTCATAGGAAAACAAAACAAAAAAGGTGTGAGTATCAAAAAAGATGCAGCTGCCAAAATCACCAATGTTTCCTAAATACACTCCCACTAGATCAAACAAACAAGCAAAAAAAACTATAAAAAAAAGCCTAAACATCAGCAGCACAGGGTACTACAACCATTCTGTAAAGAACCTGATAGACAAGGCAAGAAGGGCCTATGGTTGCAAGATCTGGGGAATTAACAAACCATAACCTTGAAAACTAGGATTAACACCAAACCAAGACACTGACACAGAATTCTGCAAATCCTCCGAACCCACTCTACTCGTAATCAAAATAAAGAAGAGAACAATTAAGTTCTACAAACACCTAAAAGGGGCAGCAGTGGCTCAGGGGTAGAGTCACCGGATGGTAAACACAAGGTTGCCGGTTCAATCCCAGGCTCCTGCAGAGTTAGTGTCGAAGTGTCCTTGAGCAAGACACTGAACCCCTAATTGCTCCTGATGTGCTAGTAGGTACCTTGCATACCTTGCAGTGTATGAACGTGTGTGTGAATGTGGTGAATGTGATGCATAATCTATGTAAAGCGCCTTGGATAAAGGCGCTATATAAATGCACCATTTGCCATTTAAAAGAAAGTGACTGAGACTCACAGCGCAACAAGCCACTCACACACACGGAACTCTAGACATATGCCCGCTCTGCCAATTAGCCCTGGAATTCTGTACACAAACAGAGCTACAAGATAGAGAACTCGTTGGACTAAACCAAATTGTAAAACAGCAGAAAGAAAACAATTTGACAGACTAGAAAGAAGCAACACAAATGCAGAGTAAACTAGAATTCTATCTTGCCCTAAACATGTACACTGTGGCAGAATACCTGACCACTGTGACTCATCCAAAACAAAGAATCTCAGCTACCAGTGGGTACAGACTCAGTGAGCACAGTCTTGCATTTGAGAAAGATCCATCGCGGTAGGTATCCTATCCACAGTGGCAGGTATCCTATCGATTGCGGGTTAAGGTTACGTTTAGGCATAGGTTTTACTGAGTTTGAGGGCTAAGGGTTAGGGTTTAGTAGCAACCGGCGAAGAATGAGCGTGACCAATCAGTCACACCCTTCTGTGCCAGTCGACAAATAGTAAAACAGCCGACCAATAGTGAAATGGTCGCCAGGTTTGCTGACGGATAACCATCGGTCTCAATCGTTACTATCAGTTGGAGCTCATTTACCAACAGCCGTGACTGTCTGCCTCGGTTGCAAATTGATTCTGCTGTCTCTGTGTTGCCAGTCAAAGCACAATGGCCTTAACACACAGGGTGGTTGCTGCAAATCTGTAGGAACCTTCTCTAAAACAGCTGAAGTCATGGGTGACCTGGTCTTCAAAGTTTCAAAAAACAGGAGTATGGAATAAATTGGTATTTTCAACACAATGCAATTTCATGCTTCATATCAGAGAACATGGATTATGCTGCACAGTGTATGGACTCTATGCAGTAGTTTCTTAATCTTTTGACTGTTTGGAATCAATCCATACTGCAACTGCAACTCCCATAGCCCAAGGCAAAACAATATGAATAAACATTGCATTTGGGGAAAGAGAATTTGAAAATCTTCTAGTCCCTGCATATAAATTAGTCAATAGTCTATGCCCATGTGCAATTTCAGATTGATTGACCGAACCATGAGGACACAAATTCAGGAGTATAGCCTTGCAACTGTGTCCCTGACTCCCCATGCATCTGCAGTCGCTGTATGCACACTGAGTGCTGTGGGTTCTTGGCAACACAATTGATGAGACAGTTTGTAATTAAAGCGTGAAAATGTCTTCTCTTTCTTGACCACACACACACACACACACACACACACACACACACACACACACACACACACACACACACACACACACACACACACACACCACACACACACACACACACACACACACACACACACACACACACAACGCCAAATCTATAGCAAAGCCTTGCCAGGTCTGCTATTTGCCATGCATTTAACTAAACTTTGCGTCGTTGAGCCATAGTCTATGTGGGTATAGGTGAACTATTAAGTATTTTCATACATACTTAAAAGAAAAAAAAGAAAACAATAACAGATGTGAATTAGCCTGGATTGCAGCCGTGTTACGCACATCTGAAATGTCACTTCGCAAATCAGTCTGGCCAGAGCCTGCTTGACTTGCATTTCCCTGATGTCACCCATTATGTAGCCACATGGTTTCTGATTGGATGGTGTTCAAATGAAAGTGAACTAGTGTTTTTTCCCCTCAATAAATAAATAAATATATAAAGTAAAGTAAAAATAAAATAAAATACAGAGACCAGTCAGAATCCTTGGCTGCATTTCAACCTTCATATACCACGCCTACCTGTGGGGATAGGCTCTGTGCCATACTGATTTGTGAATTTCTGACATTTCAGTTGCGCAGAACGCAGCAAATCAGACTGGATCCCAGTCTAGATGTGAATATCAACCTGTGTAATCCTAAGATGTACAGTTCAAAGACTTTTAATTATGATCAATTCACCCTACTGTATAAACACTTTTTGTAAAAGTCACACTGCCAGGCCAATTTATGCTTTGGGTATGAGACGCCAAAATCACCAATTTTTGCTAAGTACGATTCCAATAGAACAAACAAAAAAGCAATAGCTACAGTAGCTTAGTCTAAACATCAACAGCACAGGGAACTATACAACCAAACTGTTAAGGAGCTGAGAGACAATGGCATCAAAAGAAACATTAGAAACATCACATTGATTGACCGAACCATGAGGACACAAATTCACAATTCACAGTATAGCCTTGCAACTGTGTCCCTGACTCCCCATGCATCTGCAGTCGCTGTATGCACACTGAGTGCTGTGTGGGTTCTTGGCAACACAATTGATGAGACAATTTGTAATTAAAGCGTGAAAACGTCTTCTCTTTCTTGACCACACAAACACACACACACACACACACACACACACACACACACACACACACACACACAGGGCCGTTGCTAGCCATTTGGGTGCCCTAAGCACAAATGCTTCTGGTGCCCCCCCCCCCCCCCCCCCCCCCCCCCCCCCCCCCCCCCCCCCCCCCCACCCCCCCCCCCCCCCCCCCCCCCCCCCCCCCCCACCCCCCCCCCCCCACCCCCCACCCACCCCCACTCCCCACCCAACAAAAAAGACAAAAATGTTGTATTTCTCACAGGGCCACCGTTTCACATAAGCAGTGATGGGCCATTAGCCATCCTGTTGTTTTCAGAACGATCCAACACCTCCAGTCTCCAGAACCAGTTAAACAGGTTTTGACTCATTTGATAACAAAAGGCTGAATTAATGAAGTCTAACACCTTGGAACAACCTTCCTAATGCCATTGTAATGTATAGTTCCCCGAATCCCCCACCACTACTCATTGTTTCTCAGTTGCAAGGGCGATTTTTTTCATGGGTTGACACCAACACTTGCCTGCTTGCCCAGGGAAAGAAAAAAAAAAATGGTCGGGCAAGTGAAGACTGCTACCTGGTTGCCCGATCGGGCAAGTGTGCAACTTAGTGCACTATAACACAACACAAGATAAATTTGTCTTGAAGGCAGTCATTGCACTCTGCCTCTGTGTCTTTCCCTGCTTTCTAGCTATAGGCCTACACAATTCCAGGCTGGGTTTGGGAAACAAAACAGGCAAATTAACATACAGATCAAAATGACCTAATCTTCATTCTCTAGTTGTGTAGACCTGGGCTAATTAAGATGATGAATTTTAACTCTTGAGAGTGTAAAATGAAACCAAATGGACCCGCAAGGGTCCATTTGGTTTCATTTTTACGTTCCGATGGCAAGTGCCTCCGAGACCTTAGTGTCAACCCCTGTTTTTCCTTCCCTGAATTCCTGGCCCAAGCTATAGCCTGTGAAATCCTACTGAAATTTTCATGTAGGCTGCACCCTTGCAGCCTACACAGAGAGGTGGGGGCGTGTGTAGGGTGAGGTGGTGGTGGGGGCATCCCTGACCAGTTATACTTAGGGCCTCCAAAACCTAGTAGTGGCGCTGCGGCCCTGAATAAGCCCGCAGCCTGGCTGAGTATTTTAGTTCGTATTTTCAAACAATTACAGTTCGGTCAATTCTCGATCATTTCTTACCATTCAACATGTTATGTTGAAAAAACATGTTCCATGTTTTTTGCTGTATGTGGCGAGCATTTATCCCAAGTCTGCAAAACGTTATTAAACTAAACATTAGTAAATTGCAAAAAAAAAAGTCGGGAAATTCGCTGCAAAACAGACATCTTTTTGACCATTCATATCTCCTTCAATTCTGGACCATTTTGTACATTTCAAAATGCAGCGTGACGGGCAAAAATCATTCTCTCAGATGCTGTATAGGATATGCAGGTAGGTCTTCTCTCCGTAGCGGAATCAAGACAAATGTAACCGTCGGGATTTCAGTGGAAACGTGAAAGCAGCAGCATTGTCACAAGTTAATTAATGTATTTAATTATATCATATGCCTTACCTAAACACAAGCAAGTGACCGACAGCAGGCAGCTGTCTAGAGCTGTTTATAGGACAATCCATAAATAAGGAGATGAATTGAACTGGCGGTTCTGTGGACATCTCCAATGCTGCGCAGTGCGCACAGTCTGTGCCCGCACGTGGCTTTGAAATCCCCTTATCTATTTCCCAAATCTATTTGACGAAATTAGCTTAAGGGACTGCGTGACAAACAGGGGTGCACCATGTCTCTGGAGAGGGGCACAAAGCAGATTCAACAGTTTTCTCGGGAAAATGCATATTTATAGATTTTTATTTTTATTTTTAATTGTGCCCTGCCGGTCACGTGGGGCCCAACGCACTGCGCGTTATGCGCGTTGCCCTCCCTACGGCCCTGCACACACACACACACACACACACACACACACACACACACACACACACACACACACACACACACACACACACACACACACTCAACAACACAGGATTATATTGGTGCCCATACGCCAAATCTATATAGCCCAGCCTTGCCACGTCTGTTGCTTGCCATGCATTTAACTAAACTTTGCATCATTGAGGCATCGCTCTCTATAGTCTATGTGGGTATTAAAATACTAAATAAATTAAACAAACAAATAAATTAATAAAAATGGGTAGCATTGGTGCCGTTTTCCACAATAAGCATCTTAGCTACCAGTATATCTTTCACACAGTTAGCTTAATCAAGGAAAGATGGGTCAAAATCAGAGCAATCTTGTAACAACATTTAGGTTTTCTCTTCTTTGTTGTTGAACATGTCAACATGATGACGACGGTTAGTCAACTTCCATACACTCACACTTTTTTTTAACTAACATCACATTCATTTTGTGCCTGACAGTTCACACTGCTGACTTCTAAGAGGCCAAGACACTCAGCATTTTAACCCCTTACTGACCGTCCACACACAGCTATTTGCAATCACAAAAACAAGGGCCCGACAGCCATTTCACTTTTCTTTTTTCACTTCCTATTCTGGGCCCATCAATATCACAGTCATTGCATACTGCATAGATAGGGACAGACATGCAGGTAACTAAAGTGGCTGCACCACTTCATTTACAAAACCTATTTCCTCCTCCAAAATCTGGCAACACTCGTCATGGTCAGGCTACTTTAGCATGATAGGTACGCTATGCAAGTTACTTTCTAGACACCCCCATGGCCCCACCCCTCCCCATACCACACAAAACACAGGACAGCATCATGGTGTTGATACAAGTAAGACATAACATTCCACATACCTAAGGATGTTGATTGTCAGGCAAGACATCTGTGAGTGTAGCGCCTCTCGATTGATGAAAGAATTACAAAGTTGGGTGGTCTCGATGAACACTACAGGGAGGAAATAAATACAATACAGTCACTTTAAGTTTCAACCAATAAAATCAGTACATTTAACTGGAAAGTTCTAAGAGTTTTTTTTTAAATTATGGATCCCACCCGATTATCTGGCACAGAGGGTTTCTGAACCAATCAGAGCATGCATCGTGTGCAGGACGACTTATGCTGAGCTATACATGCGATGCAGGCAATGTTTGTTTACAATTTGTCTCTCAACTCTGTCATTTTACTGTTTTGTGTCTTATTTCTACCATACAAAGCATTCAGTTATATTCTGACATGGTGATTGAGTTTAGATCGAGTGATAGATTTCTGACTGTAATTGATACATTTATTCCTGCTTTAAATTATTTCAAGACTAACATTAGTTCTGAACGGTGCTTCACGAAAATAATCCGTTTTAAATAACAAAATATAATAAGCTGCTGCAAAAATATGGTAAACATGTCTGTAAAGCAGTTATGTGCAGTGAAATGCAGAGGTTTTCAACCCTTTCAATATAAAGCCACATTATTTATTGGGCCGATAATGAAATGACCAGCCCCTAATTCATATCAATCTTATTTGGGGGTCCTTGAAATTAACATAGCCAATGATCACTGGGTTAAACTGTGGTAGGTTCTGGGAAAATAATGACAGGCTACATATAACTTTTGAAAGCGGCTTGGTTTAGAAAAGCTTAGAAAAGCAGAGGACAGCTATTTTCCCATTCAACAAATTTGATTTAGACATGTCATAGGGCCTAAACCTGTCTCTCCCTCCATCTCTAAGGAGTGTTGGATCCCCTGGAAATAAGCAGATCCAGCTCTCAAGACCTTGTGGATAATAACATCTGATCCATGGGTTGCCCCCTGGAAATAGCAGATCCACACGCTCTGCTTGTGGCTTGTGGATCTGCTATTTTCAACTCATGGGTCACCAGGGGCGGATGTAACATGTCCCATTTGGGGGGGCAAGAGAACACGTTGGAGGGGCAAGAGAAAATGGTATCGGTTACAGGACTTTTATTAGTCAAGTAAAGCATCAATAATAACATCAGTTGTTGTTGAAGTTGCAACAGGCACGCAGCATGCATAAAGCTAAAGGTCTGACTCAGAGAGTTTTCTGTTGGTTTAGTGGTGACACAGCTGTAGTTAGTTAGTAGCAGTAGTAGTGTTTCAAATCATTTTAAATATAAGCACTTTAATTTGAAATATCTTGGGTTGTTTTGCATGCCATCATGATTTTTTTTTGTTTTGTTTTTGTTTGGGGGGGGGGGGCAAACTGGGTATTTAGTGGGCCATTGCCCCCCCATGCCCACTCTGCACGTCCCTGTATTGTGGAGTGGAGTGGACTCGCCATGGATTAAGCCAAATGCCTAAATTACACCGTGACCGTGGTGAAGTCGACAGACTCACTCGACACAGAATGAATGTGTCAACTTCAGATCAGTTTTTTTTGTTCTTACCTGCACTGTTATTATCTGCGCTGTGCACAGGGGAACGTGTTTATTTATTTCCATGGTATGTTTCTGTCGCTTTCCATAGGAGATGCAGAAGTAGCCCTACATTTATGTTTGTATGGGTATGCTAGATAGATCTCTCATCCTCTTATGGACAACCCGTTGTTTCACATTAAAACAAAAACGGCTGGAACATCCAACAGATGACGGTCGAAAACATGAATTTGTTTTGAACTTCTCCCTCTCTCTCCATCTTCCTCCTCCTCCTCCTCCCACTTGCAAAAAGTGGGGATTGCCGCGGCGTAGCTTGAGTTTTTTCCCCCACTCCAGCTCTGGGCAAACGGGGCGGGGAATATCCCGGGCCCTGATGCTCAGGTTTGGGAAGGAGCGCTTGTTTTACTCTGCCGGCTACTACTACTAGAGCGGGGCGAAGTTTTACTGAGGTTATATGGTTAGGGTTAGGCAGAGCCATCTAGTAGAAGACATTGAGGGGTAAGAAAACAGGCTCCAATGCATTCAGTAACTTCCGGCTGCCACTATTCATTGTCACAATCCAGCAGACGTCTATGTAGATGGACTGGCCCCATGAAGTGAAGTGAAGTGTATGAGATTCGTAAGTGGCCTTTGTACACAACACAAATATACATATTGGCAGGGATTTTACCGGCAAGACAGACAGAATGTTTAGTTTCTAAAAAAAAATCAAACCCAATGCAAATGAAATAACTCACTAACAGACTAATAAAAACCCAATATACATGCTATGGCTCCTCTTAAGTGAAAACTACCCAACGCATTGCAGATGGCCAGGAAAACAACTATAAACTGATTTTAACTTCAAACATCCATATAGTAGTTGCACATTGCACTAAAACATTCTCTTGACAATAGTAGGGGTTCCACCCATAGAGTAATAAAATAACAGAGACCTGACTGGAGCGACAGCCCCGCCCCCTTGCCGTTCATTTCAATGCAAGTTGCTCATTGGCGCATGAAGCACCCGGAAGACCGCCGGAAGTGCGCCTATTTCCGCATTTGACCACCAAAATTTGGTGGTCAAATGCGGAAGTATTTCTCATGAACGCGCCCGACGCAAGGGATTATGGGAACCATGAACGAGCGCCGTCGCGCACGAGCAAAGGAAAAAAAAACATCAAAAAGCATCAAAAACAAGCTTTTGGGTTTGCATTGAGCTTATTATCTGTCATATAATACATACGTTATGTTTTGAGAGGTAGTATATGACGTGAGGACCGCTGGTTTATTCAGAAAACAACTTAAATACAAACTGCCCTGTCCGCGTGCACAAAGCAAACCAGCGTGCGTGCTCTCCGGCGGTCGTGCATGAATTCCACCCGCCTGCAGTACCAGACTTGACCACCAGGGCCCCCCCTGCTTCAAGCCTAGAGCCACTGACTGGCGGTGTGGTTCCACCCAACTCCGCACTACTTGTTGTTCATTACTCTATGGTTGTAGCCGGCAGAGTAAAACAAGCGCTCCTTCCCAAACAGTGTTTACAGTGTTTTCATTGGCTTCCAAGCATCGGGGGCGGGGTTTCCCCCGATTTGCCGCGGGATTCAGGAAGCGCGCGGTTGTACTAGTGTTCGAGCCATCCATTAGACGAGCTGCGACATTGGAGGGTCAGAAACTGAGCGTTCAAGTTGCCTCTTCTATTTGGTTGTAGAGAGGAAATATCCGCACTCGCCGCTCGCATATAGTTCATGGGTTTTCTTTTATTTAATTTCACAGCAAGACTACGCTGCTGTGACAGGGCCGTTCAGTGCTTCCAAACTCCAGTACTTCTAATTAATTAAATAATCACCTGCAGAGAATTATTAGTTATGTTATGAGCTAGTTGTGAACTACAGAAAGCAGCTCATAACATGTCTATGGTGGATTTTTATCAGACAAACACTTTGCAGATAGAGGACAATTCAAGGGGGGCATGTGTGTGCACACACATGCGCGCAATGGCGTTTTAGTTGTGGTTCAGTGTCGCTGTCTGTCTATCTTATGCTGTCCCTTCCAACTAACCTGTTCCATCTGGGCTGCTTAAACCTTACACATGGGTACAAGAGCCAAGCTGATAACCCCAGACGATAACACTGCAGAGTTCGTTACTGTACTGAATGAACCTGGTTGGTCTCAGACATTGACACTGGGAGCTCCCAGAACAGTATATGGACACTGGAGATGACTGGAGCCGCCGTTGCAGCCAGGGCTTGTCCGAGGACGAACTAGATGAAGGGGAGGCTCAACCTCTCCATGACGACTTCCAAAGTTTGTCCCTCGCCATAACTTGATCAACTGATGAAGTGACGTAGAAGACTGCTCTGCTCAAGGTAGGAACTCGTTTCAGCGGTGCTTCACTGCTAAATCATGCTATGTGTGTGCGTGTGCGTGTGCGTGAAACGTGTTGTTTCATGGGATTGCTGATGTCAGTCTATCTGTGTACATTGTTTCTGATGTTGAATGTGATGACTTGTGATGGCAATTTGTGTGTTTAGTTTAGCTTCAGTTGGTTTAGTTGGATACTTGGATTTGGCCTTCTTTGACATAACATGCATCAATTGCATTATGTTAATTTGGATTGAAGATTGAAGTGTGTTTTGTTGTGTTGAAGCTTATGAGTTGGCAAATCCTGTCTACAGTAGACCTTTCACTCATGGCTATTATGAATGAATTGCCCGTTTTTTCCTTTATCAGCATAAGATCCTTGTTTTTTTATTTTGTTGAGCTGCTGATTGTGTTGTGTATATATAAAAGTAATTCAAGTTGTTCTATTCCAGTGGATTTTTCAATTATGGCCCATATTGTTGGAAGAAAGCTTTTAACTACTCAAAATCTACTTGAAAATCTATTGGACCGAGAATGAAAGAATGTCTCATGGTTGTAGGTCAACGGATTTCATTCTGAATGAAAAACAACATTACGAATACAATTACATTCAATCATAGGCTGGGCCTGTATGGTTCTGGGAGATGGTCATCCGTTTTGGCTTGGTCTGGTTGTCACAACAGTCATCTGTGTGTGCATTGCATATAAGCTTTTTTCTATGAGGAAATGTGGTGAACAATCCACACCCTCATTCAGGAAAGTCAAATAAAGTAACCACTTAATCGGAATGGCAGCACAAAAAAATGCCCTTTTAAAATGTAAATGTGAAAATGGTAACGAATGAAAGAAAACGTTGCCGACAGAGAAGAAAAGAATGTGGAACATGTCATCTTCTCCGGCGGTTACCTTTTGGAGGTGACGGGAGTTCGACCCGCGACATGTCAGCTGCGGGGCTTGTTAGTGCCTCTCCAGTGAGACTGTTCTGTGTTCCACGCGTCACCCTGTGACTACGAGCAGCCGCTAATAAGCTATCTGTTTAACCCTGCTGTCAACCTTTTGACTGGGCCACACTTAGCTCAAACTCATCCTCCATTGTTTTCCTCCCTTCCCGCTTCTCGCCATCTCATTCCGTTTCTGTTTCTCCTCTCATTCCTCCCCCTCGATGCCACATGCATTTTTTGTGACCCTGTGCTCCGCCAGTGAACGGTTCAGGGTCATGGCCTTCCATGCACCTCAACTTTCTACTGTATATCTCTATCTTCTAGCCTATACGTCCCCATCGCCCTCTTTCTGTTAACACTGCCTGCACCTCACCCTCACACACACACATTGTTCTCTACCCCCAGAAGTCTTGCAAGTCTGCTGACCGTAGCAGCTGTGGCCTGTCCCTGAGGGCAAGTGACAAAATTAGTTGGCCCAAGTCCTACATGGTTCCAGGGGTTTTACAACATGTTTCTTAACTGATCAATCTACCTACTATATCCCGGAGACCGTCCACAGCCCCCTGTCCCAATTGGGGGAGGTTGTCTGTCTAGAGAAAGTCAGAATTATGTTTACGTCGTCAGAATTCTGTGGTAGTTGGCTGCCACAGAATTCTGTCTTGTAGTAGACTAACATGTCTGACGAAATTGTCAGTGGTTGAATCCACAGCGACATATTACAGACTCTTCAGCCTGCCAAGCTGTGGAATAACCCCCAGTCAGGACGGGGTTACTCGCCATCTTATACCGCTGCATGAATATCCCAAAGTAATTGCCTGTGCCTGTGTGTGTGTGTGTGTGTGTGTGTGTGTGTGTGTGTGTGTGTGTGTGTGTGTGTGTGTGTGTGTGTGTGTGTGTGTGTGTGTGTGTGTGTGTGTGTGTGTGTGTGTGTGTGTGTGTGTGATATGATCTATAAGCTCACATGATATGATTTAAGTCATTAGTGCAGAGGGAATGTATTTATTGTTTTTGTTCTGTATGCCTGCTACAAATTTACACAATAGTATAGACAAGTATAAGCTAAAAATACCGGTATACAATAACACACAATAGGTTATTTTTCCATTTCCTGAAAAGTAACTGTTTTGGATGTGAGGATTACATCTGACAACCCATATGTATCTTTATCTTGGTCACTTTATAGCACACCTTTGCTCTCATACAGTAGTAGCAATCTTAGACTACTTGAGATTTGACTTAACAGTAGTCAAAAGTTGCATTTAGAGTATTTACGGACAAAGAACCAGCTTCTTGAAGAACGGATCATGCCAAATGCTTTCACATTAGTCTTTTGTTAACCTACTGAGTCCAGTGACAGCAATGGAACAACCCTGGACTGAACTATGTGTGGACAAAAGGAAGGGGCGAAAAAAAACACCCAACAGAGATGTTAACAATTCACACAATATTGCCTCATAATTCACACTTGTCCTGGCAAGTTTTAGTTGTTTACCAGTGTTGACAGAGCTGATGTAATGGCAAAGAATCTCATAACACTACCACTAAAACAACCATAAAACACTTGCTAACACATAAAAACAATAACTCTTAAGTGGAAATACAGAGATGGCAATCAGTGGTAATATCCCACGTCTTAAAAAAAAGTAGAGGCTGTTTGAGTTTTTAATGTACTGTAGAGGGTAGGGGCAGCCATAATGAAATGTAATGAACCACTGTAATCAAAGGCAATTTCACACAGTGCCACAACAGCAAACCCACATCGGCTGGGGAAACAGTGACCACTGTCTCTTCATAGGGGTGAGGAATGACACCTTTTTTGAGTTGTTGCCGAAGGGCAACCAGACTCTTATATTACAAGTAGTTTAATTAGTGTGGTTGCCCGAAGGGCAACCAGACTCTTGTATTACAAGTAGTTTATTAGTATGGTTGCCCGAAGGGCAACCAGACTCTTGTATTACAAGTAGTTTATTATAGTTATTATAGTTGTTCCGCGCATATTTTTGCCGGGCTACTCCTCGCACAGTTCTAGTAGCACGCACTTGTGCCATACATCATATCGAGCGCAAAAAATCAGAATGGTGTGCTTGCATTTTGCTTAGACAAATATTACATAGTTTAATTAATATGAATTAATTAGTGCATTATTTTGGCCCATTGAAATGAACGGAAAAGTGCAAAACGTGAAGTTCAAGTATTTTTCCCTCGAAGACCGTAAGGGCTATGCTTACACAAATCAAGGAGGCCGTTCGCAATAATTTTAAAAATTAATTGCATTATGACATATATAATTACGTTATCGTTTGGCCAGATGGTGGCGCTATAACTGGTCACTGTACATTTTGGCCTATAACTCGTGAACCGTAGGTCGTAGAATCAAAATTCTTTTTTTCATGGATTCCTTGGATCATGACGCAACTCCCTATATAGGCCACGCCCATTTGCGCCAGGATAGATTTTCCGCCATTTTGATTTTTCTCCAAAACACACTTTTTGCCCCCATTCCTGCATATTTTGTTCAAATCTCACGAAAATCGGTACACGTGATCTCTGGAGCTATCCGATCAAAACAGCGTTGGTAGAATTTTGATATCATGTATCGTTAGGCCGCAATAGCCTTCCGAAGTCAGTGGGAGGGGCCTATTTTACAGAAAAGGCCACAATTCATGCACCGAATGTCCAATCCACTCCAAAATTGAATCACAGGTCTAATGTGACGGCTTCAACAGAGGACCAAAAGCAATTCCATTTTCAACCATAGGGGGCGCCACAAATGCACGAAATTTAAATATTTGTTGCAAAAAATGTCCAATCCACCCCAAATTTGAATCACAGGTCTTGGTTGAGCCCTTCAACAGAGGGCCAAAAGCGATTCCATTTTCAACCATAGGGGGCGCCACAAACGCACAAAATGTAAGTTTGTTGCAAAAAAACGCCATTTCAGGGGAAATAAATGCCCTCCAAACTACTTCCACGTGACCCCGGGGATGACGTAAAAGTTCACATCGTAATTGGCTACCGGAAGCTGCGGGGAGGTCGACGCAAGCGACAACGGCAACCACACTTTGCAATTGTTAAATTGCGAATATTCTAGTTATTATTATTAGTGTGGTTGCCCGAAGGGCAACCAGACTCTTGTATTTCAAGTTGGAAAACTTCGGCACGCTACTCCTCCCACAGTTTTTGTCGCATGCACCCGAGTCATATGTCAAATCGACCGGCTTCCTCGGGAATGGTGTGCTTGTATTTTTCTAAGAGATCCGTTGTATAGTTTAATTGATATTAATTTTATTTGTTAATGTGGGTTAACACATGTTAACCCAGATGCGGTTGTGGGCATGGGTCGGACCACGTGGGTTTGTGGGCAAAAAATCAAGTTCAAGTATTTTTCCCTCGCAGACCATAAGGGCTATTCTTACAAAACTTGGGGAGGATGTTCATAATGATTTAAAAAATGATTGCCTTTTGATGTTATCGTTCGGCCAGATGGTGGCGCTATAACAGGCACTTTACGTTTTGGCTTATAACTCTTGAACGTAGGTCGTAGAATCGGATTTCTTGTTTCCATGGATTCCTTGGATCATGACGCATCTCCCCAAATAGGCCACGCCCATTTCGTTAAAAATTTTAGAGACGCAATTTTGAATTTTGTCCAAAACACACTTTTTGCCCCCATTCCTTCATATTTGGTCCAAATCTCATAAAAATTGGTACGGAAGATCTCTGGACCAATCTGATTAAAACAGCATTGGGGGAATTTTTATTTTGCGTATCGTTTGGCCGCAATGGCCTTCTGAAATTTGTGGGATCGGCCTATTTTACAGAAAATGCCACGCATCAAATGTCCAATCCACCCCAAATTTGAATCACAGGTCTTGGGTGAGCCCTTCAATAGGCAGCCAAAAGCAATTCCATTTTCAACCATAGGGGGGCGCCATAAATGCACAAAATGTAACTATTTGTTGCAAAAACGCCATTTTGGGGGAATAAATGCCCTCCAAATTATTTCCACATGATCCGGGGATGACTTGACAAGTTCACATCATAATTGGTTTGGGAGGGGCCTACGCAAGTTAGTGGGAGGGGCCTATTTTACAGAAAATGCCACAAATCACGCATCAAATGTCCAATCCACCCCAAATTTGAATCACAGGTCTTGGCTGAGCCTTCAACAGAGGGCCAAAAGCAATTCCATTTTCAACCATAGGGGGCGCCACAAGTGCACGAAATGTGCGAAATAAATGCCCTCCAAAATACTTCCACGTGATCCCGGGGATGACGTAAAAGTTCACATCGTAATTGGCTACCGGAAGCTGAGGTGGGGCGACGCAAGCGACAATGGCAACCACACTTTGCAATTTTTAAATTGCGAATATTCTAGTTAGTGTGGTTGCCCAAAGGGCAACCAGACTCTTGTATTTCAAGTTGGAAAACTTCGGCACGCTACTCCTCCCACAGTTTTTGTCGCATTGCACCCGAGTCATATGTCAAATCGACCGGCTTCCTCGGGAATGGTGTGCTTGTATTTTTCTAAGAGATCCGTTGTATAGTTTAATTGATATTAATTTATTTGTTAATGTGGGTTAAACACATGTTAACCCAGATGCGGTTGTGGGCATGGGTCGGCCCACGTGGGTTTGTGGGCAAAAAATCAAGTTCAAGTATTTTTCCCTCGCAGACCATAAGGGCTATTCTTACAAAACTTGGGGAGGATGTTCCTAATGATTATAAAAATGAATTGCCTTTTGATGTTATCGTTCGGCCAGATGGTGGCGCTATAACAGGCCACTTTACGTTTTGGCTTATAACTCTTGAACCGTAGGTCGTAGAATCGGATTTCTTGTTTCCATGGATTCCTTGGATCATGACGCATCTCCCCAAATAGGCCACGCCCATTTCCGTTAAAAATTTTAGAGACGCAATTTTGAATTTTGTCCAAAACACACTTTTTGCCCCCATTCCTTCATATTTGGTCCAAATCTCATAAAAATTGGTACGGAAGGTCTCTGGACCAATCTGATTAAAACAGCATTGGGGGAATTTTGATTTTGCGTATCGTTTGGCCGCAATGGCCTTCTGAAATTTGTGGGATCGGCCTATTTTACAGAAAATGCCACAATCACGCATCAAATGTCCAATCCACGCCAAATTTGAATCACAGGTCTTGGGTGAGCCCTTCAATAGGCAGCCAAAAGCAATTCCATTTTCAACCATAGGGGGCGCCATAATGCACAAAATGTAACTATTTGTTGCAAAAACGCCATTTTGGGGGAATAAATGCCCTCCAAATTACTTCCACATGATCCCGGGGATGACTTGACAAGTTCACATCATAATTGGTTTGGGAGGGGCCTACGCAAGTTAGTGGGAGGGGCCTATTTTACAGAAAATGCCACAAATCACGCATCAAATGTCCAATCCACCCAAATTTGAATCACAGGTCTTGGCTGAGCCCTTCAACAGAGGGCCAAAAGCAATTCCATTTTCAACCATAGGGGGCGCCACAAGTGCACGAAATGTGCGAAATAATGCCCTCCAAAATACTTCCACGTGATCCCGGGGATGACGTAAAAGTTCACATCGTAATTGGCTACCGGAAGCTGAGGGGGGGCCGACGCAAGCGACAATGGCAACCACACTTTGCAATTTTTAAATTGCGAACATTCTAGTTAGTGTGGTTGCCCGAAGGGCAACCAGACTCTTGTATTACAAGTAGTTTAATAATTATTATTTTTCTTTCTTCCGCATAACACGTTTTTCGTCGCGCTACTCCTCGCACAGTTCTAGTAGCACGCACTTGTGCCATACATCATATCGAGCGGAAAAAATCAGAATCGTGTGCTTGCATTGCGCTAAGAGAAATATTACATAGTTTAATTAATATGAATTAATTAGTGCATTATTTTGCCCCATTGAAATGAATGGAAAAGTGCAAAAAGTAAAGTTCAAGTATTTTTCCCTCGAATACCATAAGGGCTACGCATACACAAATCAAGGAGGCCGTTTGCAATAATTTTAAAAATTAATTGCATTATGACATGTATATTTACGTTATCGTTCGGCCAGATGGTGGCGCTATAACTGGTCACTGTACATTTTGGCCTATAACTCTTGAACCGTAGGTCGTAGAATCAAAATTCTTTTTTCCATGGATTCCTTGGATCATGACGCATGTCCCCATATAGGCCACGCCCATTTGCGTCAGGATAGATTTTCCGCCATTTTGATTTTTGTCCAAAACACACTTTTTGCCCCCACTCCTGCATATTTTGTCCAAATCTCACGAAAATCGGTACACGTGATCTCTGGAGCTATCCGATCAAAACAGCGTTGGCAGAATTTTGATATCACGTATCGTTAGGCCGCAATAGCCTTCCGAAGTTAGTGGGAGGGGCCTATTTTACAGAAAAGGCCACAATTCATGCACCGAATGTCCAATCCACCCAAAATTGAATCACAGGTCTAGGGTGATGGCTTCAACAGATAGCAGAGAGCAATTCCATTTTCAACCATAGGGGGCGCTACAAGTGCACGAAATGTAAATATTTGTTGCAAAAAATGTCCAATCCACCCCAAATTTGAATGATAGGTCTTGATTGAGCCCTTCAACAGAGGGCCAAAAGCAATTCCATTTTCAACCATAGGGGGCGCCACAAACGCACAAAATGTAAGTTTGTTGCAAAAAAACGCCATTCAGGGGGAATAAATGCCCTCCAAACTACTTCCACGTGACCCGGGGATGACGTAAAAGTTCACATCGTAATTGGCTACCGGAAGCTGCGGGGAGGTCGACGCAAGCGGCAACGGCAACCACACTTTGCAATTGTTAAATTGCGAATATTCTAGTTAGTGTGGTTGCCCGAAGGGCAACCAGACTCTTGTATTTCAAGTTGGGAAACTTCGCCGCGCTACTCCTCCCACAGTTTTTGTCGCATGCACCCGAGCCATATGTCAAATCGACCGGCTTCCTCGGGAATGGTGTGCTTGTATTTTTCTAAGAGATCCGTTGTATAGTTTAATTGATATTAATTTATTTGTTAATATGCGGGACCCACATGCGTTTGTGGGCATGGGTCGGCCCACGTGGGTTTGTGGGCGAAAAATCAAGTTCAAGTATTTTTCCCTCGCAGACCATAAGGGCTATTCTTACAAAACTTGGGGAGGATGTTCATAATGATTTAAAAAATGAATTGCTTTTTGATGTTATCGTTCGGCCAGATGGTGGCGCTATAACAGGCCACTTTACGTTTTGGCTTATAACTCTTGAACCGTAGGTCGTAGAATCGGATTTCTTGTTTCCATGGATTCCTTGGATCATGACGCATCTCCCTAAATAGGCCACGCCCATTTCCGTTAAAAATTTTAGAGACGCAATTTTGAATTTTGTCCAAAACACACTTTTTGCCCCCATTCCTTCATATTTGGTCCAAATCTCATCAAAATTGGTACGGAAGGTCTCTGGACCAATCCGATTAAAACAGCATTGGGGGAATTTTGATATTGCGTATCGTTTGGCCGCAATGGCCTTCTGAAATTTGTGGGATCGGCCTATTTTACAGAAAATGCCACAAATCACGCATCAAATGTCCAATCCACCCCAAATTTGAATCACAGGTCTTGGGTGAGCCCTTCAACAGGCAGCCAAAAGCAATTCCATTTTCAACCATAGGGGGCGCATAAATGCACAAAATGTAACTATTTGTTGCAAAAACGCCATTTTGGGGGAATAAATGCCCTCCAAATTACTTCCACATGGTCCCAGGGATGACTTGACAAGTTCACATCATAATTGGTTTGGGGGGGGGCCTACGCAAGTTAGTGGGAGGGGCCTATTTTACAGAAAATGCACAAATCACGCATCAAATGTCCAATCCACCCCAAATTTGAATCACAGGTCTTGGTTGAGCCCTTCAACAGAGGGCCAAAAGCAATTCCATTTTCAACCATAGGGGGCGCCACAAGTGCACGAAATGTGGGGGGATTTGAGGGGAATAAATGCCCTCCAAAATACTTCCACGTGATCCCAGGGGATGACGTAAAAGTTCACATCGTAATTGGCTACCGGAAGCTGGGGGGGGGGGGGGGGGGGGGGGGGGGGGGGGGGGGGGGGGGCGGGCGACGCAAGCGACAACGGCAACCACACTTTGCAATTTTTAAATTGCGAATATTCTAGTTAGTGTGGTTGCCCGAAGGGCAACCAGACTCTTTATTACAAGTAGTTTAATTATTATTATTTTTATTTGTTCCGCATAACACGTTTTTCGTCGCGCTACTCCTCGCACAGTTTTAGTAGCACACACATGTGCCATACTTCATATCGAGCGGAAAAAATCAGAATCGTGTGCTTGCATTGTGCTAAGAGAAATATTACATAGTTTAATTAATATGAATTAATTAGTGCATTATTTAGCCCCATTGAAATGAATGGAAAAGTGCAAAAAGTGAATTTCAAGTATTTTTCCCTCGAAGACCGTAAGGGCTATGCTAACACAAATCAGGGAGGCCGTTTGCAATAATTTTAAAAATTAATTGAATTATGAGATATATAATTACGTTATCGTTCGGCCAGATGGTGGCGCTATAACTGGTCACTGTACATTTTGGCCTATAACTCTTGAACCGTAGGTCGTAGAATCAAAATTCTTTTTTCCATGGATTCCTTGGATCATGTCGCATCTCCCCATATAGGCCACGCCCATTTGCGTCAGGATAGATTTTCCGCCATTTTGATTTTTCTCCAAAACACACTTTTTGCCCCCATTCCTGCATATTTTGTCCAAATCTTACGAAAATCGGTACACAGGATCTCTGGAGCTATCCGATGAAAACAGCGTTAGCAGAATTTTGATATCACGTGTCGTTAGTCCGCAATAGCCTTCCGAAGTTAGTGGGAGGGGCCTATTTTACAGAAAAGGCCACAATTCATGCACCGAATGTCCAATCCACCCCAAAATTGAATCACAGGTCTAGGGTGACGGCTTCAACAGAGGACTAAAAGCAATTCCATTTTCAACCATAGGGGGCGCCACAAATGCATAAAATGTAAATATTTGTTGCAAAAAATGTCCAATCCACCCCAAATTTGAATCACAGGTCTTGGTTGAGCCCTTCAACAGAGGGCCAAAAGCAATTCCATTTTCAACCATAGGGGGCGCCACAAACGCACAAAATGTAAGTTTGTTGGAAAAAAAACGCCATTCGGGGGGGAATACATGCCCTCCAAATTACTTCCACGTGATCCTGGGGATGACGTAACAAGTTCACGTCGTAATTGGCTACCGGAAGCTGCGGGGGGGCCAACGCAAGCGACAACGGCAACCACACTTTGCAATTTTTAAATTGCGAACATTCTAGTTATTATTTTTATTGTTCCGCATAACACGTTTTTCGTCGTGCTACTCCTCGCACAGTTTTAGTAGCACACACATGTGCCATACATCATATCGAGCGGAAAAAATCAGAATCGTGTGCGTGCATTGTGCTAAGAGAAATATTACATAGTTTAATTAATATGAATTAATTAGTGCATTATTTGGCCCCATTGAAATGAATGGAAAAGTGCAAAAAGTAAAGTTCAAGTATTTTTCCCTCGAAGACCGTAAGGGCTATGCTTACACAAATCAGGGAGGCCGTTTGCAATAATTTTAAAAATTAATTGCATTATGACATATATAATTACGTTATCGTTTGGCCAGATGGTGGCGCTATAACTGGTCACTGTACATTTTGGCCTATAACTCGTGAACCGTAGGTCGTAGAATCAAAATTCTTTTTTTCATGGATTCCTTGGATCATGACGCAACTCCCTATATAGGCCACGCCCATTTGCGCCAGGTTAGATTTTCCGCCATTTTGATTTTTCTCCAAAACACACTTTTTGCACCCATTCCTGCATATTTTGTCCAAATCTCACGAAAAACGGTACACGTGATCTCTGGAGCTATCCGATCAAAACAGCGTTGGCAGAATTTTGATATCACGTATCGTTAGGCCGCAATAGCCTTCCGAAGTTAGTGGGAGGGGCCTATTTTACAGAAAAGGCCCAATTCATGCACCGAATGTCCAATCCACTCCAAAATTGAATCACAGGTCTAATGTGACGGCTTCAACAGACGACCAAAAGCAATTCTATTTTCAACCACAGGGGGCGCCACAAATGCAATAAATGTATATATTTGTTGCAAAAAATGTCCAATCCACCCCAAATTTGAATCACAGGTCTTGGTTGAGCCCTTCAACAGAGGGCCAAAAGCAATTCCATTTTCAACCATAGGGGGCGCCACAAACGCACAAAATGTAAGTTTGTTGCAAAAAAAAACGCCATTCAGGGGGAATAAATGCCCTCCAAACTACTTCCACGTGACCCCGGGGATGACGTAAAAGTTCACATCGTATTTGGCTACCGGAAGCTGCGGGGAGGTCGACGCAAGCGACAACGGCAACCACACTTTGCAATTGTTAAATTGCGAATATTCTAGTTTTTATTGTTCCGCATAACACGTTTTTCGCGTCGCTACTCCTCGCACAGTTTTAGTAGCACACACATGTGCCATACATCATATCGAGCGGAAAAAATCAGAATCGTGTGCTTGCATTGTGCTAAGAGAAATATTACATAGTTTAATTAATATGAATTAATTAGTGCATTATTTTGGCCCATTGAAATGAATGGAAAAGTGCAAAAAGTGAAGTTCAAGTATTTTTCCCTCGGAGACCGTAAGGGCTATGCTTACACAAATCAGGGAGGCCGTTTGCAATAATTTTAAAAATTAATTGCATTATGACATATATAATTACGTTATCGTTCGGCCAGATGGTGGCGCTATAACTGGTCACTGTACATTTTGGCCTATAACTCTTGAACCGTAGGTCGTAGAATCAAAATTCTTTTTTCCATAGATTCCTTGGATCATGACGCATCTCCCCATATAGGCCACGCCCATTTGCGTCAGGATAGATTTTCCGCCATTTTGATTTTTCTCCAAAACACACTTTTTGCCCCCATTCCTGCATATTTTGTCCAAATCTCACGAAAATCGGTACACATGATCTCTGGAGCTATCCGATCAAAACAGCGTTGGCAGAATTTTGATACCACGTATCGTTAGGCCGCAATAGCCTTCCGAAGTTAGTGGGAGGGGCCTATTTTATAGAAAAGGCCACAATTCATACACCGAATGTCCAATCCACCCCAAAATTGAATCACAGCTCTAGGGTGACGGCTTCAACTGACAGCCAAGAGCAATTCCATTTTCAACCATAGGGGGCGCCACAAATGTACGAAATGTAACTATTTGTTGCAAAAAATGTCCAATCCACACCAAATTTGAATCACAGGTCTTGGGTGAGCCCTTCAACAGGGGGCCAAAAGCAATTCCATTTTCGTCCATAGGGGGCGCCACAAATGCACAAAATGTAAGTTTGTTGCAAAAAAACGCCATTTGGGGGGAATAAATGCCCTCCAAATTACTTCCACGTGATCCCGGGGATGACGTAACAAGTTCACATCGTAATTGGCTACCGGAAGCTGCGGGGAGGTCGACGCAAGCGACAACGGCAACCACACTTTGCAATTGTTAAATTGCGAATATTCTAGTTATTATTCCGGGTCCGCTCACTTTTTTCGTCCCGCTACTCCTCGCACAGTTCTAGTAGCACGCACTTGTGCCATACATCATATCGAGCGGAAAAAATCAGAATGGTGTGCTTGCATTTTGCTAAGAGAAATATTACATAGTTTAATTAATATGAATTAATTAGTGCATTATTTTGGCCCATTGAAATGAATGGAAAAGTGCAAAAAGTGAAGTTCAAATATTTTTCCCTCGGAGACCGTAAGGGCTATGCTTACACAAACCAGGGAGGATGTTCGCAATAATTTTAAAAATTAATTGCCTTATGACATATATAATTACGTTATCGTTCGGCCAGATGGTGGCGCTATAACTGGTCACTGTACATTTTGGCCTATAACTCTTGAACCGTAGGTCGTAGAATCAAAATTCTTTTTTCCATGGATTCCTTGGATCATGACGCATCTCCCCATATAGGCCACGCCCATTTGCGTCAGGATAGATTTTCCGCCATTTTGAGTTTTCTCCAAAACACACTTTTTGCCCCCATTCCTGCATATTTTGTCCAAATCTCACGAAAATCGGTACACATGATCTCTGGAGCTATCCGATGAAAACAGCGTTGGCAGAATTTTGATATCACGTATCGTTAGGCCGCAATAGCCTTCCGAAGTTAGTGGGAGGGGCCTATTTTACAGAAAAGGCCACAATTCATGCACCGAATGTCCAATCCACCCCAAAATTGAATCACAGGTCTAGGGTGATGGCTTCAACAGATAGCAGAGAGCAATTCCATTTTCAACCATAGGGGGCGCTACAAAGTGCACGAAATGTAACTATTTTTTGTAAAAAAATATCCAATCCACCCAAATGTGAATCACAGGTCTTGGCTGAGCCCTTCAACAGAGGCCAAAAGCAATTCCATTTTCAACCATAGGGGGCGCCACAAACGCACAGAATGTAACCATTTGTTGCAAAAAACGCCATTTGGGGGGAATAAATGCCCTCCAAACTACTTCCACGTGATCCCGGGGATGACGTAAAAGTTCACATCGTAATTGGCTACCGGAAGCTGCGGGGGGGCCGACGCAAGCGACAACGGCAACCACACTTTGCAATTTTTAAATTGCGAATATTCTAGTTAGTGTGGTTGCCCGAAGGGCAACCAGACTCTTGTATTACAAGTAGTTTAATACTTATTATTTTTCTTTCTTCCGCATAACACGTTTTTCGTCGCGCTACTCCTCGCACAGTTCTAGTAGCACGCACTTGTGCCATACATCATATCGAGCGGAAAAAAATCAGAATCGTGTGCTTGCATTGCGCTAAGAGAAATATTACATAGTTTAATTAATATGAATTAATTAGTGCATTATTTTGCCCCATTGAAATGAATGGAAAAGTGCAAAAAGTAAAGTTCAAGTATTTTTCCCTCGAATACCATAAGGGCTACGCATACACAAATCAAGGAGGCCGTTTGCAATAATTTTAAAAATTAATTGCATTATGACATGTATATTTACGTTATCGTTCGGCCAGATGGTGGCGCTATAACTGGTCACTGTACATTTTGGCCTATAACTCTTGAACCGTAGGTCGTAGAATCAAAATTCTTTTTTCCATGGATTCCTTGGATCATGACGCATGTCCCCATATAGGCCACGCCCATTTGCGTCAGGATAGATTTTCCGCCATTTTGATTTTTGTCCAAAACACACTTTTTGCCCCCACTCCTGCATATTTTGTCCAAATCTCACGAAATCGGTACACGTGATCTCTGGAGCTATCCGATCAAAACAGCGTTGGCAGAATTTTGATATCACGTATCGTTAGGCCGCAATAGCCTTCCGAAGTTAGTGGGAGGGGCCTATTTTACAGAAAAGGCCACAATTCATGCACCGAATGTCCAATCCACCCCAAAATTGAATCACAGGTCTAGGGTGATGGCTTCAACAGATAGCAGAGAGCAATTCCATTTTCAACCATAGGGGGCGCTACAAGTGCACGAAATGTAAATATTTGTTGCAAAAAATGTCCAATCCACCCCAAATTTGAATGATAGGTCTTGATTGAGCCCTTCAACAGAGGGCCAAAAGCAATTCCATTTTCAACCATAGGGGGCGCCACAAACGCACAAAATGTAAGTTTGTTGCAAAAAAACGCCATTCAGGGGGAATAAATGCCCTCCAAACTACTTCCACGTGACCCCGGGGATGACGTAAAAGTTCACATCGTAATTGGCTACCGGAAGCTGCGGGGAGGTCGACGCAAGCGGCAACGGCAACCACACTTTGCAATTGTTAAATTGCGAATATTCTAGTTATTATTATTTTTATTGTTCCGCATAACACGTTTTTCGCGTCGCTACTCCTCGCACAGTTTTAGTAGCACACACATGTGCCATACATCATATCGAGCGGAAAAAATCAGAATCGTGTGCTTGCATTGTGCTAAGAGAAATATTACATAGTTTAATTAATATGAATTAATTAGTGCATTATTTTGGCCCATTGAAATGAATGGAAAAGTGCAAAAAGTGAAGTTCAAGTATTTTTCCCTCGGAGACCGTAAGGGCTATGCTTACACAAATCAGGGAGGCCGTTTGCAATAATTTTAAAAATTAATTGCATTATGACATATATAATTACGTTATCGTTCGGCCAGATGGTGGCGCTATAACTGGTCACTGTACATTTTGGCCTATAACTCTTGAACCGTAGGTCGTAGAATCAAAATTCTTTTTTCCATGGATTCCTTGGATCATGGCGCATCTCCCCATATAGGCCACGCCCATTTGCGTCAGGATAGATTTTCCGCCATTTTGATTTTTCTCCAAAACACACTTTTTGCCCCATTCCTGCATATTTTGTCCAAATCTCACGAAAATCGGTACACATGATCTCTGGAGCTATCCGATCAAAACAGCGTTGGCAGAATTTTGATATCACGTATCGTTAGGCCGCAATAGCCTTCCGAAGCTAGTGGGAGGGGCCTATTTTATAGAAAAGGCCACAATTCATACACCGAATGTCCAATCCACCCCAAAATTGAATCACAGGTCTAGGGTGACGGCTTCAACTGACAGCCGAGAGCAATTACATTTTCAACCATAGGGGGCGCCACAAATGCACAAAATGTAAATATTTGCTGCAAAAAATGTCCAATCCAACCCAAATTTTAATCACAGGTCTAGGTTGAGCCCTTCAACAGAGGGCAAAAGCAATTCCATTTTCAACCATAGGGGGCGCCACAAAGGCACAAAATGTAACAGTTTGTTGCAAGAAACGCCATTTGGGGGGAATAAATGCCCTCTGAACTACTTCCACGTGATCCCGGGGATGACGTAAAAGTTCACATCGTAATTGGCTACCGGAAGGGCTATGCTTACACAAATCAGGGAGGCCGTTTGCAATAATTTTAAAAATTAATTGCATTATGACATATATAATTACGTTATCGTTCGGCCAGATGGTGGCGCTATAACTGGTCACTGTACATTTTGGCCTATAACTCTTGAACCGTAGGTCGTAGAATCAAAATTCTTTTTTCCATAGATTCCTTGGATCATGACGCATCTCCCCATATAGGCCACGCCCATTTGCGTCAGGATAGATTTTCCGCCATTTTGATTTTTCTCCAAAACACACTTTTTGCCCCCATTCCTGCATATTTTGTCCAAATCTCACGAAAATCGGTACACAGGATCTCTGGAGCTATCCGATGAAAACAGCGTTAGCAGAATTTTGATATCACGTGTCGTTAGTCCGCAATAGCCTCCGAAGTTAGTGGGAGGGGCCTATTTTACAGAAAAGGCCACAATTCATGCACCGAATGTCCAATCCACCCAAAATTGAATCACAGGTCTAGGGTGACGGCTTCAACAGAGGACTAAAAGCAATTCCATTTTCAACCATAGGGGGCGCCACAAATGCATAAAATGTAAATATTTGTTGCAAAAAATGTCCAATCCACCCCAAATTTGAATCACAGGTCTTGGTTGAGCCCTTCAACAGAGGGCCAAAAGCAATTCCATTTTCAACCATAGGGGGCGCCACAAACGCACAAAATGTAAGTTTGTTGCAAAAAAAAACGCCATTTGGGGGGAATAAATGCCCTCCAAATTACTTCCACGTGATCCCGGGGATGACGTAACAAGTTCACGTCGTAATTGGCTACCGGAAGCTGCGGGGGGGCCGACGCAAGCAACAACGGCAACCACACTTTGCAATTTTTAAATTGCGAATATTCTTTTTTGAGTTGTTGGACAACCCATATGTATGAGTGGTCATGTGGTCATCATAATACCGTAGTCAGGCACCCAGTCACACAAAAAGTAAGAAGACCTGTTGATGGCATGCTAAACGTTTTGTTTTGTCCACAGTGTCTGTAGCTGCCTTTAGTCTTTCGTACTTGGCCAGGAATTGAACTCCAACCAGCCGTCCTCAGCTTGCACAACTCCAACCATCAGGACACAGAGCCTAGCACTAGGATGCCTGGAATATCCAATAAACGGTCATTCTGAGTTCTGACCGTTTATTGAATATTTTAAAGGTGTTTATCTTTGCCCGTGAAACTTGCAGAAGGTTCTCCTTCCATGACCATCATCATTCTATCATCTCAGAAATGTTGGATCTTATTTCATGCATATATGCAGAATGTTGTTAAACCGTTTACAAATGAATTTATCCTACATTACACAAACCAGATAACCCAGATTAATTTACATTTAGCTGTCTAGCTCCAGTGTGTGCCAGCTAATGAGGGTGTTGGCTTGGCGCAGAATGTCGTCACGTCCTCTCAGAACAAACTGCTTTGCCATACCTAGCCTTCTGTTTTTCCTCATTTTACATCGCTAATAAAAAGGTGTTCTGACATTGTTCCAGGCATACACTATAATCTCTAACTCCAAGTGATCTTTTACTCTATTACGGACCGTTGATACAGCAAGTCTTCAGTGGTGAACATATAGCTGTAGTTCGCTAGTAGTATAAAGCTATTCCTGTCCATCTCTGTCTGTCTCTCTCTCTCTGCTTCTCTACCTCACAAGGCTCTCTGTGCATTGAGAGTGTGCTGCTATCAAACAGCATTGCAAACACTCAGCTGGAGGCAAGAGCACATGGCAATACTTTTGTTCATGCCATAGTTGTTTCCTTTCTTCATAGATGCTCTCTCTCTGTCTCTCTCCCTGTCTCTCTCCCTCTATCTCTCTCCCTCCCTCCCTCTCTCCCTATCACTCCCTCTTTATCTTCTCTCCCTGTGCTTCATCTCACCACCGCAATTCCTTACTGGCCCTCTGCGTGAAACTCCCCTCAAGCTGAGGTTCTAACTAATTACTGACTGTACCTATCACTAAGGGGGAGAATAGAAGCTCTGCTGGAACTGGCACGGTGGTAGCAAAGTGCTTTGCAAGTGTTTGTGTGTGTGTGTGTGTGTGTGTGTGTGTGTGTGTGTGTGTGTGTGTGTGTGTGTGTGTGTGTGTGTGTGTGTGTGTGTGTGTGTGTGTGTGCGTGTGTGCGTGCGTCTGCGTGTGTTGTGTGGCCTAAGTCGCTCGGTGTAACAGACTGAATCACGGCTCCAGCAGCTCTGTACAGGGACTTCAGAGGAGTGACGCCCAGTGTTTCTGATTAGCTGTAGCTGCCAAGGGAGCTGTCAGAGTGGGCAGCCAGGCGCCGAGTTATGCCCAGCCGTGATGGGAGCCTAATGGAGATCATTAGTGGCAGACGAAGCCACCGCTGACCCACACCACTAGTTTCTCAACAAACCTACCTTATTAACCCCATCTATACTGTACCTCAGCCGACAGACACCATGGCCAAAAAAATCGCTAACAATAGTTCTGCAGGACACATGATAACCCTGTGCACGTAATGAGCTTGTGGAGGGCGATGTGGTGAGGTGGGGATGGGCACAAAGAATGGAAGTTCTTTGGGAAAGGAGCTTAAGTACTGTACATGCCTGAGTCGGGGAACACATGTGTTTACCCACATCATTATTGTATGGGCTGTAGCTGAGTATTGTGTATCATGTATATTTTGTGTACAGTTTGGTTCTGTATGGTGAGAAACGGATTGGCGATGATGGTAAACATCTGACTTCCTGACCTGGCATTTAAAGTGTGCTTGCCAGTGTAATACAGAAGCCTGCTGATACTGTATCCTGTTCATAGGTAAAGACCCACACATACACCAGTTTTAGCTGTTATACTCATCAGTTTTAATTGATATAGTCATCTAAATGGTGTTTTTCATACATGGTCAATCACCCAAACAACAGTGTTTTAGGAGGGCACTGCAGCCTTCCTCTAAAGTTCTAAAGTGAGTCAGGTGAACAAAGGTAAACAGGCCCAAACACAGAAGTGCTGGGGAGGGCGGTGAGTTCCATAGGGTGGCTCTACACGTTGCTTGTGCACTGCCTGTGTTTTCAGCAGAGCTGTGACATCACATCCTGCTTTTTTGAATGGGTGCCAATGACAGTTTCGGCTTGTTCCGGCTTGCTCCTATTTTTCGGCAACAGGAGCCTTTGCCTGCAAGCTGGTCGCTGCCAAAAATGTAAGCCAAAACAAGCTGGAAGTGTCATTTAGTAAGTAGCCTTGCCAGGCCATGATGTCAGGAGGCCCGGCCGAGCCATTGAGGCCCATATAGGTCAGGAGCCTATCTCCTGTTTCTGTAGCGTGAGGCAGCTTGATGTACAAGTACACCCCCTGGACATGACGCTAGTATATCACAGGGACTTACCCCCAATCCATCCCTTGATGCTGAGTGCCAAGCAGGGAGGCATTGGGTCCCATTTTTAGAGTCTTTGGTATGACCCGGCCGGGAATCGAACCCCTCAGAGCGGACACTCTAACCACAAGGCCACTGAGCTGGTCTCTCGAAGTGAAAACCCCTCCTGATTTACACCCATTCAAAAAAGCAGGATGTGATGTCACAGGTCACCCGAAAAACACGGGCAGTACACAAGCAAGGTCTGTAGTGGGTCTTATCACTGTAGCTTTGTGACATCATGTTGTAGTTACTAGTTTCCCATCCACCGCAGTGGTCAACGTATCACCTAAAAGTGAGAGTATAGGGTAAAGAGTGTGTTGTGAATGAATGAATGTATGAAAGTTGCTGTGCAGTAGAACAAATTTCTGTCTCCAGTCTACAGTTGTTGCTCTATTAGTGATGCCCTCGTGCATTTTGTGAAACATGCAATATATTTCCTTTTACTGTTCCACATACGTATATGCAATCTTGATAACAGTACAAATATGAAAATTATGTTCTCAGCCCCCCACATATATCTAAAGGCTTAGAATAATACTCATACAGTATGTGGCTTAACTGTTAATTAACTATTACTTTTTCACTTAATCATGCAAGTAGAGTTATGTCTTGGTCAAAGGTCAACAGTTCAGATGGTCAGATTTTTATGATTTGATTTATTAATTGTTCTAAAACAATTTGGAGGACTGTGCAATAATTCAACCTCATGAAACCCATACAAACTAAAAGTGTGTCACAAACTTTAAGTAATTTGGTGTAAATGGGGAGATAAATGAGCTTTAATGAGGAGGCCTAGAATAGGTCCCAACAATAAAGTAAATAAAGTATAGGATGGCTAAAGACTGTGGGGGTAATCATACCATGTTTCTTCTTTAACAATTAATACTGCAACGTTTGCGGCAATCCTACCATGTTCTTTCATCAGCCTATCTTTAAAACATGAACATCTGCCCTATTGTTTTAGAACAAGAACTAGTAATTAAAAATAACAAAGGGTCTTTTGTGGCTGCTAATCTCTAGGCAGACCCCTATCCCAGAAATTCACCGCATTTGAATACCTGGAGCTCAATGTGAGAAATAATTTCCCTTTGTGCTGTCAGACAGTTATTGTGGTCTAAGTGTGGGTAGCCGCAGGAATAGGAAAATGACGTTTATAAATGTCTCCCCATAAAAGTCTGAGATGACTATAATAATGAGAATTTCACTAACTCAAACGCACTGTAACTGTCTGTACGTCCATAATCTGTCACTACTGTCTACTTTCACTGTGCTTGCATAATGCTACAGTCTCCCATGAACTGTCAGACACATCACAAAAGCTCAATTGTAACATTCCTGTTTTGTGGTACGATTCTTTTTTTTTTACTCTGACTTGACATGGTACAAAAAAATAAGGGATTCATCTTGAAACGTTGCAGCATGATCAAGACAGACTAACGGGAAGGATAAATACGGATATTGTTATATCCAGGTCAGTTTCAGTTGGTGACTTTTAAGTGATGGTGTGTACTTTTGTGTACTTTTATTGATGGTGCCTCTTGTTGTTATTTCTTACCGATTTGCTGTACCAAGAGTCATGCTGCATGCCTCTTGCATGTTCTATAAATGTATCTATCTTTAGGACGTGTACCAATGCATTTTAACAGTGATTTGATACATGGAAGCCTGGTGGGGAGCGAGGCTGATATCTGTCACTACACAAATATCAGGGTTGGGGCAGAGTAGACCTTTAGGTAAGCCCCGCCCTCTTGTCCACCCTAGGACACTTTCCAGCCAGGCTCATTCATTTCAATGTAAATATCATGGACTTTACACATTAAATACTGGTTAATTTTTGGAAGCAGACCTTTGAAATCTCTTCCAAATCCATCAACAAGGCATGCCCTATGCAGTGGAAACATGTGTGTGTGTGACATTTATTTATTTTTTTTTTTTAAAAAACAATGTTTGAAAGGTATTGGCGAGAGGTTTGTCTATCACATGTTATGCTTAGCTGTGATTGGACCATAGCGGTTTGTGGACGGGGCCTGTAGGATGCAACAACAGTACAACAGGATACAGAAAGACAAACAAAAAAGGGAGTAATCAGCTCCCCTAAATTGAAAAAATGTTAATGTCTGACCTTTTTTTGACATGGGCTTTTACCGTAGCTTCTTTCTTTAAAGTCGTAGGGGGGGGAGAGAGAATTGCACTGTACGCCATCCAAAGGGGACCAAAGCCACCTGGGTGGGTGTGATATAAAGTCAGCAGCTAACAAATGATTTACATGGCAAACATGTTCTCCAGTGGAAGAAAAGGAAGAAGTATTTACAGCAAGGGGAGAAAACGTCCTATC
This sequence comes from Benthosema pterotum, assembly GCA_039105355.1. Taxonomy (NCBI): domain Eukaryota; kingdom Metazoa; phylum Chordata; class Actinopteri; order Myctophiformes; family Myctophidae; genus Benthosema; species Benthosema pterotum. The sequence goes on along the minus strand of CM076984.1, from coordinate 12,410,336 downwards.
AGGGATTAGACCGGGAAAGCACAGCTTAGACCTGTCAGTCTTTTCACAATAGCTTATTTTTCACTCCTCAGCAAGACTACAAATAATAACAATAACTGAAAAAAGGACATGTGGGGGGTCTCCCACCCGTGCGGGCGTGCAGGCAACCGGGCATGCCTTTTATTTGCACTCTAGTGCCAAATAAAAAAAAGTATTAAAATATTTAGAAATGTGACAAACTGAAGGCTGATTTAGACACTATAGAGCGTCACAATAACTCATGTAGTTTTTTTTTCTTCTTTTCATAAAATTGTTGACTTCCTGTTGATTTTGCTATTTGAAGATCTGGATACGGATTATTTTGGATAAAACTGCAAAAAATAACCGAAAATTTGCATTTCTATGAAAAATGGTATTGTGGGATGCTCTATATCGTCTTAACCAACTTTGTTTGTGTTTTGATTATGTACTCAAAGAGTGATTTTGAGAGCTGTTTTAGTGTACAATGTAAGTCAATGAGGAACATATATTGAATTATCACTCAACAAAAGTAGTCTTACCCTTTAAGGAAACTGATTCAATTTAAGGAGCAGTGAGGCAACCTGCTGACCTGTGACGTTGCTGGGCTGTAACATAACTGTAAAGCCCCCACAAACTCCGTAAATCTTTCAACTAGAGCCCCCACAGACTTGTTAGGGTCGCCCTTGCCTGGGCCAAACAGGTTATAATTTGAACATGTAACTGAGGAGAGGGGTGACATTTAATCTCATTTTCAATAAATAACTGTTGTAGTAAAAGGCAGCCCTCTGTCATTTTTTTAAATGTTTGTCAAATCTGGATATCCCTGCCTGTGGCCGTGACAGATGCATTAGGGAAGGTTGGGGATGGTTGAGGTATCAGTCAATAGGGAAAGGGGATGAAATCGGAGGTGGTGGGCGAGGGCTTTTGAGGGTTGCCTTGGTGATGGTAAATCATTCAAGCGTACACACAGTACATGGCACACGATCAAGTAAAGTGTGTGCGTGTGCATGCATACATACAGTGGGCTACATGCACACGTAATATGTATTTTGCATGTGTGCACACACAGTTATCATATTCAGCTGTGATGTTTGACAGCCACTAATTTAAACTGCCAAATTATCTTGTAAGGTGTGTGGACATGACTCTCAGTTTTATTTGTTAAATCAGACGCCGAGCCTCATGCACTGCATGTTGTAACAGTTACCGTGGCTCACCATTAGTTATACTGTAATTAATAGTGAGCCGATTCCTTTTCTTCAAGGGGATTTGGTTAATATTCTGCAGTGGCCACTGGACATGCTACTGTTGGAGGAATGAGTATTGCTGTCACAGGTCTACAGTATTGTTCCTGGCTGGTCTTTTCTAAAACTACCATCATTTCTAGACTATAAGCTGCACCTGACTATAAGCCCCACCTGACAATAAGCTTCCTTATAGTCCGGAAATTATAGTAGCATAGAGGTAGTGTCCATTTTCAAGGTCTTGAGAGTTGGTATGAAAATGTCAGTCTATGTCCATACTGTACAGTATATGCCGTATATGGTTTAGTGGTCTGAATATGGACTAAGGTTGTACAGGCTTCATCAGGTGCTTTGCAATCCAATGCAAAGCACCCGATCAAGCCTATACAACCTCAGTCTATAGCTTACATGGCGAAATGCAGCGTGCGTGCAATACAACAATATATAATGTTGATTTTCCTTCTTACAAAAATGTGACTGTGCGGTCAAAATAATTGGAGCACTGTTGTCAATCGACCTAATCGATGCAAACAAGATGAATCGGCCATCCTCACACACATACAGTATTTATAGGAAGAGCTTCCAATCGCATGTCATCTGTCTTATAATTCCCAGGTGACTAATTACTGTACAGTTGCACTTAAGGCATGTGAACCAGTGTGTTTGCATTTGGAAATAAAAAGACATTGTTCAAAGCAACCTCATTCACTGTGCAATGACTGTAGACAGACAGACAGACGGACAGACGGACAGACGGACCAGCACAGACAAACAGGATAAGGGCAAATTAACTTAAGGTATCCTGCGTTATTATGCTGGTGAGGTCGCCCCATCAGATGCGCGATCGGAAATGTTGTGATGAGATTCGGAATCAGTCTGTTTTAGATTGTCGGCTGATTATTTTTGTCACTGGCCGAAGTCTCCCCGTGCCATCTGTTCCATGCATCCCCATAGCGATGCTGCTAATTAACCGACTGACACAACCAAGGAAGGAGAGGCGGAAAATATGCTAATTTTAAAATAGTACTTAATCTGTAAATGGATATATGCCAAAAAGAAGACAACAGCGGAAGGGGGAAGCAATCGAGTGCAGTTACAGTGACTTAAAACTGTGCAGTAATCAAAGTAGAGAAAACAGCGTTTGTTTGTTTTGTTTGTATAGATGTGTAGGTGTGAGTGATTGTACGTTTTTGTCATTGTGCTATAATACGCCTAACATGTTAGTGTTTGCATGATTGGTGAATGTATGCAATCACTGTACAGTGGATTTTCATAGAAATGAAAGTAAACTCACTTTAGTGCAATCAGGGCAGTGACCTGGCTGTCAATAATATATCACTGTCCCCAGTAGCTTGGGTGTCATTTAATCCTTGTGTATTTGGAGATACAAGCCCAATCACCTTCACTTCTGCCTCCTCCTCCCACAGTGGTCCCACATCCAGGGATGTATTTCAGAGAGCTCCTGAACTTGCTGGCATGGTGGAGGAGAGTACAAGAGTGGTTGTGATCTGGAGGGGGATGGAGTGGTGTATTTGAGCTCAAGATCGATTGTTGGTGGTTGTAAAAGTATGGCTGTAGGCAATAGTTTGGGAGATCTGAGCACTGCAAGTCTTTTTTGTTGTCTGGCTAAAGTACAATATTGTTGGCTTATGCCTTATGGCATTACGTTAACAGAAGTTTGGCTCATTCATTATTCACAGACAAGACCGCTAAACAGATCCTTGTTTTCTGTGAAATAGTTGTTGAAGGCATAGAAAGGCAGCTTGATTCTGTGTCAGTTGACGGTATAGCCTTTCATGAACGATGGGTATTGATGTGTCTGAGTCGACTGTAATGTGTCCTATAGGTCAGGATCCCATCTGATGGTAGATGTAATGTCAAGCGAACCCTGCAAGGACCACGGTTTTTCCACATAAACATTATGATTGATGTTTATTGTCATGATCCTTCAATGCCCATTGGTCCTTCATATTCACACAATTGGAACCTATTGTTCTCTTGACCTGCTCTGGACTGGCAGTTTAAAATATTTTTTAACCTTTAACCCTGATAAAAATGAGTAAAATGTCTGTAATATATATTGTATATTGTTGTGATTATTAGAATGCATAGCCAAGCAAGAAGGCATTGGGTACCAGCATTTATAGTCTTATGACTCGGCCAAGGATTGAATTGGCCTGTGTGCCATGGTGGGGCACGCACGCACGTACAGTATGCACGCTCACGCGTGCACACACTCACGTACAGTGTGCACGCACACACACGCACGCGTGCACACACACAGGCCCCTTTTCCACCAATTGGGAACCAGTTCAGTTCAGCCAATTTTTAGTCCATGAGCCAGACATTGGAACATTAATTAATACCTATATTAACTGATTTATATGATCAATATAAGAAAATTAATATATGATAATCCTTTCACGGTAGTAGTAGTAAATCTACTAGAGTCGCAGAGTGCGTTTACTGCAGCAGCTATTGAGCTGTCGCTAAACTTGGGTTGAATAACTTTCGGTGTGGCGATTCGTGCCGTCTATATTGTCGGGGAGTGCAATGCAGGTAGATGCAGGTTGCAGGTTAATCCACCCTGTTACAGAGTATGCGCTACAGGCTTGAGGCGTGGGGACGGAACGTGCGCTCCAACTTTCCCTCTTGGCTTTACTTTCTCTCGGCTATAGGCTAGTTCAGGCCCGGATGTAATAACCTTTCCTAATTGGGCAAAAATTGTATAGTGCAGCTCCTGCGTGGACAGGTCATTTAGGGGTCCGTGGGATAATGTCAATATACAGGGTATATGGAGTGTAACGTTTCGGAACCGCAGTTGGCTAAGACTTTGTAGGCTGTGAGTGAATCACGGGGCCGTGTTTAATTTAATATTCCATAACACGAGGCGAGGGAAGCCGCGATGGTCGCAGCTATTTACTATCATCTCAATCCATAAAATTAAAGGACCAGAGGTTGTTTTAATGGTCAAAAGAAAAAAGAACACTGTAACAAGTTGCTACTGGCTCATGCAGTCTGAGCCAAGCCCCCCTCCTCTCTCTCTCTCTCTCACTCACTCACTCACTCACACACACACACACACACACACCCACACACACACACACACACACACACACACACACACACACACACACACACACACACACACACACACACACACACACACACACACACACACACACACACACACAGAATGTGCTTTTATAAGAGTTACCCTCATCTCACAGAGAAGTATAACCATTAACTTCTTTTGAATCATAAAAAGGACTGTAACAGCTCCCTCTCATTGTGACATTCTTCAGCCACTCACAATAGGCATCCAAATTCAAAGGCAATGAATTCCAGATTAATTCTACGGATCACCATCTGGCTAGAGATTAATTAGGATGTTGCTATATTTGTCATGACTCAGCTCAAGGACTCTGGCTGTGCCACCCTCGCTATGTATCTGTCAGTAATCATAAACACCTTCCCTTCACATGTTCATTTGTTTATTAAAGAGAGAGGGGGGGGGGGGGGTGGAAGTACTGGATATAAATTCTACACATGTATCCATGCAGACACACACATACACCAAGCAAAAAATTGTGGAAATACATTATCTCTGCAGTACATGTGTACAGTTACATTTGCACCATTTCTCCTTACCCTGGCCTAATAGTAAGGCCAATCCCAACCCACCGGTAAGGGAACACTCGTTCAGATCACATGTGCAAGTGGAGTATGAGTGCAGAATGAAAGAGACCAGGTCCAAAAACCCAAGGAGGGTAGTGATTCATACATAACCCAGGGAGGGTTCATTCATACACAGAATTCATACTCAGAACATTAAGCAAAATCCTTCCTTAATGCTGTATTTTTCACCACTTCAGTGTCTGTCTTCTGCAAGATGGGCCAGGAGGGGGCAAGAGAGAAAAACACCTATTTAGTTCCTTCTTAGCTATTCCACTGATCTCCCTGTGAATACAAAGATGCACGGCAGTGCCACTTGAGCAGGCTCTCATTACAGACCATACATGGCACACATTGACCCAGGTGGGGAGATGGGAATTGAGACCTTGGGAAGTGTAGAATTCTTATTATTCTCCGAACAAAGGGAATAGGAATAGGTGCATTACGCATTAGAGAGCAACAGATGAGGTCGCTTGGCCTTCACCATCCTTTCTGTTCATTTACAGTATCTTTTCACGCATATGAGGCAGCATGAACAGTGAGTTCACGCTGCGTGCGTCATGCGGATCGCAGGTGGCCCAGGGCTACTAGAGTGGCTGGATGGTAATTGCAAAGTGGCCAGTTCGAACACCAGGCTCCCCCAGAGTTAGTGCCGATGTGTCCCTGAGCAAGACACTTAAACCCTAATTGCTCCCGATGTGCTGGTCGGTACTTTGCATGGTTTCCGCCACAATGGGTGTGTGAATGGGCGAATGGGATCCAAAATCTATGTAAAGCGCCTCGGATAAAGGCGCTGCATAAATGCACCATTCAAGCATAACTCCGCCCCGCACTTACTCTTCGACATCCCTCCCCCTCCCCCTTATGCCCGTTCCTGACATCCTCTTATCTTGCGCCATTTCCAATCCTAACGGAGGACAAGTTATCTTTGAAATTAATTACACCAATAAGAGGGGCTGGCCTGGCAGCAGGAATAAACAGGATGATTAGGAAAAGCAATCAGGCTCTTATTAGATTCAGGGGAACAAAGAGACAATTCAGTTTGGAGTGTGCCCGCCCGCCTCCGCGCGCGCGCGCACACACACACACACACACACACACACACACACACACACACACACACACACACACACACACACACACACACACACAGCAAAGAGGAGAAGAGAGAAAAGCAAAAACAAAGGGACGGCAACAAGAGAAAGAATTTAATTAATCTGTCTTGGCTTTCTTCTGTCTCTCGGGTTGTTGTGACAGACAGAGACACCTCAGTTTCTTTTTTGTTACGGCTTCTTTTTTCAATTACAGCTGTGGGAAGGAAGCAGGCCAGAAAAGCCTCTTGACAATCAGTGTCAAAATAAGACCAAACATATTATGCATTTCAAACTGGGCAAATATCACCTTTTTAGAAAAAAAATATAAAGTAAAACTCGACTTTACTGTGTCCTCCTGTAAGTAGAGTAATTACAGTTGTAAGTAGAGACGTCAATTCACACACCAGCAATCCAACAGCTACCAGCAGGCCATGGACAGGGTTTATAGTACATGTCATTTAGACCAGTGGTTTTCAACCAGTGGTCCGGGGACCACCAGTGGTCGTTGAGAGCGTTCCAGGTAGTCCACAGCTAAGTTGGTTAACCAGATGAAGAGTTGGTTGGTCAGATGTAACTCTTGAGAGCGTAAAAATGTTTATACTCTCAAGAGTTATAATATTCATCATCTAAATTAGCACCACTTCATTATATTGTATGTATTGAATGTAGAAGAATGGTAAATTCAATCTTTGTTTGCCTGTTTTGTTTTGTCAAAACAAAACCGAAAGAAATCGGTTTTGCGTCTGTGGGGTGAAAATGTTGTGAAATGGTGATCCGTGGCTCAAATGCTTGCTGAATAAATAGTGGGCCCTGGATCAAAAAGGTTGAAAACCACTGACAGTACTTTAAAGTAAAGCACCATCATTAGATGGGAAGTGAGCTATACATTCTAGAAACATTTGACGCTAAATAAAAATACTATTCTATTCACTTCAAGGTGGTACATGGCATACACATTTCTAACCATAATTATCAAACATCATCTACTCAGTTATACTTTGGGAAGGCATTTGGGTCAAAATTAAACCCTGCCTAGTTTTCTGAATGCTGACCCTGCCCTGACAGGTTAAAACCTGGGAGAGATGAAATGAGATAAAATACTTTCCAGAGGTACCATTACCATATACCATTTTAAGTGCATTTACAGTGTAAATTATTTTAATTTAAACTGAAGAGTTATGATGATCTTCACTTTACTAGGGGAAAAAATACTGGCATAGCTGGTGAAACGCATTCTAAATCAACACTATTTAAATGCTATTGCTTGAGGGAGGTGGCCATATAGCGTGGTAGCCTAGGCTCTTTTTTTTCCAAATACATAAAAATACATTCAGCAGATGGTCCCATTCAGAGCGTCTTACAAAGCATAATACTGGATTAAGCAGCATGAACGCCAGGGTGAACTTAGTTTTGCATAAACTTAAGTTTCACAAATTTTGAAAACAAAACAAAAAAAATGTCATTTTGACATTTTTTGTTTTCTTTTTAGCTTGTTTATACAACTGCCAGTTTGTCATAGGACAAGCACAAGGCATACCGTATTTGTGGTTTCTTTGGATCCAACCAGGCAGTATTTTTATTTAATTGACCTAAAGCCTCAATGGAAAAGTGGGGGGTATCCTCAAAAGTGGGGTGCATCCCCACTTTTATTCATTCATTCATGCAAATTTATGCTGATGACACCACAATGTATGTACCGGGTGAAAATTCAGTTTCTGTTAACATGCGGTTACAAGAGGAGTTAATGCTGGTTTCTAATTGGGTCATTGAAAATAGGCTTAAGCTAAATGTCTTAAAAACAAAAAGTATCATGCTTGGTTCCAGACATATGGTGAGTTCTAATCCAGAACTGAGTCTTGTCCTACAAGACACTGCTATTGAACAGGTTAAAGAGGCCAAGTTGTTGGGCGTGATCATTGATGAAACACTATCATGGTCAATGCACATTAGTAAAATAGTAGCTAAAATGAGTAGAAACATTTCAATGATAAGAAGAGGAGTACATCTGGTGCCTAGTTCAACTGTTAAACTTGTGCTACAATCATTAGTTTTATCCAGTCTTGATTATTGCCCAACAATTTGGTCTAGTGCTTCAAAAAATGATCTGAACAAACTTCAGCTTACTCAGAACAGGGCAGCACGCCTTGCTCTGCGCTGCTCTGGGAGAAGTAGTATTGAGTGGATGCATGATACACTGTCATGGATGAGAGTAGATCAAAGGTTGGCGTGTAGTCTAGTGACATTTCTGTTTAACATACATCATTCTGGTAAACCTACTGAGTTGTTTGCACAGTTGCAACCCACTAATACCAGACATGGTTACGCCACCAGACAGGCTACTGGTCATCAGTTTACCACTCCCATAATTCCTAGAACAAATGCACTGAAGAAAACAGTTATGTATAGGGCAGGAAAAATTTGGAACGAGCTCCCACCATATATAATCAATATAAAAAGTAAATCAAGCTTTAAAAGGAAATTAAAAGTGGCAGTGATTAGGAAAGAAATCAGATTTAGTTAATTTGTCTTACTGTTTAATTTAATTATTCAAATGAACATGGCTAATGTTTCAGTTTGCCTAGAGAGGTTGTGAATGATGATGTTGTATCTTTAACTATTTTTGTTTTATTTATTGTATTTGTCTTTGTTGTTTTTATTTTATTTTATTCATTTTTCTTTTTATTGTATGAGAACTTGGACCCCAGGAAGAGTAGTCTTCACCGTGGTGACGACTAATGGGGATCCGTAATAAACATAAATAAACATAAACATTCATTTATTTATTTATTTTGTGCACTCCGGGCAGAAGATATTTCCCTAGTCCCTCCAAGTTATGAAATGGTCTCTGCTACCCTGGTGGTGGTAGTGATGGGGGTGGTGGGGTGGTGGGGGGGGGGGGGGGGGTCCATTCGAGTCAAACGCCTGTCGGTGTAAGTACTTGACCCCTCTTTTGACCCCAATCAGGCTCTAGGCCATGCTACAAACGGACACAGGGACAGCCTGACTGACAGAAAGGCTGTGCGTCGAAGCGGCTGCTCAGCACAAATGAAAGGCTACTGATTAAACTGAAATAGAATGGAACCTGCAAGTGCAGAATTGTTAGTACAAGAATAGATGTTTCCATGTTAATGATGTTAAATGTTAATTTGGGAATTTTATCTTGAGGTTTTGGACCTCCAGTGCCGGGGTCAGTGTATGACTGTGTGTGTGTCTGAACGTAATGCATCTCTGTGAAGAGCCTTGTATAAAGGTGCTATATAAATGCCCCATTTACCATTCACGATGACCACAGATGATGTGTACTGTAAATGTGTACTTCAAAAGACCTTTGAAAAGTCTTCCTTTCCTTTCACTTGGTCTTTAAAGGGGCATCCACCCATCTTCATTTTTTCCTGAGAGTGTACAAATGTGAACCAAATAGACCCTAGCAGGTCCATTTGGTTTCATTTGTACACTCAGGAAAGAAAGGTTCCAAAAGAACATGGTGAAACACAACTTGATGACGTCTTCAAGTTGTGTTTCACCATGTTAATGATTTTTTAGACCTCCATTTCTCATGTCCACACAACATCTCTAATGACATAGTAAAATGTTGAAAATGGGTTGAATTCCCCTTTAAGTGCATGTAACTTCTCACATCTGCATTCTCAGCACAGCTTATACTGTTGGGACTGCAGCACCATGGACAGTGCACATATGGGCCTTTTTCTGCACCATTCTGTGCATGCTACTGGCCTTCTGCTTTCTCTGTCTCCTTCTGCTGTAGGGATCAGCACCTAGGACAGAGTCCCACTGCTCACTGTGTGCACAGCAGCACCATGTAAAGTGAATGGGCCCGGCTGGCTCAGTGAATGCCGGCAGCCGTTTGCAGGCTCACGCATCCTAGAGGGCAGAGAATGACAACAAAGAAATAAACCAATTTGAGTCAAACTGTTTTCAATTACACTCCTCACACACTGGCAGCCATGGATATGTTTATGTGCTCATTGCCAATTATCAATTCTCTTCATTCTGGAATGCTAGTGTGATTGGAAACAGCTGGTGGTGGAGAGGGAGAGCAAGACAGAAGGAGCGTAATGTGGTTGTGAGGTTGGGGAAAGTGTGTGTGCGTGTGTGCGCGCGCGTGTGTGTGTGCGCGTACGCACGCACGCACGCACGCACGCACGCACGCACGCACGCACACACGCACGGTGAGAGGGAGAAATTTGGCAAAATGGTGTCCTATTTTCTTCTAAGGTGTTATTGATGTCACCGTGATAGAACAATATACCCCTCGCTAGGTTGAAATGGGTGTTATCAATTCTTTATTCTTCATGGTTGGAAGAGAATTCTAGTATTGAATATGACAGCAGACGTGAGTAGATTACTGGCCTCATATGCCGATCCCCAGAGCTTTCAAATTGAACAGGCCTCTTTGTACACATACTACCAACAAAGACAAAGGCTTTATCTCACATAAAGGATTCTGTAATGTATTACTGCATTCAACCCTTTATCAATCGTCAAATCAGGACCAGATTAATGTTGACACAATTAGCATGCATGTGTGTAAGTAAGGGCTGTTTTTAATCATGTGTTGTATTTGCATGCCCGGCGAGAACAGCAGTGGGTCCGGTGACAAAGTGTCTTAGTACTTGGTGAGCCCTCAAGCCCTTGAGTAGAAACCGGTCAATTACGTGACGGAAGGAAATCAAGTTCGTTAAGGAGTTGAATAATTACCCATTTACAAGGATCTCATCCATTGACTGGATCGTTAAGGCAAAATGAAGACAGGCCTGGGCCTGGGCAGTGCAAATACAAGCCAAATGTTACAGCAAAAGATTTAATCTGTCATGCAAAACTAGGGGATATTTCCTGGTCTACTCAAGCTCATGTGAACACACCAGACAGTTTATACGTTACTCCATTCAGTATTTAAATATTTTATGTTCATTTTAGCTGTCCCGCCTTCCTATACAAACCCAATATAACTTAAAACTCCATTTTAACCATGATGGATTCATCGGAAACATCCAATCTGTTTTCTGGTGACTTACAGTATATTGTCTTACTAATAAGTGATGGGGCTGTTGTATTTCATTTTATTTACATTTTTCATTTATTTTTTAAAATTTTGTTTTGGAACAATACGCCTTTAAGTCTTAATAATGCTTCGTACAATACCCTTTATTTTGACTGATGGTTAATCACACAATATACTGCATCAGCGTACAAACTGTGTGTGCACACAAGTGCACATGGTCAAATTAAGTTTACAGTCTGTAAAGCAGTACCAGAATATAGCCACTTAATGAGTGAGAAACCTGCTCCTCGTTAAACGGCCGAGAACGGTTTGTGTGATTAGGAAGAATTGACTTACATTAGGCTAGGTTAAGTGCTATTAAAAGAATAGGGCAAGAAGTACATAAAATGTTTCTGATGTAACCTTCTAGCATGAGCTGCATCCAATTCTCTCTAACTGGAGGGACTACATTATCCTCCTATATAATGGACACCTCAAGCTAAATGTTCTCAGTGACTGTTCCAAATGACCCACTGCTTTGAAGGCCTGAGGTGGCAATAACCAATTAATTAAAAAAGTTTGCATTTAAAAGTGACATTGTTCATGTGCTAATGGTCATTCAAGTTCAAAGCTTTCATGCTATCGAATGAGAAAATTAATTTGAAGCCAAGACATAAAACAAAATGCGATACACGTTTACAACAAATATAATATACACAAACAAGAACTGCATGCTTTAAAGGGATATGAACATATCTATTACTATGGCCTCTGTGTGCACTCCACGTTGTCAGATATTTGATATGTGTTTTATTAGACACGCCGCCTTCTCATTTGAACCCATTTGGAACTTTAAATTCCATTTTACCCACATTAGACTCACCAAAAACACATTATTGCTTCTAGGGAGTGATATTGGCCTGTTAATGCGCTCTACGTGATTATAGCCTTGACCCTCAAGTCAGCTTTGTTTTTGAAAATGAAAATACACAGCCTTTTATATAAAAGTTGCAAAGCCTTTTTGATTAATTTCATATTTTTTTTTACTCTTCAAAACCAAAGGCTGTGAGTTTCTGAACCAATCAGAGGGTTGCATGCTATGAGACAGAGTTCCGTTATATCTTCGGTTTCTTGGTTTGAATGCCACTAACGCTCCAGGACCCACCTTACCATGTGTCTAATTGGATCCCAGGTTTTAATTCGGTTAGGTTTCTGGTTTAAGGAGCTTTAGGTTTAGGAACTGTTAGAGACTACTGGCCAATCACATCAGGGTTTCCTCCAAATCACATACTGTACCTGTGACATGGGGAGCCTGTTGTTGACAGACAGTGTTGGTCAATATTACTTAGGAAAGTAACTTCTTTACTTTACTCGTTACCCCTTAGACAAAGTAATATCATTACTTTACTTATTACTGGAATCGAAGAGTAATACATTACATATTACGTTATTCCTTTCCCAAGTTCTCAACTCCCACCATTGAAAAAATAGAGATGTACAACATAATCTGTTTAGCGAGCTCTTTTTAGAACTGAATCCAACTTATTGGAATAATAATAGTCTCTTTGTCTCTTTGACTTTTTAAACTTTTTCACCATTGTTTTCAAAGACAGTTGAGGTCTTATATTTAAAAATAAAATCCAAAATAAAGCAGCAAGCGATTTGTGGTGTGCATAACTGTGCGCAGGATGCAGCGTGTGGACTGGATCTGATCTAGTGCACATCTCTGTTGTTACAGTACCTGTCGATAGCTTGTAAATCTGTTCTATTTTTGCATGCAACAACAAGCTCATTTTACGTTGTAAACAAGTAACTTGGCATTACTTGTAAAGTAATGCATTACTTATTACCCATTTTTGCAGAGAATCTCGTTACTTTATTTTTTGGAGCAAAAGTAATAATATTACAGTAATAAGTAATCTAAAATTCGTTACTGCTTAAAATTGTTGATAGAGGACCAGCAGAGTGTGCTTTGCTACTACATGACATAATTCTAAGCTAATATGTTTTCTAATACATAATTTAGCAAGCAAATTTAGTTTAAAACGAGTAATGCTGTCTGCATGCCGTACTAAATGCGACTAAAAGATGAGGAGTTAGGGATGTCCAACAGTTAATCGTTAACCGTTAATCGTTAAGAATTTCGGTTATCGACAACATTAACGGCTAATGATTAACTGATAAATAAAAATAAAAGTGCACGTGGCTGTCGGGGCACGCTGGACTATTCCAGTTTCATCCACGTTATTACCCAATAGCCAGGGGAGCAGAGTGTGTGCGCTGCAGCCAGCAGCCGAGAGCCAGCGAAATCCATTTGAGCCCTCGCCCGCGGGCGCCCGTTTTCAAAACCGGGCGCCCGTTTTCACAAAAACGGGCGCCCGGTTTCACAAAAACGGGCGCCCGTTTCACAAAAACGGGCGCCCGTTTTCAAAAGCGGGCGCCCGTTTTCAAAAGCGGGCGCCCGTTTTCACAAACTAGGCTATGCCTAAACCTAACTCTAACCCTAAACTTAACCTCAGTAAACCTATGCCTAAACCTAACCTAACCCTAACCATAACCTTTTGAAAAGGGCGCCCGTTTGTGAAAACGGGCGCCCGCTTTTGAAAACGGGCGCCCGTTTTTGTGAAACCGGGCGCCCGTTTTTGTGAAAGCGGGCGCCCGCTTTTGAAAACGGGCGCCCGCGGGCGAGGTCGCTTTTGGATTTCGCCCCTGCTGCAGCAGCCACTGAGCTTTCACTAAACTTTGGTAATAACCATCTTTGTATGTATTTAAGCCTATAGTTTTATTTTATGGATGTCAGTAAGGCCATTGCTCTATCGGTCTGTCTGCATCACGGCACACGCTGCGCATACGCTTGGCTATATGGAGATTATGCACGTGGCTCGTTCAATAATGAGTAATGACTCACCACAGAGCTATTTCTGGTAATTTAGATGTATATGTTGTAAAATAAATATTATACTGTTTTATAACTAGGTGCTGCAGCTCACTTATAATGCATGTGAGCTTGTAGATTGTACATTTATCGCGCGGCGCACAGCTCTTAACATTGCATCATACAGTATACGGATGGCGAGTGTGGGACTACACACGTTGTTGACTATGGATTTGTTCCGCAGCAAGACGGCCCCGCGTCTGTGTTATATGTTTGGAGAACGTCGTGTGTCGGATGAAAACTCATTCGGTGAGAGACCGCGACTGAATGAATTAAATTGTGTGCGTACTGCGTGCGCGCACGGCTGCGCCTGCGTGTGCCTAAATCTTGCACTGGGACTGACCGTTCTAATGTGAAAGTAATGGGAAAGTAAGAGTCTTTGGAGCGGAGCGTGCGTTCCGTTTTTTGCCCGGATCTAACATTTCACAATTGGGGGGGCTTTATGAGGCAGCGTCATTATAACGTCATTATATGAAGGGCGTTTAGGGGGGCATTCCCCCCCATGGCCCCAGCTGTATAGCCGGCTCTGCAACACGAGCCTCCAAAAAAGAAAAGAAAGCAAGGAAGCAGGCGATCATGGACACTTTTTCCTCTCCCTCGACCATCGCTGCGCGTGATGGATAGAATTGATAAAATACTGCAAAAGGTACACAGTAACAGTAGCCTAATTTAACATCGATTCTCTCAGAATACATGCACAGGGCGCTCGCTGCGTTACAAGTGATCTCGTCGAGCAGCGAACACAAAGTGTTTGTGCTGTAACGCACGCACGCATTTGATAACTGGTTGCTCATTTCCGTCCCCGAAATTTGATTTGTTTCTGATACAGTAACAGAACGTGTCCATATACAACTCAGATGCGATGTCCATAGAACTAATGCAGCTATTGTTATTGCTTAGTGCTTGAGGTGGAAAAGGGACTCGGAAAAGGCCGGCTGTAGCCGCGTATAATTGGCCTTTTTAATGGATTAAAATAGCGCATTTTCCTTATCGGTTAACGGTCATTAACCGGCAGAGGTCTGACGACGATCGGTTAAGAAAATCTTTCCATTTGGCCATCCCTATGAGGAGTTGTGTAATCTACATCATGTGTGTTTGGGCGGACCTCCAGCAATGGGAATCAGGTGAATGAAAACAAGATTCATCTTTATTCATGTTTTTTTCCTCTTCTTTCAATGGAGTAATTCAAATTGGCTTCATATGGACGTTTGATATAAAAATACACAAATGGAAATGTTCCCATTCTGTTTTGGCATAGATTGCATAGGTATGCCCATATGTTAACCACAGATCTACTCTAAAAGTGTGAAAACACATTTACGTCTGTAACACATGTCCACCTATAATAGTACACGTAGATGTTTATCTGAGGCTAAATGTTTAGTGTTCTCATTTCACTTATAGAAGCAGCCAAGAAAAGGTTAGCACTGTACAGCTAAACAAGGCTCCAGCTGGGAGTCCATACGTACACATTAAACCTTAAGCAACGCTGGTATTCTCATTTTTTTTCATCTGAAGCATTCCAAAATTACTTAACCGATTAAGACCTGAGTCTTATTCTCAATATCTCTCCTAAATCAGTCTTGTGAAAACCATTGTGTTATAGCTTCATGGTGCCAAATTGTCAATTGAGGACCTCCATTTCCTCATCCCAAGAACTAACTGTTCAAGACAGTGAAAAAACTATTGTTTCATTGCTCTTTTTTCCTCCCAAAATCCAAAATAAGTTAATACGTCACTTTATACAAGTATAAAGAGCATGTTTGAAATAATCAGAGTGAATTTGCTTTCCTATGACATGAAAAAAAAGAAAAGTTTATAGAGAATGACGTGACTTGACTTGTCTTGACTTGCCTCATTCAATAACAGTCACACCACTATCAGAACCCCGTACATGGAGTTCTGTGTGACGAACAGACGCACAGACATTTGTGCCTGGCTTGTATAGTAATCTCACTCACTGTGTTCACAATTGAGCAGATCAGACGAATAACAGTCTTAAAGGTAGGGTAAGTGATTTGAAATTCATGGTGTAGTACCAGCCTATTGCACTAGGGGCGTCCAACAGTAGCTACACTATGTGAACCTGCTGCTCGATCCTGATTGGAGGAGAATTCGCCACCACCTGGGGAACTTTTATTAGCTCCTCTGCTAACGTGGGTGAGGGGGAAACTCCATATATGGTTTCCACACCTTATAATAGAGCATTTTAACAGAAAAAAAAATTGTGGGTGATACCTGACGAAAGTGAAATCACTTCCCCTACCTTTAAGTCCAACCTAAAAATTCTTAATGTATTTAAACGCTGGATATGGTTATTTGATACACTACTGTAACATCCCATTCCCAATTCAGATAACAAAGGCAGTGATAGTTATCCTCCAATGATATTGCAGTAAAAAAAATGTTTTTATCACTTTCAAAGACTATGTTACATGATGTACTCCTAACTGTACTGTGTGCCGTTCCCTAGCATCAAAGCAGCTACAGTACATACACACTACCCACAGGATGAATCATGCCTCATTTTCAGAGGACTTTTTTTTATTTATTTATTTTTTCATTCATCACATGAACACTGAACTGAGTGCACTCCATGTTTAGAGCATTTATCCAACGCTTGATTACCCACACGAACACTGCACATGTGGGCTTAATGATCACTGAGCCATTCCCATCCATAATTTAATTATTTACATTATGTTTGCCCCATGTGTTTTTGTGGATAATTAGGATGCTATAGTCACGTAGTCACGTATACTTTGTATATTTGTGTATATTTGTGTATGTGTGTGTGTGTGTGTGTGTGTGTGTGTGTTGTGTGTGTGTGTGTGTGTGTGTGTGTGTGTGTTGTGTGTGTGTGTTGTGTGTGTGTGTTGTGTGTGCTGAGTGCGTGCGTCGTGCGAAGGGAATCCAAGCTAATAGAAACTGCAGGCTTTCTATTCCCCAAAAGTTGCAATGTGGGAGGGGAAGACATTGTTTCCATGATAGTAAAAATATGTTTTCAAAAAGTATTGTTAAAAAAAATCTACCTAATGATTATGCACATAGTGGATGGGATTCTGAACTGCCCACGGCCCTCCTATGAGACACAGACTCAGAGTGGAGAAAAATAGTGGTATTCTATCATGAACATTAGTGATGACCAATTATGTGAAGATAGGGTTGTGATCCTTTAAGCTGCATCAGCCCCGTTAAATGCCTGCAATTTCACCACCTTTCCTTTTGAACCTTCTACAGTATGTCTGGGTAAGTGTCTGCCAATATTGGTTGACCAAAATAGCATCAACACTTTTTTCATTTGAACATAAAACAGCCTTTAGTTGTTCAAAGAGGCCATGTCAGTCACTGCAACAGCCAAGGAAAACTGTACTAACTCACTCCTTGCAATTGGGCATTTGTTTAAAAGTCGAACATCAACTCAACAAAAAATAGTTATATTATTAGTCATACAAGCTTTCCATCATAATCATTGGTATTTTTATTTAATATGTGTGGAAAGACGTAGAAAAAGTAAGGAACAGAAAAGGTCAGATATCAATGTGTCAATATATGATAAGGTGTATGATAATGTGCATGGTTAAAAGTAGCAGTAAGTGAACTTAAATATTAGCAGATGCAATAAGAGATGTGCGTAGTGCAGTTTTAGTGGAAATATCTATAGGGACAATTAAAAAGAACAACCTTACATACCGTACAGTATCGGTGACAATATTGTAGCTACAGTATGTCATAAAAATAATAGTTTGTTGTCACCAGTCTGATAGCCAGGTATGTAAAACATCATGGGTCAATAACACACAACAAGAAAGAGCACAACGTTCCTCCACATCCAAACTGGTGAGAGTTAGGTGACACAGCACTGTTTAGAGAAGCCTGTTCAGTCCAACCTGGTGAGCCAAGTCAATCCAAATCCTTCACCACATTCACCTCCTTGCGGGGCTGGTGGTTGCGCGACAAGTTCCCACAATGTCTCTCACCAAGTCAGGCAAAGAGAGGACAATGCCAGGGGAAAAAGATCTACTCTGAAAGCAGCCTCGTCTGCTCTTGTCATCAAAGTGCTTGTTGACGGTAATTTGAAACATCCTCCAGACACCTTCCCTCTCTTAAGTTCACAGGGAGTCTTTCTGCTCGTCGGAAAGAATGGTGACGTTTTAGGCTCAGAGACCTGCCATGAGACACACCTTCCGCTGACAGGTTAGCATTTTAATATGTCATCGTTTGCTTGAATCACACCACACTTGCCTCCTTACGGTATAAGCAAACGGCAGTGCCGGGACGCCAGGAAAGGTTTCTGGAGCACAGGTGCAGCGTGATGCTCGGATCTTCACATTTATCAAATACTAACCCTCCCATGAAAGTTAAATGGAGAGGTGGAGGAGCGCTATTGAATTCCATTTTACGCTATTTAGCATTCATTATGCCAGTTCACTCTTCCCAATACACACCGATGCAAAATAATCTTGATATGAATCCAGTCACCACCACAGAGCCGAGGCTGAGGCCCAAGACAAGACTCTGCAGTCCACATAATGTCTGTCTGTCTGTCTGTCCTGTCTGTACTGTATTTCACTTTCACTGTATTTGACTTAAAGGTTAAGGATGACCTTCAGTTGGTATCAATGAGATGAAAGAATCTATTCCATGAACAGCATGTAGCTACATTGAAAGCTTCCACAGTTATTGCCAAGGACTAGCTGCAGCTCATAGATGAATCTAATAACCATTGCACTAAAAGCTTCCAGGGCTGAGGCCAGTGTTTGAATATGAAAGCTGAAATGTGACTTATGATGTTACAGTTTCCTCAGTTGGTCTGTTAGTTGGTCTCTGATGGACACTATTTTTTCCCAAGTTAGTATGTTTTTTTACTCTCTGAATCAAAGGAAGTTTAATGTTGAAGATGTTTCATACTGCACAAAATATGTAGACATTACAGGAAGACTTAATACTATAGCACATTTTCTCAATCAGCCAAAAAGTGATTAGAAACATTGACATTGAATATCAATTTTGTCATCTTACTTTTATCTGGTAGTAAACAACACGACAGGAGACCTTGAATGTACAGGGTTAGGTTGAGTCTCTGTTGTAATGTCAATAACAACAAGGCATAACCTGGAACTGGAAACGCACACTTCTCTCTCTCACCCGTACTCTTAGGCTGCCTCTACACGGGTTTTTGCACAGTCCAAGTCTCGGACCGGGGTGTGACGTCACATCCTCCTTTTTTGAATGGGTTTCAATGGGCACTTCCTGCTACTTCCTGTCTGAATTTCGGCCGCGGGCAGGTCTTTCCTGCTGCCTGGCGGCTGTCCGAAATTCAGACAGGATGTAGCAGGAAGTGCCCATTGAAACCCATTCAAAAAAGGTGATGTGACGTCACACTTCCGGCCGAAAGTTGGAATGTGCACTTGTGCTGTGTGTAGCTACAGATAAAGGCACAGTACCTTCTGGGTGAATGTCTCTCAGAGGCTTTAGATGTGGAGTCAGCACAACAGCATATTCAGTCTCTACATAGGTAGACTGAATTCCTTATGTCATCTGCGGTAATCCCAGGTCATAGAGTTGTTTTGCCCATTCTAATCTCCCTCCCTTCTAAAGTTTTATAAACAGAGATACCTATGAAAACTTGAAAACCCTGTCACGCTTCATCATGCCTTGTGACATCCCTGTTATGCCCATATAAGATCCCTGATGTCATCAACATTGTCATAAAGTTGGTAAAAAGGGCCATAGCTGTCATCACAAAGATTATGAGTTCATCACATTCAGGGAGCATTAAGGGCAAGTGGCTATGGTTGAATTTAGCCCCCCTTTTTCTTCCGTGTAAAGCTATTGCTTGGAATGGACACAGTTGGACAGGTCACATGCTACTTAAAGCATGATTACATTTACAAATTGTTGCCTTTTAGCTTGTTAATGGTGGTCATGGGTTTGAGACTCACAGATTGTGCCCTTATATGTTTGCAAGGGGTATGGGGGCTCAATTCGTTTTTTAGCCTTCAGCAATGATAAATCCACTGAGTAACAGACCTTTGAACTCCATGGTTAGGGAATTACAAACTAATTGTAGGAAATTTGACTCAGCATCCTGAGTAAAACATTATGTTCGATTGAAAACATTCCATAGATACTTCAGATTTTGTGACAAATCAGACTCAATCTTTTTTAACCTTCCTGTAACAGCACTGCATGAAGGTTAAATAAGGTTAAAAATCACCTCATTGTAGCTATAACAAAAAAATTCTGTCAACGCATGGATATTTCATATTATTTATTTAAAGTAAAGTCAGCAAGAGTCCACATTGTGCATATGTGGGAAATATTCCCACCTGATATCACTCAGAGCCGCTATCATAAAGCCATTAATTCAAATAACCACCGTGTTTTTTGACCTCCACGGCTTACTGTGCTATAATTCTCCACAGAAAATGGCTTGTTGTGAACGTGTGCCCACCCACCAACACAGTATAAAGTGGCTATAATGAAGTGCATTGGCTGAGATCTCCATGCAGCAGCACTTTTTTCTGCCTCAACCACTGCTAATTAGCCAGAGTCACATGAAGCTGAGCTGTCTCCTTATCTTCTCTCTCTTTTGTTGTTTTTTTTTCTCCCCCCCAACTCCCCCCCTCCCCCCACACACACACACAGTATGACAGAGAGTGCCTCTGTTTTATTATTTCTCTCTATTTTTAATGAATGTTATGTCTTTTTTCCCCCTTTTTTCCTGAAGCATTGTGTGCTTTCTCTCCTCTGTCGCTTTGCTGAGAGACAGGATGGATGTAGGGGCCTCGCTTCTAATTAACTGAGTGGAAATCTATTGATCAGTCTGGAATTTGACGCAGTCCTGTCACAGGAGAATTGAAACCAATGAGCAGCAGGGCCTCCGTTGAGCTGTAATTACTCTTATGACTGTGTGGTCTCATATACAGGAAATTAAATAGTCCTTTTAAAACCTGGAGGGTACATCCGAACACATTGCAATATAATTGTGCTCTATTAAAAACCTCATTCATCTTTCATGCGTTGAACCTCCTGGTGCTATAATGGATGATGTCGCGCTCCTTATGTGCTAAAACTCTCGTCTCTCTCTCCGAGAGAGACGTCAACAAATAAAGGACACTTTCTCTCTGACACTTTTGTCTCAAACGCCATTTGCCACAAAGAGGTTTTGGCTATTTAGCACCAAGGATGTATTGATTTTTCTCCCTTTAATTATCAGGGCTGAGAGAGCGATATTAGACGCTACTGGGATAATATTGCCTGAAATAACCTGTCTAGAAAGATATGAGTCAGTGAGCTCAAGCTGTGCCACAGACTATCAGTCATTGTGCGGGTGGCTTAACACCTCTATAAACCACTTTTCATCACACATATGGAGGGGTGACACGATGCATTTGAGGAGACTTTTCCGCTGGCTGACTCACTGCAAGGTGCCGTACTGTATGCATGGTGTTTGTCCTCCCTTATAGCTGGCCAGCCTGGAGCTGCTTCAACGTCATCACTGGTGTGGTGTTGAGTCATCAATAGCTTTCGGAAACAATTGATTCCTCTCCTCGTTGAAGAAAAAAAAAAAACAAGCAGTTGACATTGGTTTGTTTTACCGCCAGTGTTGTGATGCAATCTTATCTTGCTGTGTAATGCATCTCATCTGCCGTTATCTTTTTTCCTGTGCCACTCTCCATTACCTACATGCAGGAACAAGGAACAAATACATTTAAAGGCCTTGTCCCGTATTGCCCAGGCTACATTATAGCCGCTTTGAATCTGGGCATCTGCATGGCCTCCCAATTTTGTGTAACAAATTAAGGTCCTGAAACCAAAATTGAGGTGTTGATGAATATAAATTTACATGATCATCTTTCCCAGGAGGTCCTATGGAAGGTCAGTAGTAAGGGCACTTTAAACAGGTACAGAGGCGAGTAATAAGTGGTTCGAGAGCAGTTTACCCCCCCCCCCCCCAAAAAAAAAAAAAAAAAAAAAAGTAACCCAGCGTGAGGAGGAGAGACTCGTATTTCAACATGCTGTGGATGCATGCCATTTAAACAATAATTATAACTATGAACTAAGTCGAGATAAATGTAATCCTAGAATATTTATAAGATAATTATCTTAACCCCCTTTATTTTAGATTGTCTGTCTTACTGTACACTACTTGTTGCACATATGCCTAAAATAGCTCTTATTTGCGCCACCCTCGATGAAAGCGATGCATTTCCAACTCCAGCTTTTCTCTTTTCAGGCTGCATGAACATCAGCTCGAGCGCTCAGTTTGTGACCCCTCAATGTCGTACATCTGACACTATGAAGCCAGCAGACCGAAAGGGCAGAAACGTGCACACACACACACACACACATAGACAAAGCAGTCTACAGCCCCTGCCCAGTGCCCATTTACTCAGTTTATAAGACTGGGTATGGGCATGGTCACCCATCACCCCTCTAAAACTCTTTTCCCGTCCATGCAAATGGATCACCAATGTTTTTTCCTTCCCAAGCATAAGCTAACAACACGTTGTGCTACTCACGTTGTTGTGCCTGTTGTTCATAAACCCCCCCCCCCCCCCCCCCCCCCCCCATACACATGACTAGATCCGACCCTGGTGGAATTACTAACTGTCGGCAGCTGTCTGAAGTGCGCACGTCAGGCAGATAGGTTTGCAGGTGGTGAAGAGACAATTTTGTAGGCAACTGTGGTGCATATATTGTGTAGTATAAACATCGACAACAATATTACCATACTTACAATTACAATAACATACCAAGAATGTGCAATATTGAATGAATGTTTTTTTAGAAGTCTGGGACATAGCTGACCATTTGGTTGTCCTACTCGTAAGATTTGTGTTATTTTTAAGTAGTTAATAATGTAGCTGTTGTAGTATATGCGATAGCTGTGATTCCAACTTTTACTGGCCAATATATTTATCCCCTCGATCAGTAAAATCAATGTTCTGTTAACAGCAGCCTGTTGATTGTCTATTTTTCACATTGATAAAAAAAAACATCCAGTTGATTAATTAAGCATCTCAAACAGTGATGTCGGCAGAGTAATGTGTGAGGTTGTGAAATTGACAGTCAGGATGTGTGATATATAATGACTCAAGAGTTGCACCTAGGGGAAGTGATTCATTGATTGACAGATACATGGCATGCATTGAGTCATCAGGTGTTCGTGCCCTTGGAAGTTGGAATTCACTTATAGAATAGTTTAAGTGCAACGAGAAGCAAAGTGCTAGAGGGAACTGGGAGCACATCTATAGAGCTACAAAGAACATTTTAAAGAAAAAGTAGTAAAGAGAAAGAGGGGCTGCCATCTTCTCTGGTTATTAAGGATAGTGGCAGCAAAGCACAATGGATCCTGCACAGGGAGATTCTGCAGTGTATTATTTAGCTTAAGAATGTTTATGCCATGGAAATAGATCTACGTCATCCGTTATCATTATGATTTACAGTAACAACTGATGCCGCTGACGTTAACGCTACTGTACGTGACGTAACTTACCGACGCCGGTTCAATACGATCCCCATGCTAACAGCAGCTAGCAGCGACCGCGGCGACCATTGCTAGAGCATAACAAGGGACGGCCTAACCCGGAACCAAAAGTGTGTGTCCGTCCACTAACTTGTCCGTGGGGAAACATGGACCGAAATATGAAATATGAGTTTTTGATGAAAAAAACTGGCACTGGCTACCTCCAAAAATATGAAAAAGGGCTGGCACAGAGAGTGTTAAGAATGATAATTACTGACAGACAGAGATCCTAAATAAATAACTTTACTTAGAAATACTCATGGTATCCGATGTCAGAGTAAACTGCCGTTTCCATTATGCTATACTCCAGGGGTGGCCAACCGGTCACAGACTAAGAGCCACGTTTTTCACTGTGTTACTGCAAAGAGCCACATCAAACGGTCACAACGGTTATAAAACCGCCGTGACAGCCGTCACGGTCGCAAATAGGTTTCCCTCTCCTGCCATAAGACATGTGCATTTGTGTGCAGGTGCGCAATGCAAAGACACACTATTAAAACATAGAAATATATTTAGAAACGGGGATTACAACCCCAAAAAGTATTTGACAAGTCAAAAAACATACACGTACACCTACACCTCCACGGTGGACTAGGAAGCAGTCCTTGGTCGACTGGCTGGGCACCACTGTATAGGGCAGGGGTTTTCAACAGGTGGTTCGGGGACCACCAGTGGTCCCTGAGAGGATTCCAGGTGGTCCCCAGGCTAAATGATGTAAAGTTGGTTAGACAGAAGTCTACACAACTAGAGAATGTAAAAGATTAATTGTTGACAAAAGTAAACAAAATCTTTAGCTTTGGTGTCTGTGGAGCTAAAATGTCATCAAATGGTGGACCTCCGTGACTCAAATTCTGAATAAATGGTGCGCCCTGGTATAAAAAGGTTGAAAACCACTGTTATAGGGAATGCATGAGGGCGCCAGGCGGAGCGTTTTTGACCGTTCCATGTGGAAGCACCTTAAGAGCCACATGAAACCAGCTGAAGAGCCGCATGTGGCTCACGAGCCTCAGGTTGGCCACCCCTGCTATACTCGATAGCCAGCTGGCTATGATGTTGGTTGGATCAGCCTGTTCTAACTGCTTAGAAATTCAATTACAATGATGACTTATAACTATTGCTGACTACAGCTGTACTATTGTACTATCTGTACTATTTTCTCCGCCAAGGTACTGCGTCTCCTTGTGCATGTGCTTGCCTTCTGTCCAGGCAGTGTTGCCATGTCTGCTTATTAAAGCGGTTTGTATATTACCCATCGCGACTGTTGGGATACCCGTTGTGTGTCTCCTGTTTTTTGGGAGTGTTTCTACAATGTACAGTGCACATGAACTTATTTGGTTTTGCTTCCTAATGTTGTTTAAACCAATGGTTTCCCCATTTCTTCAAGGAACCCCCAGATGAATACTCTGGGGTTCCATCTGAAAATATTCTGTGCCCTCTTTATTCAAATGTTTTCAAATAAAATTTGAATTAAGTAAAACGTATTCCAAATATCTCAACTTATTCTCCATGTTTTTTTAAACAACCTCACAATGTGTGAACTTGAAGATCAGCTATTTTCCTTTGTGATGGATTTTATTTACCTAGCCTGGATTTCATATACTGTACCTAGCCACAAGATACCTAGGGCTCCATTTTCGTTACATGCTAAACCCCTTATGCCATATCCCTTATTTCATTTTCACTATTTTGAAAAACTTTTTTGGACTATTTCAACATGTCAATCTATTAACACGTTGTGAGCTAGTAGACTGGCCATTTGAACTACTGAGAAATGTTTTTTTTAATAGTTTAAAAAGGCAAAGAAGTTAAGGGATAAAGGATAAGGGGTATAGCGGTAACGAAAATGGAGCCCCTAGTCTCTTCTGGCACAGACTCAAAGGTGATGGGGGCAATTGGGAGGAGTCACAGCAGTTTTCTGGTGTTATGGGGCTTATGATGCTTTTAAAGAGGCCAAATACCCTAAAGCTAAAGTGTGCTCTTCTTTACTAGTGACAACTGGCAGTAGTGATGGGGTGAAAGAAGTTTGTTCCTTTGTATAGCGACGTATCCAGTAATGTCACCTTGATGAAAGCTCTGTTGAGCTGAAACACCATCACTGTCTTGACTACTTTATTTGGTATAACCCACATATAGATTTAAGGCACAGGAGGATTAACTGTGACAGCTTTGCCGTCCACTTTTTACAGCGCCTTACTCCCAGACATTCAGAAAAACAAGCACTGTGTCTCGTTAGACACCTCATAATAGCTCATGATAGGCCCGCAGACAGTTTTTTGCTTCAACAGCAGTAGTGTATTATGGTAGAAATTGCTGTCACATTTCAGCGTCTGTGGCTCACAATGTTGTGTATAATAACTATTGAACTATTGAAACAAACTACTTAAAAACTCTTCTGAGAGAGAGGGAGGGAGAGAGAGAGGGAGAGAGAGAGACTTCCCCAAAAGTGGCATATGCAACATAAGAAGTTTAATAGGGTTCAGGCGCTGTTTATCTCATCACATCACCTTTCTGCTCAGTGGTCGCCACTTGACACCAACTTAGAATATACAGTAGAATTGGGTCATTTCATAGCCTGGAATCCAGCCTCCGTTGCCATTGCACAGTGCCGTTGTTTCTGAGCTGTGTCTGTTGGGAGAACACCCAGCACATCCCCAACTCCAGCAAACTCGTTCTGCACCTATACTGCTCTTTCACATTTACATTACATTAATGCCACAAAGGGAAGATCATGTGTGTTTGTTTTTTGCTTTTTTGTAGTGGTCATTCCCAATAGCATATACTGTATGATGGACATTCCAAACTCTTGCCGTCCACCGTGATTGGGGTGGGCAGAGAAACAATCACACTCGTGTGAGGTGAGGGGCGCCATGCACATACATGACACCACAAAGTGGGGGCGTTATTAACTAAGCAGATCATAGCCTCTTGATGTCACAGAGTGGACAGACAATTGCACGAGTCCCTCCGAGCCGAGTCTCAAGCAAGCACAAGTCATTTGGTCCCAAGTCTCAAGCAAGTCAAGTTTTTTTTAGGTTGGGGGCGAGTCAAGTCGAGTCGAGTCCACACAGTTGGGCGAGTCAAGTCGAGTCAAGTCGCATGGTTGTTTCGAGTCGCGTCGAGTCACAATGTTTTCAAGTCAAGTCACTGGTTTTCAAGTCAAGTCACAGGTTACAACTTCCTACGGTCAAATGTAAAAAAAATATATATCAGTTATCAGTTTTGTTGCAGTGTAACTTGAATTATATGAATGAAAGAAAAAATGTATTAATAGAGATGAGAGTTACAGTACAATTGTGCTTGTGTAGCATTTTGTAGAGCAGGCATACCTGCACGCACACGGATCATTAATTTAACATAGTGTTCATTTTTCATCAGGCACTAAGTTAGCTACCTACTCGTGTACTACACTCAGTTGCCAACTGCCAAAATCCAAAATGCACTAGTGGCACTTCCAAAACGCACTACAAGGAGCTAGAGCAGTGTTTTTCAACCCAGCTCACTATAAAAGCACTAGTAGTGAATATCACCTTGAGTTTTTCAATCATTTTGGCGCTAGGGGGGTCTGGAAAAAAAGCTAAATATAGTGTCAAATGCGTGAAGTTGGCAACACTGAGTCTATGACTACACGTGCATTTGTTTTGGTGGGATGGAAGGACCCGGAGAGCAGAGCTGGCGAAATAATAACTGGACTAAATAAAACTATTTAGCGAGAAGAACGTACCGGTGGAAAGGGAAGGAATGAATAACTATTTTAGGTGGAGGTTGCGTGGAGTGAGGTTTTTAACCCCAACAACTGGATATGAGAAGTGAGAATTTTGGAAGATGGATTGCTGCCTTTCTAGTTTCTATATGGATGGATGATGGATTATTTATGCAGCCAGTCACATACGGACATACAGGAGCCCAAATCAGCGTTCGTGACAGTGGTGAGTGATATTGTTTTCTGTTGTTTGGCCATCCTCCGTTTCCCATCAGAATGGAAGTTTTTAAAAGCAAATTTGACAACCTTTGGTGATTGTTGTGCAGACGAGGAGGACGAGGTTGTCGAAGAACGCTCAGGAGTAGCAGACGCAGTCGCCATTGTTTGTTTCTGTGTGTGGTGTAGTGTGGCTGCTGTGGCGTATGGCCTGATGAGAGTCTTTTGTGCTTGCTCGCTCTACATGCCTGTCTCCAATCACTCAATCAATCTATCAATCAATAAACGCGTGAACCTATAGCGTGGCGTTCATTAGAATTACTGAAATAGACAGTTGGAGAGTTGTGGAAACTGGGAAGTACTGCAAACTCCGTTCACTGTTTTCTGACCCCTCAATGCCGCAAGTCTTCTACTAGATCTAGATGGCAATGGCGTTCACCCCCGCTCCGCTCCCGTCAGTGGTTCAGACCGTGGGTCGGGACCCCCGCAAATAGGTGATCGTGTTAGCTCCCTGACTGGTTCATTTGGTTTCATTTGCACACCGTTGCCTCCCGGCAATGGTGACTCGGACGATGACTCGGACGAGTCGCCAAGTCAGGTTGTCTCAAGTCAAGTCCGAGTCTCAAGTATTTTACCTACGTCCCAAGCGAGTCAAGTCGAGTCAAAAATGCGACTTGGCGACTTGACTTGTCGAGTCAATAGGACTCGAGTCCAATCATAGCCTCTTGATGTCTGCAGAGTGGACACAAAAAGCCAGGTGTTGGAGGCACTAGCATCCATTTAAAAGGAAGGAGAAAAATACACCAGAAATGATCACATAGTGATATTTGACAGGTCAAAGAAGCGCTGGTTAATTTATTTAATAAGCGTTTTTTTCTTAATAGCCTATATTTTGTAGACTATTTTTGAAGTGGATTGTCATGAAAATAATCAATGATGAGCTATAGAATGAGGACGTCATTAAGAAATGGCCAAAGACTTCAGGATTACAATTTCACAAATTGCATCTACAAGCTCAATGTGTTCAACACATTTCAAGCTTGCAAACCTAATATCTTTGAGGGGCTATATATATATGAAAAGCCATAGACAATATAGAGAAAACATTATGTTTGACGTTGATACTGCAAGAGCGCCACTCACTTCACATGTGTGTGATTTTCTTGCGACTTTTGTTTACATAGAATGATGGATTAGGCCTTGGCCATTAATTATGAACGTTGTGGCCCTCTGAAAAGTAGAGGCCCTCTTCTTCACTGCCCTTGCTGTCAGAAGGGAACAGTGCATAGTTCTCCACCAGTCACTGGTCCTGCCACCACATAGTAGGCTATAGTGCAATAGCTTCCATAGCATACTGTATTGCTGTCTCCCGCGTACACTGGAGAGTGCTGATATATTATTGCAGTGCAGTAGCAGTGGCCTGGGTTAGCCCCTGCTTCTGGACTTCCCCCCGGGAGTGATTTTTTATGCTGACCAAACAACATCTAATCTTGGTGGGAGTACGACGCGGGCTTAGAACCAACCGGACGGGGGTGTAAACAGCAGAGATTGATGACCCCACAGTGTACATTTCATCCCATAGACTGCCGATCCCCTCCAGGAGCGGCACTCCGGGCTTTGTTTTACTGACGTGCTACAGTAACAAAGCCGATCATGAGAGAATGCAAAGCGGGGGCCTCGGTAGTCTGTTTTCCATTACGTTTTCCCAGGGACTCGTGCGATAAGAGCAGCACTGCAGCACTCTTATCACAGCCGTCATAAATTCCATTATTACTGAAGTCGACGTGGCGTCTTCGGATTATCATGTTAAGCCCTTCCCTGTGGCCAACCTTAGGCCCTACTTAGTGTATGCGGTAATAAGTCTGGAATTAATTTGCTCACTGCTTGGAATATCTCTATGAGAAAGAAAGGCCAACAGGGAGCACCATTAGCTTACTTAAATGGATATTTCCTCAGGACAGGACCATGTAGTTACATCATGGGATGCGTAAGTTGGTGTGCTGCATTGAAAGTGACACTAATTCAACTTTGGGGCAAAGGCCTGATGTCCCAAAGCACTTAAACTCAGTGGGGAGATGTTCTTGCCCCAAGGCTACATCTACTTCAGTTCCTCGCAGTCCGGAAGTGCAGTGCAAACACTGGGGATGCATATTCCATTATCACATCAAGTATACTGTGTATAATGGCAACTCTTTATGCCAGTTCTACCCTGCAGCTCCAAAGTGGTGAGGCACTGGAGAAAAAGCTGTTTTTCAGCAGTGAACCATTGAGCACAAGTGTCCATATCCACCCAGACAGATTACACTTTGTGGAACCCCTTTTAAAAAAAAATCCCATTTTGACGCCGGTCCCGTTCACCGTGCCCGTGTAGAACATGCTGACATTTTGTGCTTTCGAGCTTGTAAGGACATTGAGCTGGCAAGAAGGCGAGAAGAAGCATGAATGTTTGCCCAAGTCGTAATGAAAAATGTACGCATCTGAAGCCTCCAGCTGCCCTGTCATCGTCTCGCCATCGGAAGACATTGGGGTAAGACGCGGTGCCATCACCAGAGAACAGAAAGTAACCGTGTCAACAACAGGCTGTTAGATCATGCTGTGGCCTGTCGGGCAAAGATGCCAGCTTTGATAGACTGTGCTTTGTCGATCTGGAGGGGTGAATGTGCTCTAAATTCAATCCGCATCTCTGATGAGTCTCGGCACTCCTGCTGAGCGTAAGAAGAGTCATGTCTGCTGAGGATTCTCCAAACACACACATCAGTATGGTTGATGGGACAGGGATCAATGCTGCCGAGATGCATCGGCCAAAAGTAGGAGTGTGTTTATATTTGTTTGTGAAAACTGCCCGTGCAGGTGTGCCTTTGGAAAGCTTCACATGGGTCTGTGAGCATGAGTGTGAGTAGGTGTGTTTTTGTCACGTGTGCAGGTGTTTTCTTTTTATATCTTCTTTGCACAGTGTGGTTCTCAAATCAGATACCCCCAGTTGTCAACTTTTTTTTTTCCAACCAAGGTTCATGTTCTAGGTTGTTATTAGCGAAAGTAAAAGATGGGTGTTAATTGTTTTTCATGTGTTGCTTTCTTTAGTTTTAGAGATTTTAGCTGTTTTTACATGAGGCATTTGAACATGGTCCTAAATGTCTATTTGTTTACAAAATTCTAAAGCAATTTATTTTTTTAAAATATTTTTTATTATCTACTACAGTCCTAATACATCCCAGGAAATTACACTGGCTGATCACAGGATCTGCTAAAGTGAAGGTGGCGACACACTACACTGCACTCCACACTGGATAATAGGCTCAATATGGCAGTTTGTCACATTCAGTAGATGTGACAAATAGATCCATATTTTGTGGCCAGATTTAATTTCCTGGGGTCTATTAAAATGTTGTAAACAAAAGTGTATTTAGGGGCATTTTTGAATGCCCCTCCGTGAAATCAGCTAAAATCACTACTACAAAAGCAATCAAATCTAACAACAACCTAAAACATGAACATGGTTGGAAAAAAACTATGAGGAATGTATGAGCAATTTAACTACTATTTGAACATAGCATGAGATTTTAGATGTGCAGCATGTCAACAACACAAATCATGTGTTGGGGCCCCTGGCAGAATATATTTTCAAATGATCAACAGTCTACGACCAAATATACATTAATTTGGTGGTCCATGTGGGAAAAAAATGTTTAAGAACTATTAATGTAACAGGCGGTCGGGAGTGGAGATGGGAGACGACACCCGGTGAGGCCCCGCGGCGACCGGCTGTGATTTAAGCCTGAGATTGGGCTTGCCGCCAGGTTGCTCTAGTAAGGAGAGGGAAAAATCATATTAACATCAAAGGCGTGTGATGCTTGCTCCTCCTTTTATCTGATCTCATATCCCCTCCTCATTATGACTCCCTCACTCTCCCCTGCTCATTAAGAATTTAAGGTAATTCTGTGTGTAGAACAAAGTAAAGGGGGAATGCATTTGTGTACACGTGCGGATGTGTGAATGTGGGAAGTGTGTGTGTGTGAGAACATAATTTAGCCATAAACACCCGCCATAAGCGTGGGTTTGTTATGCCTGTAAGTGCATGTTGTGCATGTGAACCCGCGCCACCCATGTAATTAAGCTTCTCCAGTGAGGTCAGGAAGGAAGCTTTGCAATAATGAGCGGCAACTTTATTTGAAGTCACGAGGAAATGTCGTGTTGACTGTGATTTGTTGATCAAATGAACACACGCTGCTCATTTCCCCATTGAATTATTAACCAATGAGAGGGAAAACGTGGTTGCGGCATGTACGCTAAATGAAGAGGCGCGCGGCGATGCCGCAAAACAAGGCCTCCGCACACACAGCCTCGCTTGATTAAATAAACTTCTTATCGTGTATTGTGAGCCGTGATTCAAAGTCTCTCTGCTTATATGTAATGCTATCTCTTCTGTAATTGAAGCCTTAATAATGCAATGAAAATATGAGCAGAATGCATCAGTGTGTGCCATCTGGGTTTTAATTAGTCCAGCTTTTATATCATTGTTAGATTTCATTTCATGAAACGCTCACTGTTAATGGGATTGTAATGGGAAATCCATGATTCCTTCTAACTATGTAATTTGCGACTGAATGCAGGGACTACTGGGATTGTTGCAATTATTTATTTATTTATTCTTCATATGAAATGATATATGATCATTAACTAGGAGGTGAGTACCTAGTTCTATATTAGCAACAATGTAATAATAACTCAGCCGCCTATTTAGTCATGGTTTAGTTGTTTTTCACTCTACAATTTTGCACATAGGTGAAATTGATCCTTTCCATGTTCTATTTAACTACTGTATTAGGAACTTAATAGAGCACCTGGGGAGCACTTAGGGGTAACTTAAGTGTCTTGCTCAGGGACACTTTGACACATAGACTGTACGAGCTGAGGGTGAACCAGGGACCTCCCGATTCCCAGGCGGCCTCTCTGCCCATTCAGCTATGGCCGATCCTGTCTTCCTCCCCCTTAGTGCTATGGCTCTAGCCACTGAGTCTCCAAATGCCTGCCTCCTGCACACAAACACAAAGGAAGCTTTTGCCCCTGGCCTGAGTTCTACTTTAATTGCGATTTAAATACAAGGAATGCTGGGGTAGGGTCTGGCTACGGCTTGGGAAAGTTGCAGTATTTTCCTCATGGGAAAGGGGACGCTTTGTTGTCATTTGTAAATAATGTCGAACAAATAGGGTTCTACGCACCCGGTTCAATTTAAGGCTGGTCCGGCCCATCCGGAGCAGGCCTTGTATGTAAGGAGGAAGGCACTGGAGCAAACTTGGACAATGAAATGAGATTTGTCCTCTGCATTCAACCCTTCCGGTTAAAACGACACCTGGGGATCAGTTGTGGCTTAAGTGTGTTGCTCAGGGAAACCTCAACAGACCTTATAATTCCAGATGGCTGCGCTACCCTTCAAGCCCCCCTGTGTAAATTGTAATCTCACATAAATGGGTCATGTTTGGACTTATATCAGTGGTTTTGTCAACCTTTTTGACACCACAGACCACCACCACAGCCCACTATTTACTCTTGAGAGTGTAAACATGAAACCAAATGGACCCGCCAGGGTCCATTTGGTTTCATGTTTACACTCTCAAAGAGTTACATCTGGCTAAGCAACTGTCCATCATTTAGCCTGGGGACCACATGGAACTCTCTCAAGGACCACTGGTGGTACCCAGACCACTTGTTGAAAACCCCTGACTTATATGATGAATTCATATTTTATTTTTTATTACATTTCAATTGTCTATGATTGGTGCAGGTGGGTCTTATTAAAAAAATATATATATTATGAATCGGCAGCACCCAGTTTACCTCAAATTTCAGCATCAAAATGATAAACACAGAAGCAAAAGCAGTTTTACTTAAAGCAATAAACCCAGGCTATATCTTGGACCGCAATGTTCTTCCGCTTCCTCCACAACGGTGAGTCTACAAATTTTATCTCCAGACTGACAGAAGTATAAGTTAGACTTTGAATTAATTTCCACTGTGACAAAGCTATAACATAGTTTAAAAGGATAGCTGCAGCCTTAGAGTTTGACTCTCAGCACAGGTAGTTTGACTAGTAATGATACCTCCTCTCCACTCTTGAATAAACAAAAAACCCATGCCGCCAAGGCACTGAGAAGCCCCTTGCAGCCATCAAAGTTAAAGGAAATCTATATGACAAGGCATTAAACTTTACACAGAAAATATTATAAAAGTGTGTTTACACTAAACTAACTGGGCGTAGAATGTCTTAATTTGTTATAATTACTTAATTTCCCCCCAGCTATAGAAGTGGAGCCTTCGCGTTTAGCTTGTCAAATCTGACTGCCTTCATTATATCTCAGCGGTGATTGGGGTGTTTTGAAAAAGAAAAATCGTAAGCCCATGATTATTCACAATCTTTTGAGGAAAAGACAAAAGCCTGCAGGCAGGTGACAAGTTAAATCTTAGCTCACAGACTCTAGTGAAGTTCTAAAACGTCACTGGGGAGGGTTTAAATTGTTTTTACATTTCTCAGTAAAAAAAATAACAGTAAAAATATGATGGGTGTTCCGACATGGTGCCATGTTGCCAACTGAAATCATTGTGATCACGAATGGAAGGAAATCAAGATAACTTCCCCACCTTTGTAAATTGGAATGTTGAATTGAAATTGAATTTTACAAGCTTAACTGAATTTGGTCACTGCCTGCAACCCATTTATAGACATTTCTATTTCTGGGACACCCAATTTATATTGTAAAATTGTTATATTGTATGTTAATTTATCTCTTGACTGTGTACAAATGGCACACATGACTTTGTATTAGGGTTGTAACGACATAGTAACTGTGCTGAAATAGCGCTGTACCCTAGCCCTGATTTTGAGGTTCGAGACTCGGCAGAGTATAGATGGAGTTCCTCCGTTCACTTCATAGAGCCAGTCTAATGGCGACTCTCCTACATAGACTTAATATATTGAGAATCGGCCACCCTCATTGAAAACAATGTACTGTATTTCCAACCCCAGTTTGTCCCTACTCAGGCTGTATTGAACAGTGCTCGAGCACTCAGTTTTGACCCCTCAGTGTCGCAACTCTTCTGCTAGGGAAAAAAAAAAACAAATGCTTCAAGTTAATTAATATCTGTGTGCGTGCCGAGCTTTGGAGGACAGCCTTATACTGAAATATTGATTTTAATATGTTATAAAAAAAAATGAAGTACATAAATATGTAAACAAAATACTCGTATAGTGTGACTTTGTATCCTGTCGTTTTTTAATGCATTTAACCGGTAATCTGATACCAAGTACTTGTGCATTGTATTTAGCAATTTTAAGAAGACAAACACATCATGTGCAAATACAATGTCCATCTAGATCACCGTTTACTTATTTATAGTCGTTATAATACATTTTTCCATTAAAAAGTTTCACACATATTTAATGCATGTTCTAAATCAGGGGTTTTCAACCTTTTTGACTCCAGGGACCATCATTTAGCCTGGGGACCACCTGGAACCCTCTCAAGGACCACTGGTGGTCCCCGGACCACCTGTTGAAAACCCCTGTTCTAAATAGTTACTGTATCGATTTCAAGTCATTGAAACAAATTCAATCGTATTGCCATAATGAACCTATATCATCCATGTTTTGACTGTCAACCATGTATCATGGTACATATCCAATCGCTGTTAAAAAGTATTGTTACACCCCTACTTCGTATGTACGTGTGCTGGAGGAAGTCATAGTCACCACACACACGCACGCACGCACACGTGTATAATTGACCTGCAAACAATTTCCCTGTGTACTGTTATGTTTGCATTAATGGGTAATGATGGTTCCCTAGGCCCCAATAGTGCGCAGGACAGAAGTGTCATGGTGGTCAGTCAGTCAGTGGCAGCGATACCAGAGCTCTCTCCGGAGCCAGAGATGCTCGCTCAATCGTTCTGGAGGTGGCATTTTCTGTCGAGGGACCAAACATCTCTTTAATTGTCTGGCCTTATTGTGGTGCTAAACTCAATATTACAGGCAGGGCAATATCTAGCCAGGCGATGCTTATTATAATCACAGTTGCAATAACATAAATGCCTGTTTCAATCTCACTAACTGCCTGATGGAAATGCTGGCTGTGGGAAATGGAGAGACGAGAAAAGTGTTCTGTTAAAGAGTCTTTTGAATTATTGTGTTGATCTGAAGTGTGTGTGTGTGCATATGTGTGTGCATACTGTATGCAGAAACACTACGCATGTTTGCATATGTGCATAATTTAAAATTTACAGTAGGCATTTAGCAGATGCCAGATTGACAGCATTAGCACCTACAACAGAATGTAATTCACCAAATGCATACAAATAGTTATCTAGGCTCATGACTAAACCGATCAGTCTTAACAGTAGAATGTGCAAGTAAAATGAATACTCATGTACGTTTGAATCCAAACACTATAGGATGACCTGCCATCTGTCTACTGTACATAGCATGCTAGATTACATTTTTAGCCTTTGCATAAGCCTGCAAGGTATAGTCGAAACGAACTAAATTACTATACTTTTTCTTATAACTTTTTTATTAATTATTACTCTTCCCCTGCCTCTGGGGGCACAGCCCAATTCCCCCAGTACAGACTGGATGCTGGCTTGTTTACTCCTCATCCTCCGGTAGTGCTCCTTTGTTTTCATCCCTATAACAACGCGTTGGCGACTGCAGGGCTCTTGAGAGATTATTTGCAGGGTGAACCTTACTGATTTTGATCACTGGTGCCAGTGTCAAGTCTATTTGTTTTTAAGGGACTTTAATTACGGTATTTCAATTCAATTTAATTTTTGGTCTGAGAGCTTAAGCGGGATTCCATTGTCGATTGGTTCAACATAAAAATGAACAAAAGTTGTTAAGAAAACAAAAGCATAGCATTTTTCACTTTAACTTCATAAACTTGAAGAACGAGCCAGGTGCTGCGGGCCATTGGTATTTGGTACACAGCCATGTTAATTCTCAGAAGTCACTGTTTTTGAAGCGTTGTTTCAGTTCTTCTGCAACCATTTAACATTTACCAAATCTGCAGTTGAGAATTTAACTGCACCATCTGCAGCAACCACATTTAGCAGCCAGGTTGTGTCCATGTTTGACATGGTGTCCAGCAGCAAGGTCAGTTGTGGTGACAGTTATGCACATGGTGTCACTTGGCTTTGCAGTTTACGCTACATTATTGTGACAATTCTATCTGTTTGTGGAATAGTGTTCATGCCATTGTGGTCAGCCGTCTGATCATTGCTTAATTCTCTCTCTCACACTGTGCTGTAGGTAACACAGGTGTTTAATTATTTGATTAGTGATGGTAATGTTATTACAATCTGCAGCAACCATACTATTGCCGTTCGTACCACTCACTGCATAGAATAGTATTCCCTTCTGTAAGAATAGGATATGCACACTAATAACGGGTGCGTCGTCTCCACACTTAAACCATATACAAGAAACATTTTAACCATTTAGAAGAACATATAAGGACACAAATATTAGGTGCATAATGTTACATTAACAATAACATCATCATGGCATATGTCTTCATGCTACACAGTAAGCATGTCACTCAATACTCCGCCATACAGCACAATCTCAAATGTCACTCGCAGTACAGTAACAGAGTCTCTGCCATTATGGCAGCTGCCAATTATAGCAGACAACACTGCTTTGCCAGAACAAAAGTAGTCTGAAACCTTTAACCTATAGCTCTGAGATGGTAGGTAGGAGTGGTTGGCATTTTCTGACCTTGGTCATTAAGGCTTCATCAAAGTTCAGTCTCTAATGCAGACAATCCCTGGACTCATCCACCACAACACCATCTGGTAGATTAGCTGACAGAGACGTAGAGATGCCTGGGTTATCACAGAAAATGAATGAAATTACACAGGGATGTTTGTACATTCTCACTGTAGATGTATGACATGTCCTTCGCTATAAGCTCCGCTATATGGTAACGTGATATGATATGCACATTTCTTTGTATGCATACAGCAGCAATGTAAGACTTGTATGTTTCAGTGACATAAAGCAACAAGGAAACCTAGTTGGAAAACATACCCACACGTGCACACGAACGCACACACACACACACACACACACCCCCACACACACACACACACACACAAAGAGAGGCTAGTCGACAGCATCATTATACAGTGTGAATGGGTAAGTGTAATGCACAATCTATGCAATCTATGTAAAGCACTTTCGAGAAACCCGCACCATTTAACACACATAAATGCGATGTGTGTGTACACACACACACACACACACACACACACACACACACACACACACACACACACACACACACAATTGATTATTCAAACTACTTTTCTTAGGTCTTTATTTTTCCTTTAAATTTTAATTGTACTTGAAATTTTAAAGGACTGAGCAAGAAAAAGGTTAGGGGAAAAAATGTAAATCATAAGCTT
Source organism: Benthosema pterotum (assembly GCA_039105355.1). Classification (NCBI taxonomy): domain Eukaryota; kingdom Metazoa; phylum Chordata; class Actinopteri; order Myctophiformes; family Myctophidae; genus Benthosema; species Benthosema pterotum. The sequence continues at coordinate 12,372,483 of CM076984.1, read as the reverse complement.
ACAATTTCTACAATGTTTCTTCTTTCATTTTCCTTGAATAAAAATGATCCAACTAGCTTAAATCCTCCATGAAATGCATCACCATTAACAACATGATCTGTTTTTATTCACAGATTGTCAAACAGGCGATGGCGTTTCCTTATTTGTCGATGGCCAATCAAACAGATGATTGCCCTCAGCTGTCACTCGTATTCCCTAACGCCATTACAGTACTAGCATAAGCGGGAGACCATATGTCAAACCGCCCAGCTAATAATGGTGCGAAGAAGATGGAGACTCAGAACCAATTAACATAGTCAAGCTGTCAAAATGTCCCTGTGCTAGATTCAGTGCTGTACACGTGGACCTCTGTCTGATTGTCACTGGTGGCGGTATTACAGAATATTACATAATATCATTACATGCACGGTAGCTGGCAGTGGTGGGCAGAAGCTATAACAGAAGCTGGTAAATGTGTCAGACCATCTCACATTAGTGTTTTATGTAAGTTTGAGTCACCAGGAAGGGGCGTACAGTCAATCAATCAATCCGTTGTGAGTTGGTAGCATCACAGCAAAACGTTTTGGCTGCAATCTAAAGGGCCTTTAGCGAGGCTTGTATTCTGCCTATGTTTCAGAAGAAACTTTTCATAATGGTTTGGAAATGGGGGGATTTACATTTTCACAGCTAACCCTATTATGCGTATATACAACGTATAAGTAAGTAAGCGTTTACTTAAATTGAAAGCATAGCAAGGTCAAAACAATGATAGAACACATTTTCAAGATTGCCTGGAAATGGAAAGGTTTAGATTTCCACAATTAATAGTGTAACTGTCTGTTATAATATACCATGCTGACTCATGTTCGAATGTCTATAATGGCAAGGTAAAACAACACTGGATTAATTAGTGACCCTATATGCATTCATTTTATAGATTGATCTGTGAAGATAATTAAATAGTAAAAAAAATGTTTGACTGTGGGGTCTAGCCTTTTATTTAATTTTGCAGAAGAAAATTCTATTCTGGCAGCACAAAATAAGGCCTATATCCTCCCATATCCATGCCAGCTGAGGGACTGTACCCATCCTTTTGTTAAAGGGGGATAATATGAAATTCAACTTTTTTGTGTTCTCCCATGTGTGTTTTCTGTCCCAACAAATAACCAACAATCAGGCTTTCATATCATATAGGAGCTTTAATGGTAATTACTCTCAGGAACAGCTCCTTTGATTGTGGCTTCATAATGTTGTCATCAATGCATCCTGCTTTGCACAATTCTTCCTCTTATTCAGGCGTTAGTTTCAAATTTGCATTTCCTCTTTGTTGACATTGTTGATTTTCCAAGCTGGCATGGAATAGAAACAAGCCTGTTTTTATTTAGCATCAGTATTATAATGACTCAAATGCAAAATAATCTGCATACCAGCACCCCCACCACCTCAGGACATTGTGGTACTGCAGCTAAGCTGTCCATAAAGAAATGACAAGACTGGTCATATTAGAGTAGTGAGTGAGGCTTGAACCATTATAAATAAGCTTGAGAGATGCATACAATATGATAGTATTAAAAAGACCTTTAGGAATGTATGTTACCGGTAGAGATGTTAATCGACACATATTTGGCATGTCGACATGTCAAGGCCCCATGTTGACATGTCCAGCGCGAAATCCCGCAATATATAGGCCTATATAATACCAAAATATGCATGTCTGAGGAGAACATTCCATACAGCGCTCGACAATGATCAGGCATGTCCCCCTCTCTTTCTCTGTCTCTCTGTCTCTGTCTCTCTCTCTTTCTCTATCTCTCTCTCTCTCTTTTTCTCTCTCTCTCTTTCTCTCTCTCTCTCTTTCTGTCTGTCTCTGTCTCTCTGTCTCTCTCTCTCTCTCTCTCTCTCTCTCTCTCTCTCTCTCTCTCTCTCTCTCTCTCTCTCTTTCTGTCTGTCTCTGTGTCTCTCTCTCTCTCTCTCTCTCTCTCTCTCTCTCTCTCTCTCTCTCTCTCTCTCTCTCTCTCTCTCTCTCTCTCTCTCTCTCTCATGTGAGACCTGGGTCTTGTGCAGTAGCTTTTTTCGGCGGGTGCAGGCAGGGGGCGCCGCCGCCTCCTCCTCCTCGGCCTCTTCCTCAGGGGAAGCCGGCCTTACAGGGTTTGTGCCGTGGATCGAAAAAATAACCAAATAAGCGATCATAGCCGCTTTCTTTGAGACAGACTGCAGGGGGAAGGAGGAGGAGGACGCAGCACCAGTGTTGCCAACTGCTAAAATCCAAAATGCACTAGTGGCCCTTCCAAAATGCACTAGAATGTGCTAGAGCAGTGGTTTTCAACCCAAAGCCAGTAAATAAGTAAGTAGCCTTGCCAGGCCATGATGTCAGGAGGCCCGGCTGAGCCATTGAGGCCCATATGGGTCAGGAGCCTATCTCCTGTTTCTGTAGCGTGAGGCAGCTTGATGTACAAGTACACCCCCTGGACATGACGCTAGTATATCGCAGGGACTTACCCCCAATCCATCCCTTGGAGCTGAGTGCCAAGCAGGGAGGCATTGGGTCCCATTTTTAGAGTCTTTGGTATGACCCGGCCGGGAATCGAACCCCAACCTCCCAGTCTCAGGGCGGACACTCTAACCACAAGGCCACTGAGCTGGAGCAGTGGTTTTCAACCCAACTCGCCAGCAAAAAGGCACTAGATTTTCCACCAGTTTTTCAATAATTTTGGCGCTAGGGGAGTCCGGAAAAAAGCTAAATAAAGTGACAAATGCGCCAAGTTAGCAACACTGTGCAGCACACTCTCGTGCAGCACAGACATGTTCTTGCTACAGTGATAGTAATACCCGAAATAAGCAATTCTCTTCCCTTGAAAACCTTAACTTTATAACGTCTTTGAACAAGAAATTACAGAACAATACAATACAATATAAAAACCACTAATATAAAAAAAGAAAAGAGGCGATTTGTCGACTTGTACTTTTTTGTGTCGCCGCCAGCACTTGTCGACAATCGAGTCGATTTCCGTCTTTTTTCACATCCCTAGTTACCGGTATTTGCGCTTTAGATCCCACAAATCACTATTGTGAAGGCAGAAAAAAAATAATAACAATTAAAGGGGCTCCAGCATGCATTTACAATCCAATTTACATGTTGCCCTTTAATACTGAATCCTGGATCTTGCTCCTCAATCGCTCTATTAAGCTCTAGGTCTGCGCACAACTACGTGTATGCATGCGGTTACGTGCCACTATACAGTACATCCATGCTGACCAACTTGATGCATGTATTGCACAACAGCCATCTATTATTGAAGCTGACAGGTCTCCGGCCCATGTCCATGGACCAACAGCATCCCTTACCGCCAGGCCTTTGGTCAGATCAAACGCGGAGGCACTCCTTCATAATGTGAAAAGGTCAGAAGGATTGATTTATTACCAGGGTGGCTGGCTGTTGGTCAGATCCTCATCGGGGGGTATATCGCTGCCTTTCATATTTGCCAGCCTTTTTGGAATAGGGATTTGGAAGAGAACGGGATGGCATGGAGTGGAGAGGCGTAGAGGGCGCTGGGATTGGGTTCATAATCTCAATCATGTTATCTGCTAATTGCTGTAACTGTGTAGGAAGGTTTTACGGATACTGGCGCAGCAATATTTTGACACCCACGATGCAGGTAGCCTCCAAGTGTGTGTGTGTGTGCGTGTGCGTGTGTGCGTGCGTGCGGCATATGTGCAGGGGACCATGAAATTATTAACCAAACATTTGCACAGATTTGCACAGGGCTATATGGACTACCAGTTATGTTACTTAGATTATATTCTATACTGTACATAAACCTACTGTATAATTCAGGAGCCAGCTCAGTGGCCTTGTGGTTAGAGTGTCCGCCCTGAGACTGGGAGGGTTCGATTCCCGGCCGGGTCATACCAAAGACTCTAAAAATGGGACCCAAATGCCTCCCTGCTTGGCACTCAGCATCAAGGGATGGATTGGGGGTAAGTCCCTGCGATATACTAGCGTCATGTCCAGGGGGTGTACTTGTACATCAAGCTGCCTCACGCTACAGAAACAGGAGATAGGCTCCCGACCTACAGTATATGGGCCTCAATGGCTCAGCCGGGCCTCCTGACATCATGGCCTGGCAAGGCTACTTACTTACTTACTTATAATTCAGGAGGAGAGAAAACAATTCCCGACCGCAGCAGGCGTCGCAACCATTTTGCATAACGATCGCAACAGTTTCTTAGCTGTCATGTCTGTTATGTATAACTGTCGAGGGTTAAGGTTAGGTTAAGGCATAGGTTTTATGCTTGGGGTTACGGCTAGGCTGCAGCAGTTAGTAAAACTGCCACGACACATGGCCCTAACGGTCCACAGTTGCCACGTCAGTTATAAAATTGCAGCGACAGTTCACCAGTCAAGACAGATTCATAACTGCCGCAGCAGCCAATAATCACACAAGAGACGGGTGTCGCGACAGTTTGTCAACTGTCGCGCCCCCCCGTCTCTTGTATAATTATTGGCCAGAATGTCTTCCTGAATTCAGTACTCAAGGGCAGCTTTGGAAGTCTTTTTGACAGGGGCAGATGTAACATTTCCCAATTGGGGGTGGGGCAAGAGAAAATACCATTTCAGCTACAGGACTTTTATTAGTCAAGTAAAGCATCAATAATAACATCAGTTGTTATTGAAGTTGCAACAGACACGCAGCATGCATGAAGCTAAAGGTCTGACTCAGAGTTTTCTGTTTTTTCAATGATGAAATGCTGTTGGTTTAGTGGTGAGACGACTGTAGTGAGTTAGTAGCAGTAGTAGTGTTTCACATCATTTTAAATACTGTATAAGCAGTTTAATTTTAAATCTTTTATATCTAGGGTTGTTTTGCGTGCCATCATGTTTGGTGGGGCAGACTGGGCATTTAGGGGGGCATTGCCCTTGCCCCCCTATGCCCATGCCTAGATCTGCCCCTGAGGCAAATCCTGGTGTACTATAATGTAATGCGTAGGTAGTCTCTTGCACTATTTCTGTCCTGCTGTTCTGTTCAGCCTCACTTCCTCTCTGACACATATGCAGAACATCATTCGTCCAAAAGTCTGTATATTCAAACTTTACTGTTACCCCATTATTTTGTCTAAGGTCTACTCCGTAGACCTTAAAGCAGGGGTTTTCAACCTTTTTCATCTCAGGTACCACCATTTATTCAGGATTTGAGCCACGGACCACCAATTGAGGATATTTAAAGACCTAAAACTAATGAAGTCTTTTGGTTTTGTCCACAATTCCAGGCTGGATTTGTGGGGAAAAAACAGTGTAGACTTCTTAATTAAATAGCGCTAATTCAAATGAATTATTTTAACTCTTGAGACTTTGAAAATGAAACCAAATGGACCCGCAAGGGTCCATTTGGTTTCATTTTAACTTCTCAAGAGTTACATCTGGTTAGCCAACTTTCCATCATTTAGCCTGCAGGGACCACCTGGAACCCTCTCAAGGACCACTGGTGGTCCCCAGACCACTGGTTGAAAACCCCTGCCTTAAAGGATTGTTATTGGAGAAAGTAAAAGATGGGTGTTAATTGTTTTACATTCCTTGCTTTCTTTAGTTTGGGGGATTTTAGCTATGAGAGGGGGCATTCAAACATGGTCCTACATAAATAGATATTTGTTTACAACATTTTAAAACGATTGTTTCTAATATCCACTATACTACAGTCCCAATAAACCTCAGGAAACTGGCCACGGAAGTTCGATCCCAGGTTCCACTGAATGTGAAGGAGGCAGCACACTGCACTGCACTTTACTCAGTCCATGTTTGTGTATGCCTGACCTAGAGGCTCAATATGGCAGTTTGACACATTCAGTACATCATTGATGGCCATTTATAATTTCCTGGGGTTTATTATGACTGCAATAGATTAATAAAAAGAAAGAAATCGCTTTAAATTTTATGCTTTAAACAAATATGTATTCAGGACCATGTTTGAATCCCATCCATAAAACTAAAGAAAGCAAGGAATGTAAAATAATTATGTAACACCCATCTATTAATTTCTCTAATAACAACCTAAAACATGAATCTTGGTTGAAGAAAAACTAAATTCTTCCTTTAAGTCTACAGTATGGCTGGCTGATCCTTCAAACGCTGTAGTCACCTGCAGCCTGCTGCGGGTACTGCCGTCTATGTCATCTATCCATCTATATGACTACCAAAGGAATCCAACACAGTGGGGTGGCACCAGGGAAAAAAATAAAATAAAGCTATTAAGTGAAACCCCACTGTGATGGATTCTAACTTTTTTTTAGATTGTTTGGTACAGTGTCATGCTGATGCATATGAATGAGGCACAGGGAGATATACAGTACATGGCAGAAATGATGATCCATGCATTTTCCTGTATTCGGAGGAAATGGGAAGTGTCGCGGGGAGGCAGCTCCATTTCGGATAGAATGCTATTTGCTCCCAACAGATGGCTTTGCATCCATGAACACACCACTAAATGAAATATGCTACGTTTAAACGCACGCTACGATGATGATGATGGCGATGACGCTGACGGGCGATGTGGTGACGGTCACAGCCAGACGGGCCGCTATGCCTTCCCCTCCCTGAGTGAGCTTGAAGGGGGAAAAAAGCAATTTTGAAAAGTGCTGCAAACTAAAACTACATCAACTTTAGAGGGATGGCTCTTGGAAGGGGTTGGGGCCTTATTTGAGATTTATAATATATTACTCGGTTGTGATCAGCAATAGAAAGTCGTTATGGCGCATCTTTGTTGCCTTGCAACCTCTGGGCCTTGGCAGTGTTGACTTGATTTAAAATGTAGTTATAGCATCAATGAAAATGGCAAACGTACAATAAGAGCTCCATCGTCCACGGCAGTGCTTCCCACACTACGGTCTGTCGTTACATTTGACCCTCTGAACAATACCAGAGACACATTTTTTCCCCCTGCATTATTTATTCCTTTCAGTCCAGTCATGTGAATGAAAATGTTGCTACAACCTCACTTTATTCAGAATAGGGTATTTAACCTGCAGTGGACACACAATTATTTTTTTATTCAATGCAAAGAAAGGCTGATTGTCTCAAGAGACGGCGTCAGCATTCAAAGAGCAATCTGCAGAAACATTATGAATTCCATCACAAAGACAAGCATGATAGCTTGTAAGACCAAATGTGAGCAGACAAACTCTCAAAGCTGTCAGCATGGACTGTTAGCTCAGCAGACTACATTTGTACGCCAACTTCAAAACAATAAATGATTACATTTATGAGTTAGAGTTAGGGTTAGGGTAAGGGTTACCCTAACTCTAACCCTAACCCAAGAACAATATATGTTTACATTTATTTGACAGTCCTACATTCTCCACTGAGACATGTGAAGCCTTCCGAACGTTCTTCTTAGACAAAGTGGCAAGCATTAGAGCCCAAATCACACCCGCTCCATGCACCTTACCACAAAGAGAGGTTTACCATACCTTTAACTCTTTTTTTCCCGTTTCTCCTCCGGATCTTCTTAAGATAATTAACAGCATGAAATCTTCCTCCTCCCCTATAGATGCTCTACCAACCTCTTTTTTAAAGCAGGTTCTCCCTTTTTTATCCTCAGATATTTTAGACATTTTCAATAAGTCTCTATCCTCCGGTAGTGTTCCCTCTCATTTTAAATCAGCCATTGTACAACCTCTTCTGAAAAAACCCAACCTTGATACCAAAAACCTTAATAACTTCAGACCCATTTCAAAGTTGCCTTTCCTCTCCAAAGCTCTAGAGAAGGTGGTTTACTCTCAGCTCCTAACGTTTATGAATCACAACTCACTTTTGGAATCATTTCAGTCCGGTTTTAGGCCGTTCCACAGTACAGAAACTGCACTCCTGAAAGTTTTAAATGACATTAGGATGAACTCTGACACTGGTTGCTGCACGGTCTTGATGTTGCTAGACCTGTCGGCTGCGTTCGACACCATTGACCATAACATTCTTTTAGACAGGCTAGACTACTGTACTACTGTAACTCTCTCTTTTCTGGTCTCCCCAAAAAATCTATCAACCTCCTTCAGCTGATCCAGAATACAGCAGCCCGGGTCCTTACTAAGACCAAGAGATTTGACCACATCACCCCCGTCCTTGCCTCACTACACTGGTTACCTGTATCCTTCAGAATTGATTTTAAAATTATCATGTTTGTTTTTAAAGCGCTGAATGGATTGGCCCCACCATATATCTCTGAGCTCTTGTCCCATCACAACCCCTCTCGTAATCTCAGATCTGCTGAAAGACTCCTACTTGCCACCCCCAGCACCCGGCTGGTGACAGAGGGTGACAGGGCCTTTGCCGCTAGGGCTCCTTTGCTCTGGAACCAACTCCCATTGGAAATCAGACTGTCCCCCTCTTTACCCGCTTTTAAAAGGCTTTTAAAAACCCATTTTTACACTAAGGCTTTTACCACCACCTAGTCTCCTATGTCTGACTTTTATGCTGATCTCTGCTGTTTTTCTCTCTGGTTTGTATTGTTGTTTGTTTTCTGATTTACTGTATGTGAAGCACTTTGTAAACTTGCTTTTAGAAAAGTGCTATATAAATAAACGTATTATTATTATTATTATTATTTATGCCGGTACCCTGGCAATCGTCACATTTTTATCTGTTACAAACTGACCATGGCTCCCTGTCAGAGATGGAAAAAGTTATGTGGCCCTCACTGGAAAACATTTGGGGACCCCTGGTCTAGGGGAAAACCCCTTGCTGAATTTTAGTGACTTTTGAGCGCCTGGACCTCTGGGGAAAAAAGACCTTGATTGCTCTGTTAATGCCTCTGTTAAATAGTGGATACTAAATATTGCATAGAGAGCTCAAGTTCACTTACTCCTCATGTGACATGCAGCAAAGCCATGGACATCTGTGTAGCAAATAATTTAATTTCCCATCAAGCGTGAGGGAACGACGGCTCAATTAACAGACGACCAAGAGATTTTTCACTATCCCGTGAAGGAATGAATGCACCCCGAATGAAATATAAATGACAATATTCAAGGCTTTTCAATTAGAATAGAAAAAGCAAACAAATGATTAAATAGAAAGCTGGGATAAGATTATTGCAGCTTAAAGTTTTTCTCTGTGTGTGTGTGTGTGGGGGGGGGGGTGGCGTGCGTGTGCGTGCATGCGCCTGTGCTTGTTTGCTTGTGATTCTGGGGTGGTGTACTCTCAAACATCTTATCATTAATAATTGCTTTGCATATTATTTTGCCACCTCAAGAGCTGCATGTGTATGTTGATGCACAGGCTGGGGGCGAATGTAAATATAAAATCATCTGGCAAATGGATTATAAGCTTTAAGGCCAAGAGGCCATCTGCTGCCAATAAGGAGGCAAACAGTCGAGGAATGAAGGGAACACAGGCGATCAGAGAGAGAAAGACAAGAGTGTTCATGATCCTCCTAAAAAATACATCACAGTTGTGTGAAGTCAGACACGTAGCTGAGCAGTTGGTGGCACTACTCATAGCCTATTTGTGTTGTGTTTCGTCTCCTCCCGCAGATAGGCTATTTTCACCACTTGTGAGGACGCACACATCGTTTTTATGTGGCAAATTGTTGTTTTGGGTGTCAACTTTGCACTTTTTGACAAATTTCGTTGGTGCGTTGCCCTACATGCCCTATGTGCGTATTGCAACTATACGTAGCGGCGGCACTGTGTGAGTGAAGTGGAGTGAGGTGAAGTGAGGGCCGCCTTTTACCAAGATGACATGACATGAAAATATGAAGTTACGTCATATGTTCTTTTAGGGGGGCTGTCTTGTGATGTGTTTACTTACTTATCCTCTTCGTCCCGGTTGGGACATAAGTCGACAATCTCACAATGCCACCAAATCGTGTTCTTTATCTCAGGTAAGACCCATCTCCTTCAGCTCCATCAGTACTATAAAACAGTTTCAGACAGCTGCACAATTGCGTTTTCCAGCAGCATGGTTGAAAGATCAACATTGTACCAGGCTAGATATTGAAGCTGTCCAGTGTCCAACAGAAACTTTGTAAAAACCCAATGGTTTCCAACACATTAAAGACATGGAAGGCTCTCGGAGGGGTGAGCTAAAGTTACATCTCCTCTCACCTCAATTCAGGGAACCCAGATTTTCCTCCTGGCCTTAATGGCCATGGGTTTAAAAGTGGTATAAATCGTTTTACTGGTCCTTTACACTCATGTCATTTAATCAAATAAGGCTCCATCATCGACATCCTTCACCAGGCGTTCTTTCGTCTGGCACTCTTTCTTTTCTCAAGTCGGGTCCATCTCAAGCCAACCTTGGATAGCCTTTTCATTGGGCATCCTCAATACATGGCCGAGCCATCTTAACCTGCGTCTCTTTTCATATCATTTGAAATCAAATTATTTGTCATTTGAGATTGTATGACAAACTTAGCTCCGTCTTAAGGACGGAGCTCTCACACAGTGCATATCCCTCGAGATAAAGGGATGTGTGATGTTTTTGGCAGAGCTTGGCTGCCATGTGACGTCATGTGTTTTTTTGCGGGTTCATAAAAGTTCATAGACTTGGTTGACACAATAACATCAGACACTCCAGCACCCCTCACGCAAGCACACACATGCTGTGTGAGTCACTCGGGCACATATTCGATCACATTCTCCAGGCGTGTGGTTTCATTGTCCAAGTACTCCAAGATCACGTTCCCCCCGCTGTGCAGGGGCGCCTCCGGGGCAGCCAGGAGGGACTGGAGCGTGTCATTCATCCGCAAAGCTTCGCCCGTCTGGGGATGGCACAGCCGCAGCTTCTTAGCAGCCATGACATTGTTGTTATTCCTGAGGCCGGCTACAGTGGCGGCGTAATCCACCACTTTTCCCACGCTCCACTTAGAACAGAAGAACATGGGCTTGCTGGAGTCCCTCGACCCTTTGGGGAGACGCACCTGAAAATAGGTCCTCTCCGTCTGCGGCACTCCCTTGTCTCCCACGGCATGCAGTTTCAGTTTCATCAATGCCACTTTCGCTGCAGTTGCACTGTTATTATTTTTTGTCAGCTTCTGTCCCTTTTTGGCGGACGGCGACTTTGACTCCGCTGTCCTTTGCACTGGCTTTTTGGTGGCGGCCACGCGTGGCTTGGGTGTCTCCAGTTTCTCACACTTGTGGTCGTCTTGGTGCCGATGGGCCAAACAGAAATGCTTTGCACACTGTGGGCATATGACCGGTAACAGTTCCTTTCCCTTGCAGCCTAGTAATGAACACGGATAACTTGATCTGCCCCTCGAGGTCTGACTCGCCCTTTGTACCGACACCTCTGGGCATGAATGGGATCCTCTGCTTCTGTGCTGCAGGCAGAAAATGCCGTTACATGAATCACATGCAAAAGGCAGGAAATCGAGTTGATTACATGTATCGATTTGGCAACGACTCCCAATGTCTATCTCAGCCATTGATTATTCTTTTGTAATGTCAAACATAGACTTTGACCTGACAATGTATGGGCACAAAAGGGCGCCTGCCCAATGTATGGGCATACAGTATGCGAATGACTTCAGAGATCTGACATACAGAGATATCCATTTATGGGCATAAAGGGGACGAGGACGGACTTATTCAAAGATCTCCATATATGGTCGGATCTGAGCTGGCACTTGAAAGGCGTGAAAGCTGCCTGATTACAGCCCATTGGAATGACCCAGAATAGACCCAAAATGATAAAGCTCATAGACGGTTGGAGACGGATGGACAGTCAAACATTGTTTTTTACAGTTGTACAGTACATATTTTATTTTGCGAATACAAAATATTTATGCCATTGATTGGTGCCCATAGGCTACATCTAGCATAAAACTACAGAACACAACATTATGACGTGGATCTCAGAGATTTATGTTGAAAAATCTCATCATTATCAGGCAATGAGTTAAAACTATCTATGATGTGCTTGTATATTATTAAAAAAAGTTATTTGGTTTGTGTGTGTGTGTGTGTGTGTGTGTGTGTGTGTGTGTGTGTGTGTGTGTGTGTGTGTGTGTGTGTGTGTGTGTGTGTGTGTGTGTGTGTGTGTGTGTGTGTGTGTGTGTGTGCGTGTGTACAGCATGTAGTCTTTCCTAACTTTTCATATGCATACAGTGGCTCGCTTTCATACCAAATCATAGGAAGCAGTTGCAGTTGAAGTTCTGTTGCCCCTGTATGGTCCATATGATTTATTTTCATTCCTGGTATGTAAGGGCCAGATACGGTAATGTAAAAAAAACCTTCACCTGCAGCACCAACAGTCAACAAATCTCACAAGACGTCAGCAAGACGCGCCTCCCATTATTGACATTTTCAGGGTCGGTATTGAAGGGCTATGTGTGGTTGTACGTATGTGAATATGTCACCTAAGGCCAAGTGTTGGGTGAGTTGGCTGAGCCTTTTCCCCCACAGGGAGGCAACTTACATGGATCGATTGATTATTGATCCTTGGGTTAAGCATTACTAACCGGCATTGGAAACGAACCTGTTAAAAAGCCTGTTTGATTTGCTTGGGATGACATGTGCTGTTTTGAATGTTTCATGCCCTTTCTACGCTGTAATGTGTGCTAACATTTAGCATTTATCAATATCCCTATGTGCTGCCATAAGCATCCACTTTAAGAGGGCAGTTTTCCTCTATACACACACTCGGGTAAATGCAAACTGATCAAGCTCAGACTCCTTACCTTGTCGGAGGAATGCAATACAAAGTCACAAATTTGATCCAAACGGTGCATGGCAGAAGAACCACCACGGACAGTGCTCTAAAATTCAGATTCATGGAGGTTGAAGGATATTCCTTTCCACAGCTCTAAACGGAGTTCGCAGTTTACGTCCCATACCTGGAAGTGACAGTGGCGTTCCTTCCAGGAATGGGATGATGTTAAAAGCTGCACGGGTGGCCAAGAATGATGTGCACAGTTTACATTGAAATCCATAATGATGCGTACCTGGGTTACTGGGTCCACTAGCGTCAGCTAGTGTCAAGTCCATAGATATGCATACATGAGAAAGAAAGGGTTAACTTACAATAACCCACATAGCCAAGACACCCCTGGACTTGAGTGTATACTGCATTTTCCAGCATAAGGCTGAGTAGACCATTATCCCCCTTTAACATGGCGGCTTGCTGAGGACCTGGGCTGCCTCATAACTATCTCAACAGATCAGCACAGCTGTCAGTAGGTGTCACATATGAGTTTCAATTTGAGCGAAGGTGGCATCTGCAATACAGACAATACCTGGAGCCTCCTTGAGTGCTGTATAATGACTCTGCCGCATCCAATAAGGCACTATCGCACTTTATAATTAATTGTTTTCTAAATGAAATGGCTGCGTTTTCAGGATGCATTAACGCATGATAATTAGTCCGGTGCCGGGATGCAGATTGTTGTGGTGTGAGCCTGAAGATGGCTGACTTTTGACACGTTAGTAAATAATAAGACCTCACTATGTTAATGACGGCAAATTCCAATTTATCACTGCCTATTGTTCGCCATTAATTTCTAATCCATGCATGGCTGATGTATTCCTCACCATTCTTTTCACAGTTGATATTGCAATGAATTACGATGAATCATATTCCACCCCTTACAAGAGAAGTAAATAGTGGAAATGTTTGCCATTTAATATTTAATGCGACACAATGTTCTGACTTGTCATTTCCCAGGGAAACAAAGTCACAAGAAGGGCAACCAACGTGCAACCGAGTTCACACAAGTGCACGATGCACACGGCAGAATCATGCTGTCAAGTAGTCAATGAATGCGCACCAAAGATGAGGCGTTCACGGATATGCAAATGACGCCCTCAGCCCTCCCCTCTCGTAGAGCTGAAGAGTACGCAGCTGCCACATGTCTGACCAGATTGCAATCGCTAATCATTGCCACGGAGACAAATTTAATAATTAGATAATACCTGCCGATAACTGAGGGGAGGATTATTTGTATTTGACAGACAGTTTGGACATCTGGCCTCCGTCACTTGGAATGTTGTCTGTACTCTGTAGTGTTCCCATCCTACGGCATAGAGGGTACACTGGGTACAATATACTGTATGTATGTCACAATAAATGACTGGGATGGCATTGGGGTAGAAGCAGGTTGGTGGTGGTTGATCACTACAGGTTCGCAATGGACTGATGGGCCACAGGCCGCAGCCATTCTTCACCTAACCCTAAACATAACCTCAGTAAAACCTATGCATTAATGGAACCTTGATCGATATATAGCATACCTGCTGCGACCAATAGTGTACCTGCCGCGACCGCAAAATGGTCAATGGTCAATAAATGAAAGCCTGGGTGTCGAGGCTAATGGTCAATGGGTTGCAGACAGATATTAACAGATATTAATGTGAGACTGTTACTATCGTTTGGGACTCATGTACGAACAGTCAGGACTCATTTACCAGCAGCCGCGACCGATGGACTGTCGGACGTGGCCGTCGTTCGTGGTCGCAAATTGATTCCGCCCCTCCTGTGAGTGTGTGCATGCACGTGTGTGCAGGTGTGCGTTTAGGGTTTGCATATAAATTACACACACACGCACACACACACACACACACACACACACATACACACATACACACACACACACACACACACACACACACACACACACACACACACACACACACACACACACACACACACACACACACACACACACACACACACACACAGTTTGTGAATAACTACTGGAAAGAGGATGTCTGAGTGTGTCTCCACCATAAGACAAGACCTATACTAATAATAGCAATAGTTACGCAGTTACTTTTCTACCTGAATGCATGCAAGTGTACTCTATGTAGCACAGCCTCTACTCTGTCTTCCACCTCCTCTCTCTCACACATGCATTGACTACCTCTGTCCATCTTGCTGCCTGTAATAATGTATTCGGATTACATGAGCATGGTGCATGCTGTTAATTGTTGTTGTTAGGGCATTAACTAAAAAATCGACTATTCGATTATTCGACTAGCAAAACACTATTTGACATTATTAATTCATAATTGACAATGGTTGTGTGCTGTGGTGTTGGGAGTGTTTGTTGGTTGATTGCTTATTTGTAACTGAGTTATAGTAGTGTAATAGGCATAGTGTAAAGGTAGCCTATGAGAGGCCCAGAATCACACATTTTTACGAGATAAAACAAATATATCATTATAGACTAGACGGAAATGATTTGACTAGCGATGTATTCGATTTGACTACCAAAATCACATTTGTTTAATGCCCTACTAAGTGTTGTTTTTTTCTCTGCCCTAGAGAAGTGGTAAAAGGCAATAAGAGCTTGGCACCATACTCTAAATTGACAAACGTGTCTGCAATGTAATAATGCATTTTCTGTTGATAGTCTGGCCTCCGTGGCCTCTCACCTCGGACTGCACTGGATGCTTATGTCATGGTCTGGAGGGACCATTACTCTGATTTGTAATAAAAAACAATGACATAGTTCAGCTCAGGAGGAGTATAACCATTTACCAAAGATTTATGCCAGAGATGGCTTAATCATTGCGTTCAATGTGGGTGCAACTCACCACCTGCACAAGCATGACGCAGAATCTGAGATCATGAAACCGATGGCAGAGCATGCAGTTATTACATGAACACAACCTTGAATGGTATAAAGCAGCGGTTTTCAACCTTTTTCATACCAGGGCCCACTATTTATTCAGCACTTGAGCCACGGACCACCATTTGATGACATTTTCACCCCAAAGACCCCAAAACTAAAGATTTATTTTACTTTTGTCCACAATTTCAGGCTGGATTTCGCAAAGAAAACGGATAAACTATTATCAAAATAACCATTAATCTTCTACATTTTTTGTGTAGTTATGTTGGACTAATTCACATGATGGATAACATGAAGGTAAAGGACAACTTAAGTTTTTTTTTTTTTTTTTCAATCAAGGTTTATGTTTTACGTTGTTATTAGAGAAAGTAAAAGATCGGTGTCATTTGTTTTACATCCCTTGCTGTCTTTAGTTAGGGATTTTAGCTATGGGACGGGGCATTCAAACATGGTCCTAAATACATATTTGTTGTAATATGAAAATGTATGCAAACACAACTGTCCTCAACAGACTTAGACAAGACACATGGATGAAAACAGGACCAATCCATGATCTCCTGGCAGAGATACAAATGTAGGCTATGGATTAGAGCAATATTGTTTGTTTTTAACCCTCTTTATTGTGCATGTTCTTGCCTCTCTTTAAACCTCTTATGTCTTCTCTTAATTCTTTGTCGGAGGAGGATGAGGATAATGTAAAAACATTAAATTGCATTTTTAAAAGTAATGGCTACATGGAGAGGCAGCGAGATCAATTCGTGACCACAACGTACGCCACCCATCACGACAGGTGGTAAAATGGTCACGCCTGTTATAAATTTGTCTCTACCGGTGAACAGTCACGAACGTTGGCCAAAAGTGTCGCGACGTAACCAGTGAAGACGCAACTGCTATGCTTTTTTTTTGCATAACGGTCGCAACCATTTCATAATGGTCGCAGCCTTTGTTACACAAGACGAGCACGGAACGGCCGCAGCGTATGCCGCGGTCGCAAAATGATGTCACTGAAGTTGAAACATTTGAAAAAGCCGTTGCAATGTACGCTGCATTTCACCCCTCCTGGCTAGATGCCTTGTGTTGTGTCACAGTTCTCACCCCATGCAGACAGATTGTCCTAGACTAGAGTATCTGTCTCCCATGCTGGCATGAAGCACCAGGAAACATGAGGATATAATGGTATAGACACATCATTTCAAACTGATGAGCTGTTGAAGCTGAAAGAAAAACTATAGGGAGAGCATACAGTGTGCCTGATCACTGCATGCATGTGCCATGCAGTGTGTTAAGGCAGGGGTTTTCAACCTTTTTGATACCAGGGCCCAACATTTATTCAGCATTTGAGCCACGGACCACCATTTGATGACATTTTAGCCCCACAGACCCCAACATTAAAGGTTTCTTTTGTTTTTGTCAACAATTACAGGCTGGATTTGGGGAAAACAAAACAGTCAAACGTACAGATCAAAATGACCATTAATCTTCTACATTCTCTAGTTATGTAGACTTGGGCTAATTCAGATGATAAAAATGTTAACTATTGAGAGTGTAAAAATGAAACCAAATGAACACGCAAGGTCCATTTGGTTTCATTTTTAAGTTCTCAAGAGTTACATCTGGTTAACCAACTTATCTGGGGACCACCTGGACACCTCTCAAGGACCACTGGTGGTCCCCGGACCACTGGTTGAAAACCACTGTTTTAAGGGAGAAATTGTGCAATGCAAAAATGATCAGTAAAGGTCTACAGACTGCTAGCAGATGGAAGCAGTATATCATCCTACTCTGTGTTACTACGGTTACTGTGGCACAATTGGTCTCAATAAATATACATGTCCGTGCGTGTGCATGTGGGTGTGTGTGCGCGTGTCTGCACGCACATGTTTGAGTACATATGGCTTCATGCTTGTGAGCTTGCGAATCTGCTATTTTCACAATTTTCTAAAATAACATGAAAACTATTTTGACAGATCATGACAGATTTTGACAAATTTTGACCAGTTTTGACAAAAGTAGACAGCAGCTAGAGTTATGGATGAGCCAACACATTCTCATAAATATTACAGCATACAGTCCACACAGGCCTTTACCCGGCAAATAAAACTCTACGTTTTAAAATACAAAAAAATATGCTGTATATTTTGTTTTAATTAAAACGATCTAAGGCTTCATCAGTAGGCGACGGACATTATTGTGATGGTGATTCTGATAGCTCTCTGCTGTCACCAGCCAACATAATAAAAAAACCTCATCGTTGGCCCCCCAAAAAATACAATGAAAATAATACAGCACATTTTGCCGGCCAAGTGAGAAAATGAGTG
>CM076984.1:12329629-12349629 GCA_039105355.1 Benthosema pterotum | reverse complement strand
ACACAGGCAAGAGTAATGTGGCAATCTTCCCTGGCTAATTGTATTATGATTCTGCACCGTAGCAGGCTTCCTGCTCTGTTCATTTTCAATCAGGCACATTAGCCTTCCTGCTGGGTCCTGGTGGGCTAGTAGCTCAGAGACAAAATCATTCATCTCACTGACTGATATGATTCTGTGTGCTTGGCTGGAAGGAGGGAAAAAAGGAAGACAACTTCTGCAAAGGGGGCAGTAAGCCCCGTAAATGCACGTGCGCGCACGCACACACACTTGGCCACAAATGTCACACATTTAGCAAATACATTGAGTGAAATGTGGATAGTGCAGGTTTTTTAAAGGAAGAATCAACAGTATATCCATTATATAAGATAAAACAAAGTAAAATATTTTATGTATACATACAGTACATACAGTACATACAATATACAATTTTAAAAAATAAAATCTATATTTCAAAATTATATCGTTACACCTCAATCTGCAATTTGTTATTTGGAATGTTCCCAGTATCAATGCACCTACTGCACACGTCATTCACATAATGCACTACCGTAATACTCCTCCTAAAACCAGCAAATCACAGGCTTGCCTTGCAAATGAAAGAAGAATAGCAAGACTATGCGTGCTCACAATGTCCGATCTACTGTACACACAGCCATGTTGTGATGTGTTGAGAGCTTGTACATCAGACCCGTTTGGCAAAGTGACTTGTTGTAGAGAATGGGGGGGGATCCCCACAGGGGAGAAAATTATAGGGTTTCATTGATTAATGGACAGAGAATTGCTTCTTATTTCTGCACACTTGATACGCCCTTCTCATTCCATGGATTAATCACTTCAGTAAATATACAAGCCTCAGAGTCCTCTTCAGAGTGGAGCAAATATTAGCAAATATTATTATAGTCTAACCGGCACTGAGCATTCACAACAGAGATGGGTAGGCTGCATACTTTTAGTAACGGAACAATATATACTGTATTTGTCTTGCCTGGAATGCATTTTTATTTTAAAAAAATGTTCAATGTCATGGTGTCATTTATTTGCCCATAGTGTGAATGTACTGTGTGCGATTGGACCTTTCAGGTCAGTTAAATTTTGAACTTTATCTACGGTGTACCTCCAGTCAACAAATTGGCAACCTTTTGCATTCTTTCTCAACCCTTATTATTCCTACTTCCCCATGAGAAAGTTAGTTTTATAGTTATATGTTGCCTTGGGCCAGCTGAAAAGAGGCGACGTCTCAAGAATGTAAAAGTTCTGCCTCTGTGTGGGGTGGGATGGGAGGTGTCCCTGTAAACTTTCCACAAGGGCAAGCTGTTGAATGCTGATGTATTTCTACTTGGGTCAAAAGTTAATGTGATATATTTTTGTTGTAGAACTATGCAGTGATTCTACAAGAAACGTACTGCGATTCTTAATTGCCACGTGTTGTGAACTTGTCGATCTGTTGGTCCTGCTATACTTTTTTCTGTGTCATTGTACGGCATTGATTCACAAGTAACACAAAGGTTGAAATAGGGAAATACAAGGTTTTTGCTCAACAGCAACAACATGCAATATGAACAAAACACATGACTTCACTGCTATTAATGCAAATATTAAAACTTAATGTATTTCAGACTACCTATAAACAAGTAAATTCTTAGCTTTCTTCCTGTATTTACTGTCCTTCCTGTATTTACTGTCCTATTGGACATAAAAAGTAAAAAAAAAAAGTTCATTACATTTTTCGTTCAAACAAGTTTTTATAATGAAACAGAAATTCCACTGTGACTATAGAGAATGGCCACATGATATCAAAGACTTGACGGTTAACGATGCCAACTTTCAAGTGTCATTGATCTTTCCTGGTTAACTATTCTGGCGCATACAGTAAGGCATTAACGACTTGTGATATTTGGAAGTGAACCTGCAGTGTTAACATGTCAGTAAAGGTTGAAGATGAGTTGATGACTCGTTTGATAACGTCACATTAATTGATAATGAATCATTCATCATCACATTGACGACGGTGCTACACCTGGATTAGTTGCCGGGGGGTGTGTACGGCGATGAAAACAAACTGAAAATCACTTACCCTCTGGACTTCATAGAATGGCCTGAAGTGATTCTTTATAGCTCCCTTTTGTTTTGATGCTAATATTATAGATTCCATGGGATCAAGGAATATTGGATAATAATAATGAGCATAAATGATGTTGGAATCATTATTTCTTTTCTATTTTTTTCTCAAATGTTTTTACCCATGCTTTTTTCAATGCATGAGGAGTCCAAGCTACCTTACCCAGGACCTTCTAGCTGTGAGGGGACAAACCTACCACGGTGCCACTGTGGCCCCTGCGACTCCTCTTCTGAATTATTCTTTTTGTTGTATTGTTATTGAGACTCTGAAACTTCACAGGACAATCATAAAATCATAGAATTGCCTAAAAGAACACGCAGTCACGCACGCACACACACACACACACACACACACACACACACACACACACACACACACACACACACACACACACACACACACCATAAAAACAAAGAAATAACCAAAAACAAAATACCACATTGCAAATGTCCCCTTTTCAGACACACACACACACGCACGCACGCACGCACGCACGCACGCACGCACACACACACACACGCACGCACGCACGCACGCACACACACACAGTAACAAGACTGTACATTTCGGGTCACCAGACTCTTGTTTCTTTTGCGACAGTTCAATATAGTACATTGAAGCGTAGCCTAGAAGGATCCACTGTATCTATAAGACTGGTTTCCACACCTTTGTGAACCCATCCATGTTGTGGCGTAGGAGATACTGTGAGTCCACAGCAGTCATTACCTCCTTGTACCAACGGTCCAGTGCGGGGGGGTCTCTATGAATCCACAGCTTGAGTATGGACTTTCTCCCTCTTCTGACTTCTGACACAGTGCAGTTCAGCCTGTTAGTCAGCGGGAGCAGCGGAGCCACATCAAAAGCAGAGGCTTGTTAAATAACAAAAATTTGTACAAGGAAAGAATTCTGTCCTCGACAATAACCAAGTACACACAAGAGGACCAAGTATTCTGACGTCTTTATTTAGACTGTGCTAACAGTATTCCAACTACACCCTTTCATCATCTATCACCTGAACCACCCCTGCTGTTCGCGCCTTTTCAGCAATTTTGTAGCAAGACGCCTGTATGTTAATCTGCATGTAAATGTGCCCCATTAATTGCGTTGTTTTTGTGCATTTCACCCCCGAGGCCCCTTGAGTTCCCCAGTGTACAAAATGTGTTTTTATACAATTAAAGTTTGACTAGATTTGGCTCCCCTCTCTGGAGTGTTTACGGTTTCGGAGGCATCTGGGGCCCCTCAGCCGATCAGGGGCGGATCTAGGCATGGGCATGGGGGGGCAATGCCCCCCTAAATGCCCAGTCTGCCCCCCCAGACACGATGGCATGCAAAACAACCCAAGATATTTCAAATTAAAGTGCTTCTATTTAAAATTATGTGAAACACTACTACTGCTACTAACTAACTACAGCTGTGTCACCACTAAACCAACAGCATTTCATCATTGAAAACAGAAAACTCTCTGAGTCAGACCTTTAGCTTTATGCATGCTGCGTGTCTGTTTCAACTTCAACAACAACTGATGTTATTATTGATGCTTTACTTGACTAATAAAAGTCCTGGAACTGAAAATGGTATGGGTGCGGCTTCTTCGATGATGCCGTACCCATACCATT
Organism: Benthosema pterotum; assembly: GCA_039105355.1. Taxonomy (NCBI): domain Eukaryota; kingdom Metazoa; phylum Chordata; class Actinopteri; order Myctophiformes; family Myctophidae; genus Benthosema; species Benthosema pterotum. The sequence goes on along the minus strand of CM076984.1, from coordinate 12,345,894 downwards.
TTCTCTTGCCCCTCCAACATGTTCTCTTGCCCCCCCAAATGAGACATGTTAGATCCGCCCCTCAGCCGACGTGAGGCGTAGGAAAGCCAGGTTTAAAGTGAGCGGCTAATTGTCGCGCCCCTCCGACTATAATGGCCTGTGTAACCTTTCTAACGCAATTTCACAAAAGACTGCTCTGTTTGTTCTGTGAGCAGAAACAAAGCTAATTACGAAACCCACCAATACGCCTTGACCTTTCGTTTAGAATAATTACAGGGTGTTTCTTTTCCTCCTGCGTACTATGCGCAGTGCCAGTGTTGCTCATCTTCTTTTGACTCGTGCACTCTCTCCCCTGTCTCTCCCCCTGTCATCTCCACCTGCCACATCTCCATTTAGATGAATTTGCAACAGCCCGTCTTTTTGTTTTGGACCGCCAAGTACCTACGATTACATAAAATGTGGAGTTCAGGTATAGAGAGTGCCGGTAACAAACAACAAACCAGACTAAAGCAACACCAAAAGACGTTGGCTGCAGTGACTCAGAATGAGGGTTTCCGTTACCAAATTAAATCTCAGTCGGAATGAACTATAACAACCGTGCCTCTTTTCATTTTATTTGTGTTCATAAAGGCACTGCCTACTAAACCAGAACAACCAAATTAAGGTGACAAAACTTGTCGGGCTGTTCCACTAGCCTAAAACGGTCTTAAAACAGTCTTTGAGCATTAAGTGGATGGTTCAACCTAAATTTGCTTATTTGTCCTAAATACTGTATATTTATTGATTCATCATGGCTGTATTGTCATTTGTCACATGCAATAAATACAAAATATCTACTTGCCCGGCGGGTATCTGAGTATCTGCGTCTACTCGTTGTATTCGATCTTGTGATTACTCGTGATTATGCTTTATTCAATCGATCATGGTATGTTCCCTGCCCTTAGAGTGGTAAAGCAAACTCATTCTCCATAGAAATAGTGGTTTTCATTCACTCTGAACACTGTAGGAAAAGCTTTTAAAGGACAACTTTAGTTTTTTTTCAGGGGTCTGGTAGGAAATGCATATTTAGCCCCATGTTCAAATGCCCCTGCCTCCCTGTAAAACAAACAAACAAAAAACAAAAAAACAAACGAACTAAACTAAACAACTACAAGCTAAACAGCTAAAACATGAATCTTGGTTGAGAAAAGTTGTCATTTAAAAGCTTTTTTCCCCACAGTATTTAGAGTGAATGTAAACAGATGCTGTACAGTGTATTTCTATGGAGAGTCAGTTGTTTTGCCTCCGAGTTCCCTCAGCACACTGATGTCACATGCATACTCTCTATAGCAATTTGGGTGGAGCATAATTCCTGTCCACTATTAGCCAAAAAACATCACCTGACACAGAGTGTGAGGGTTTTTTTTTTCAAGCCCGCCAGCACTGTCACTCACTCACTCGCTCGCTCGCTCGCTCGCTCACTCGCTCACTCGCTCACTCACTCACTCACTCACTCACTCACTCACTCACTCACTCACTCACTCACACTCCTTTTCCTATCGCGCCCAAACACATATGCCCAGCAACAACAACGTATTTAGGTCAGCAATATTCAGCAATAGCTGGACACAACAAAGTTATGCAATTGCATTGCCATTGCTTACATTGTCATTGCTGTTTTATTATTTGTATGCTGAGTTATCCAAGGCGCATTTTGTGTGTATATCTTTTGTGTGTGATATAATATTTACAGCAGGTGTGCACTTTGGTGCATCTGGCCTTGAATAACACCGCATGTGCAGTGTGCACACTACAGCCATGTCTTGACGCGCGCGCGTGCGTGCGTGCGTGCGTGTGTGCGTGTGTGTGTGTGTGTGTGTGTGTGCGCGGGTGTGTGTGTGCGCGGGTATGTGCGCGGGTGTGTGAGATCACAGCAGCAGTGTTGCCTTAAGTGGATCTTCAACCACCATTTTCAAAGCAGACATTCTCCTTGCACCCCTCGATTCATGAGATGCTCTTGCACACACGCGCACACGTACACACGTGCACACGTGCATGTACTGTACAGTATACAACACACTCACCCCAGGCATTCCGCACTACATGACACAACCTGGGGAAATATTATGTATATGGTGTCTAAGGTAGGCTTGCCTTGGAGGGATGTCAGGGGAGGAAATATTGTTGTTATTATTATCACACACAGATATGCAGGCATCCATTAGGCAGCGAAATATGCAACAATATGCAGATTCTCTTTCCATTTGCATGGATCATAAACTCCTGTGGGGTAGTGCCACATAATAATCTACAGTAATGGCATTCAGCAAGAGCACACCAATGGCACGCGACAAATTGAACATTGCTAAATGTAAATTTGTCTCTGCCCTGATTCACTAAGCAATGCTTTCATTAATTTTCACCCTCGGCGCAAGAGGCACTAAAAGTTTCATATAAATACCTGGTCCTCCTCGAACAATAATAGCCGCGTTATCAATGGCCTGCAAAGTATCCCACACCTTTTACCACCCATATGTAAAAATGAATTACATGATGGAAATGAGGTCTCTTGTTTAGTTTGATTAAATACAGTATACGCTGTGTGTGCGCGTGTGCGTGTAGTCATCTTCTTACAATTGAGCCATGAATAAGCAAATTGCGACAAACTTGTTTAACAGTTACCCATTGTGATTTTTATTTTCATTCGTTTTTTCAAATGAAAGAAGGAAATCATATCGAAAATAATGAGATATTGGTTAATTAGTTTGAGTGAATAGTTTTGAAAGTACAGCTTACAAGTTAAAATCCTAATAAGCAGGGAAATCACATTTGAGAAAGAGATTAGTCTGCTCTGCTACTATCATTAAGCTTTTATTTCATATTTACATGTCAATTTAAGCTCTGAAACGTTTGTCAGGCATACTCAATTGTGTCTGGAGGCTTACTGGGCTATTAACTCATTTTGTCTTTTATTCTTTGGCTTTTTTAGCTTCACTGAACAATGAATGGCTCCTGCTGCCATGACTCTGCCTGTGACAAATCCCAGCACAAATGCAAAACTATTTTAATGAGGTGTATACTGTATGTTAGTACTGTTTACACATGTTCTTCACATAATTATCGGGTCATGTCTATGTTCTATCACAGTGGTTTCACAGTGGTTTATTTTACCGATATCCGATATGCCAATATTGTCCAACTCATAATTTCCGACACCGATATCAACCGATTAAAAAAAAAATGATAATGGGAGCATTCAGTGATTTGGGTGATTTGGAAAACCGCCCAACAGACCAACAGCACGTGCACCAAGGCCTGGCACCACTAAATCATCTCTCTGTCTCTCTCTCTCCCCATAATCAGCAGCATTATGTCCAATTGTTAAAAAACTGTGCTGTCCTCTCATCCTCAGACTACCTGCTCATCATTATAACCGATCCATATGATGCAATGATTCATGTGTTCTGTGCAATTTGTGAATTATTTAACACACTTTTATGATACTTGGCGGACAAATATATCTCACCCTTTTCACATGTTAGTGGCACCAACAGGCAGATTTTTGTACACATTTTGAACACATTTTTTGGAAATGCCTTAAATCATCCAATCATCACCAGAAAGGCACAAGAAGGCATGGCATCTTTTTCACATTGGCCTACTGTGTAGCACCACCTGGAGGCCACAGCCTGACCTTGTGGAGACCTGTGCCCGGAACGGGACTTTTTCTAGCGTTGATGTGTATTGTTGTTCTGTTACAGTTGTTTGGCTTTTGTGTGTACACTAAGTATTCTTTTCTCTTGTTTGGTATGTTTCGTCTGGTTGAATTGTTCAACCAGACGAGCGGGATCAAGCGGGATTGTTCCAATGTGCCATGTTTGACTTCTTGGCTCCTGATGCTGTTGTCGTGGGCGTTCATGACGGTGGAACCTTCATTTAGCATTTCTTTGCCTATGTCGATATGCAGCTTGAACGGCACTGAGTCAGCAGAGGCAGGCTTTGTGATGCTGTGAATGAGCACTCGCCTGGCTGTCGCCACACCTCTGCCTCGTTGGCAATGTTTTCAAAAATGTTCTCCTTATTTGAAATGACGTTTCCCATGTTGTCTTTACATGATAGACGGTCCACAAATGTGCTGCTCTCATCCCGAGGCAGCAATTGTCTACACTGTTGCGTGTGTCAACCAGGGGCGGATATAACATTTCCCAATGGGGGGGGCAGGAGAAAATGGTATGGGTGCGGGTGGGTGGTGGGTGGTATGGGTCATATGCTACAGATCGCCTGTGTCGTTTCGCGCCACGGGGGATGAAGTCGCACCCGTACCATTTGCGGTTACAGGACTTTTATTAGCCAAGTAAAGCATCAATAATAACATCAGTTGTTGTTGAAGTTGCAGTTACAGACATGCAGCATGCATAAAGCTAAAGGTCTGACTTAGAGAGAGAGTCTGAGAGTTTTCTGTTTTCTGAGTTTTCAGGAATGATTGATGAATATGCTTTTGTACATAACTTTGTATGTAACAGAAAAATAAAAGCGCTGTTGTACTCGGTTGCATGCGACTGACCGCGTACCGAAAATAGGCAATCCACAAGGTCACAAGTCATCACATCACAATGCATTGTATGTGGTTGCCTTGCCTTGCGGTAGATTGGCTATTTTCAGTGCAAAACACAGCACATTAGAAAGCTTGTCTCAAGCCACTTCTCTGCACTACATGACATTAGATAATACTGATACAAACGAGTGTGATGTGTGACTACCCTGACAGAAATCACAGCTTGCAGCTGCCTGTGACATTTTCTACAATTTATGATTCAATCTTTTCACTTTTGTGGCAACCCTGGACAGAGGTGAATGGGCTTCTAGCATTGTGCTCTATTGGGGGCTATGCCATCACATAAAAATGTGATTGTATATTATAGTATCTATTGCATAAGCAAAGGATAATTGTCACCCAGCCTGGTGTTAATGGCTCCTCCGATACGCATCAGTGCCAAAATGACTCTGTCGGGTTTTATTTCTCAACAATGACTGACCCGGGAGACAATTACCCCGCTTATTATACGGCTACTTTAAAAAAATACATTTATAACTTAACCCGAAAGTAATAATAATAAAGGATTTCCTTGCAGTAATGACAGTGTGAAGTTCAATTTTCTGTCACTGGGTTGTCTTTTTCCCCCGTTTAAAAGGCATCCTTGAGAGGATTGGTGTAAATCAATGATAATATCATTTACACCAAAACCTTGCTCTCGAGAATATTATTGTGTTTGTTTAAATGGCTGGCATGAATTGCATGATGGATACTACACAAAATCAAGGGCTTATTAGACAATGCTTATTTTTCTTATAGAGCTTTTTATAGAGAGTTATAGAGAGTTATAGAGCTTGACCAGTCAATATAAGAAAAAACCCAGCTGAATTCAATCATCGGCCTGAATCACAATCAAGCATTCAGCCTAGCAGTGTAATAAGCATTAATGGAGCTGACCTGTTCTGACATTGCATATGTTGATCAGACCTCATCAAACCTCATATTCAAGACACATGCCAATATACCCAGTGCAGAATTCATTCCATTATCTTGCTCTAGTCTGACTCCTCATGCCAAAGTGCTAGCCAGAATCGCATTGTGACAAACCATGACAACGAACACATTTTTTTTTGCGGCTCTGAACAAATAAATAGAGAGATAAAAAGGGCGGGTTACAGCACATTTTGTGTTGTTTCTCGGACGAAAATATTGTCTTTATTGTAATGTTTCCACACAATCTTAGTTGGCTTTGTCCGAGGCTTACAGATCTTTAAATAAATACTTTTTGAAATGTCTATGGGGAAAATCTATGTGGAATTTTTTTTCTACTGGTAAGCCGCTTGTCGTCATGAAATGGGGTGAGGCTGTGGCGTTCTATAGCCCCTTTCACTCTCTCCCTTTCTCTCATCACACACACACACACACACACACACACACACACACACACACACACACACACACACACACACACACACACACACACACACACACAGTGAATTTTGGTGTTGATCAGTGTCATGTGGACGACGCCACAGTTGCTTTGCATGATTAATTTGAAATAATGACTGTCTAGTCAGTAATTCTGCATTAATTATGGTTATTAATTATAGTTAATTATGTACATACAGAAAGCATAATCTAACTGCAAATACATGTCTGTGTCTGTAAGCAAACATGATAACATGGGTTGTGTGCATGGCCCCTTGATATTTTATACTCAAGCGTGGGTGGGAATAGAAATCATTAATGACACATACACACAAACAAAAACACCTCATGTTTAGAAGGCTGTTGTTGGATATATCTTCACTTAATAGAATCTGCTTGTATAATATGTGCTCTGGGCTGATTTGATGTGCTCCATTTCCAAACAGTATACATAACCCTTTTAGGAGGGAAACAAAAGAATCAATGCAGTTTAAACCTCAATTAGGGGAAAAAAATCGAATGTCAATTACATTTTCCAAAATGCCCTATGGTCATGATCATGTGGGGCCAATAGGGACTGCAACTTAGTCGAGCTATGATTAAGATGAGTAGCTCGACGTATAGAAAAAAAAGCCTCTTGCTGTATCAAGCTTCATTTTTAGAAGTCTAGCAAAGTATACTGTAACAAGGTATGCACTCAGTAGAGTGCCAAGTTATGTGTTGCACACCATGGGGCCATGGCCTACTTGTGCCTGAGCAGAGCAAGTGACCAGAGATCTCTACTTACTGAGATCTCTTACAGATATATTACCGCATAGAGATACTTATAGATCTCCTAATTACCTCACTGTTATGTCATCCCTATGGCCAACAGAGTACATCCCTATGGCCAATCAGAGTACTTCTGGCCAAAGTACAAACTGGCCAATCAGAGTACTTTGAGGGACGATCGACAAACGAATACCAACGACCAACGGTGGAGAGTCAACAACAACCGCAAATCTGCCGCCATTGGAAAATACTAACAGTCATTACTGATCAGTTGCGACCGTTGGGGCAACAGCCGCGACCATAACTATCGGCCGGCTATTTTATTATTGGTGAAGAATGGTTGTGACCATTGGGCCAACAAAAACATTCTTCACCGGTTACTACTGATCCTAACCCTAACCTTTAACCCTAAACATAACCTCGGTAAAACCTGTGCCTATACCTTACCTTAACCCCCGACCAATAGGATACCATTGGGCCAGTAGTCGCGACAATTCAACAAATAACATTGAAAAATACCATAAATGACCACTGTTGGGCCATCGGTCACGATCAAACAGTTGCAGTCAGGAAATGATTTTTCTCCTCCTGGCATAATGACAGCCCTGCATGTCAAGTGCGATTGATTGCTATTCCTCTCTGGCATTCCCTACTTAATGTAAACCTTAACTTGAAAGTCAACATCAAATACAAAATGATGTTTTTGCTGATGAGATCCATTGTATCAAGGCAAATAGTAGACTTTCATCTATATATTACAGTCCTAAGTGGCCAACATGAGTGCGTGAGAGATTGGCATACCATCTTGGATATGCTGTAGATTGCATTGTTCTCCTCTGCTCTCTCTCTCTCTCACACACACACACACACACACACACACACACACACACACACACACACACACACACACACACACACACACACACACACACACACACACGGCAAGAAATCTCCCTAGAGAGGTTGAGGAGGCAAGTATAATCCTCTCGCCTTGTATGAGTGTATATCTCTCCTCCCTCAAGCCAGGCATCAGCTGGAGTCTTTGCGGTGGGTCCGCAGGCCAGGGTTTCAGGTTTCGTCCAGCCGTTCTCCCATGCCTATCGTCAACAAACCGACCAGTGTTATCGATTTCCGCCAAACCAAATTCCACATTACTGAGCACTTCAACCCCAACCACCCCCCCACCTCCCTTACACAATTGCACATCTATGTGAGCGGCGCAGACTGTCCAGACCCCTCATTGCCCGTGGCAATCGCCCTAGAGTGGTAAGGGAGACAAAAGCAGACAATGATTCGCCTCAGCCGCGGCCGCAGATGTTCAAGTGTGAGGGGAGCTTGAGTGATTGTAGTAGATGCTGTTTTTCATTAGAGAGCAGACAAGAGCTCTCAGATGGCTGTTGAACGATTTTTTTTTAAGAAGACTACTGTTGTTGTCTGATGATCTGGACTGTATCCAAATTCAAGTGACAGTTTATACAATGTAGCTATTGTCGGTGAGTGTATTTTCCATCCCTAAACGGGCGTTCTACTGAAGAATGGGGCAGATAATGCCTTTATCTTACAAGTGCCGTGGACCTTGAACTCCAGGCCAAGGTTGGGGAATTGATGTACATTATTCAGACACATATTCAGTCTGCTGCACACAGAAAAGCTTTTGAAGAATGACCACCCGAAATTCATGAGCCTTTTGAGGGCTTCTTAGCAGTCCCTATTCTCCAAGAGGGGCGAAAGCAATCCTCGACCGCGACGGCCATCATGGCGGTTTTATAACCCTCGCGACAGCCGTCATGGCGGTTTTGTAGCCGTCACAACGGTTTTCCATAACAGTAGCAACGGTTTTACAGTCGCGACAGTTTTGCAAAACAGTCGACGGTTTTGCATAACAGTTGTGACAGTTAGCATTATGGTCGGGGTTGAGGCATATGTTTTACTGAGGTTATTTTTAGGGTTAGAGGTTAAGGTTAGGTTTAGTAGGGAAAATGGTTGACTGATATGCAAAACAGTTGTGAATGTTCTGCAAAACAGTCCACTGTTAAGCACTTTTTGTTATGAAAAAAATAGTTGCGACGTTTATAAAATCGTTGCGACGGGTGTCCTGGTCGAGGATTGCTTTCGCTGGCTCTCCCCTATTGAGTGAAAGATTCACTATTTATGAAAGAAATACAATATGCTGTTCTTATTTTGTAATTTTAGTTATAGAGGGTAAGTATAATGTTTTAAGGCATATTTGTTTTATTAGCCAGGGGTCCTTTTAAGTAGTGTCAAAATGTGGTGTAACAAATTCAAATGTTTCAGTATTTTTGTTGCCTGACAACAGATACAGTGAGACAGGTACAAAATAAATAGACACATAAAGCTCTTGTGAAATTTCAGTGGGTTAATCAATGAATTGTGTGACTACAGTGTACAATCGATACTGGATGCTTTTCCAACTCAGCACAGTGGAAAGTAAACAGTTAAACAAAAAGAAACAGTTAATAGTAAAGTAACAGTAATGATTTACGTTGTATATATTATATTAAATAAAAGCAGTGTAGTTTGCATTTTATGGAATTAAATAGTATACTGTAGTAAATAAAGATGAGTAACGATCCATCCATTATATCCAACATTGTTATCTTTTGAAGGGAGAGACGGCAAAATCATTTCCCAACCGCGACCATTTACCATTACTATCGGTTAACTCCCGACTGATAGTATACTTGCCACGACCCTTGGGCCAATTGTGGCCAACAATTGTGGGGACAATTGTGGCCAACGTCGCAACCATCAGTTGAGGTCGGGAAAACCTTTCAGAAGATTAAAAAAATGCGGCAAGTCGGAAAAAGTAGCAACTTCTCCATATACCACTGAACCGCCAGGTATAGCGCAGATGCCTTCATTGTAATATATACCAATGCAGGTTATGTTGTTATTGTTGTATTTCAGTAGAGTAGTGATAAGTTGTCATTGTTACTATAATATCAGCATAGATGGATTCCCAGCAGTAGTGGGCCTATAGATAGGCCTATAGTACACCGATACCAGGAAGTTGTAATTGTAGTATTGTCACTGTGGTATTTACTAGTACAGATGTACCAGTACCAGTTTTCATGATAGTACTGTCACTATTCACAAGTACAGATGTAGGCCTAGTTCTCTCTCTCTCTCTCTCTCTCTCTCTCTCTCTCTCTCTCTCTCTCTCTCTCTCTCTCTCTCTCTCTCTCTCTCTGCTTTGACACAAATTGGTTGGGAAATATATGATGCGACTTAATTGGCTCCCTTTGTTTAGATGTGGCACCAACCTCAGCTCTGGTCAGTAATTGACACCAGTGGGATCATGGGAAGATCAGATATTCACCCCATTATGGCACCTCATTCTGATTCATTATGCCTCCTTGCGAATGTTTAGCGTGTGTGTTCGCGAATGCGTGTGTGCATGTGCATGTGCACGTGCGTGCAAACGAGCATGTTTTTTTTTTTTTTTCATATCCTTTTGGGGTTAGTCCATTATCTGTTTGGCTCTGAGATATGAAGACAAATAGTTTGCTATTGTCTCACTGCACTATTAGCCAGAGGTGTTGCAGTTGCCTAAGAGTGGACAGATTAGAAAGATTTTATAGGCCAGATTGTAAAAAGAAGTGATATATCCTGTCAATACTGAAATTAATCTGTAAAACAACTTAGGCAGATCTGTGTATGTTTTTTTTTAATCTGCTTGTTGATGACCCTTACTACACATTTCAATATATATTTCATAACATTTTTCACACCGTAGCCACTTTTGTCATTTATAATGGGTGCGCGGGTGCGTGGCACCCATGGGCCCCATCGCCACTCTAGGGGGGCCCGAGGCCCAAACAGACTTTTTTCCTTCTCCTTTTATTAAAATATATCTTGTCGCGTGGGGCCCACGCGAGCAGCATACGGGAGATGAGCTAATCTCACTTTACTTTCATCTAAAAAACAGCAACCTTATTACAGTCAGACATACAAAGATGGCTAGTGTCAAAGCTGCGACATTGAGGCGTCAGAAACTAAGCGCTCGAGAGCTGTTTGTGCAGCATGTTGGTCCCTATTTATTGTCCCTATTTATTGTCCCGATCCTCAAGTCCATGTAGAATGGCCGCCCTTGGACTGGCCGGCCACTTAAAGAGAACGGAGTTGTCGCTGCTGCTCGACTCTGTGCTTACCTTTTGAAAGTCCGCCAGATTTTTTTGAGATTCCAATCTAAAAACTCTCAGGCCATTCTCACCCGATTTCAATAATTCCAAGTGTGGTCCAAGTATATCCAAGTATATTTTCAGTTGCTATATTTTCAGTTGGTCATGCGTTTATAGTATGCATTTATCACACAAAAGGAGAGGGGAAATTTTCGCATTTCTCCATGCACTGTCTCTGTGCCCCATGCCGTGCATATCGGGGATTCCCCGTTCTTATAATATGGAATACGACACAGCTGTGTATATGGAGCTAATTACATGATCTCAGTCTGTTTGCACAGTATAATCTATTTTACTCTAGGCCTATATATAATCAATTATATTTATAAAATATAATCTTAATATAATCAAGAGCTATTTATAAGTCCTCAATATAAAATCACAAAGAGCTTAATATGCTTATCTTATGTGTTTATCATATATTTTAATTTAGCTTTAAAACATAGGTGACAGGAACTGTAACCAAATAACAATCCTACTGACTCTACTGATTAAAAAAACAGCCACTGCAACCCTATAATCTATGGTAGGATATGTTAATCCCTTTCATGTGTGGCATAGCCCTAAATGTATTAATATTTTAGTTTTTTCTAGGGTGGGATGTCTGTATTCATCTATCAAAATACATTTATCTAAATACATCCATTCATCTTCACCTGCTTATCCATAGCATGGTTGGCTGATTGGTAGACTCTTGTTATAATTTTCTGGCTATTAGTATTCAACCTTATAATGTAATGTTGCTTGTTGATTTTTATTAGTCAAGGTGGGATAGGACGAGAATATAGGCCGTAAAAGAGAGCCTTCCCAAACGATCCAAATTATCTGACAAACACCTCTGCACGTGCATGTGTGAGCGCACGCTGAGAGGGCCCTTTTGATATCGGCATGTGGCTGATGATCGCCGATGTCGCCACTGACCGTAGCCTATTTTGTTATGTCGGAAGGACATACACAAGGTTGTGGGTCCGATCCTGAGCACTGCCAACTCGGCATACAATATGTGTAGCAATGCTTTGGTTGTGACACGTTTATGGTACTGTAAGTAAGTACTGACAGCTGATGGAAGGGGTTGCGCTCCACTTCAGCCGTCCATCTCCCAGGGGTCTAGTGCAGGGGTTTTCAACCTTTTTGATCCCAGGGACCACTATTTATTCAGCATTTGAGCCACGGACCACCATTTGACTACATTTTAGCCCCACAGAGCCCAAAGTTTAAGATTTCGTTTGCTTTTGGCCACAATACCAGATTAGATTTTGGAAACAAAACAGTCAAACATACAGATCAAAATGACCATTAATCTTCTAGTTTTGTAGACTTGGGATAATTCAGATGATGAGTATTTTAACTCTTGAGAGTGTAAACAGGAAACCAAATGGACCCACAAGTTTTTACGCTCTCAGGAGTTACATCTGGATAATCAACTTTCCATCTGGTTAACCAACTTGGCTGGGGACCACCTGGAACCATCTCAAGGACCACTGGTTGAAAACCACTTGTCTATTGCGTTGAAACAGGGATGGACTAGTACTGTGTTCGGCACTTACTCACTATTGTGGTCTTGTGTCGACGCCAAGTTTTGCTAGTTTTTGCACGTCATCTGAAAGCACACAGTGCTAATGGGTATTATTAAGTGTCTTCTGAAGACATCAAACTCCAGTCAGAGTTAGACGTCCTCCGTCAGACATGAGCTCACCATTAAGCAGTCATACTTGACCTCTTTTCATCTCTGTTATTATGACATCATGACATATCTGCGACCACCTCGTATATCAGTGCCAGATGCAGGTATGTAATTACTGTGGATTGATTGTTAATCCAGCAATTTAGAAATACCTCAAATTAATGTAAAGAGTGTGTGTGTGTGTGTGTGTGTGGGGGGGGGGGGGGGGTATGGCAACATAATATATTGCCATATGTATGCTATAGTGCTGTCCAGCGATATATCACATGATTTGTGTCACTTTTTAAATGCAACTCTACCGCAATGTACATTACACACATAAAACATACACAGGCGTGCACACACACACACGCACGTGCGCACACACACACACACACACACACACACACACACACACACACACACACACACACACACACACACACACACACACACACACACACACACACACACACACACACACACACAGCCCGGTGCATAATAAACAGACTATAGGTTGCTGCTCTGCTCTGCCCAGACAGTCAGTCAGAGGTTCGGGGTTCTACAGTATAATACAGTCAGCTGAATAGTGCTGCCACCTCAAAATAATTTTGTGTTTCGTGGTGTTTCCTCATTCATTCAGCCCAGCTTCAAGTTCAGATTCACAGAGACACAAGCCAACTAAGTAATTCTTGTGACCAGGGAATAAGTGTTGACAGATGAAGCGAGGGGAAGAAATGTTGTGTTTGCATGCTCTAGATGTAGTCACTGTGATTGCTTGAGATGGCCATATAAGCAAATCCCAAATATACATATTGTCCTTAACCAAAGAGAGTCTACAGCAAGAAGGTCCTCCTTAAAGGTTTCATGACATTCATTTTCATAGCAGTTTTCATTTGTCTTTTAAGTTTCAATTACACCACCACAACCTGAACTTTCAGATCACAATATATCTATTGAATGTTAAATGTTGAGTTTTCTGGGAGGTGCAAAAAACAAACAAACAAACAAAAAATATTTATACATGTATAAAATAAAAATCACTTATTTTTGGTGCATCAGACAGAAAGAACTCCTATGGCTCACTGGAGTGGATGTTTCTGTTAAAACCTTTTAATACACGTCTGAAGGACCATGACAAAGACTTTAATTCAAATGTTTGAGAAACAGCAAGCTGTGACTCCTTCCTTGGCTCCTTGTCTACACTTTAATGTGTCTCTAGGCAAAAACACTCTGTGGGATTAAGGTTCTATTGAATTCAAAAATCTCACCTGTGTGAAGTGAGTGAGGTTAGTGTAAGTGTTCTGCATAGCTGATAATGCATCTAAAAACAGATGAGCATGCAGCTGAGAAATGATGAAGTTACCTTATGGGGTCGGTCTCTCTCTCTCTCTCTCTCTCTCTCTCTCTCTCTCTCTCTCTCTCTCTCTCTCTCTCTCTCTCTCTCTCTCTCTCTCTCTCTCTGTCTCTCTCTGTCTCTCTCTATCTATTTCTTTGAGGTCCCATTGCCTGAAGGGACGCATGCTCTGATTGGATCAGAAACTCCATGAGCCAGATATCCGCGTGGGATTCACAATAAAATGCCCACCCTTTGTGTCATTCCACCTTTAAGCTGAAGCGATTGCAGACTCACGGCGGTTATTTGAATCTTTATTGCTTTTTCTCATCAGAGGCTGTTGTCAACGACTGTTACGTTCTGTTCTCCCGCTTACATTGTTGCTGGAAGTTTGAATAATTCATCCTATAGAGGGTTATTATTATGCACTTGCTTATTTATGAAGGTGGCATAATAATGCGTGCATGTCAGTGTGTGGTATTAGGGAGGTAAATGAAGATGTCCGTTGGGTATAAGGTGGCAGAGGAACTTTTCCTTTGTTTGTAACAGTGTCATAAAATTGGATTTGTCAGTCTCGTATGCCTCGCATAAAGGGAGCGTGACCAATCAGTCTTTCATGGAAGGCTCAGTGGCACAGAACGATGGGCTGTTCTCTGTGTCCCGCCTCTCGTCTGCTGGTTCTCCTCTCGTACAGAGTCTCCTCTCATCAGCACTCTTTGATCCAAACTTTGCAGGAGCCTGGCAGAGCCTGGCGACAGTTCCCACAACTACTGTACCCACGCAAATGTAATTTACAACAGAGGGCGGGGGGGGGGCTTAGAAAGAGGGAAATCATCTATTACTGTAAGAAGCGATTAGTGATATTCACCCAGTGTGCATGTTGCCAGGTCTAACAAAAACAAGCCCAAGGTCTACAGTCCTACAGTCTACTTACACAGATTAAACTCACTTACAGTAAGCCAACCTGGAAGTAGTGGCCAAAGAATTTGTCAGTGTGTTCTCGCATCATCCCATCACAACACAAACGCAGCCACCACACACAATGCTGACATTGCTCCCATCACCTCCGTTATGTTATAATTATTACGGCCGATATGGGCCGTCGGACCACTTTCACACACCCACTCAAAGCTAACCATTCCAATCACCATGTCGGTCTTCCTCACTCTGCCATAGTGTCACTGTTGTCCATATTCCAAATGCTACCCATTCCAAACACAATCAGATTTCACACATTTTCGCCCATCCCACAGACACTGTGCTGCCTTCAAAAACACTCTGCATCCGACTACCACTTTGTCCGTGTTCAGGTTGCATGAACAGTGCTCGAGAGCCCAGTGACCCCTCAATGTCGCAACATTCACTTTAACTGTTAACTAATTGCTAACTAACTACGATTGAGGACACCCAGGACATGAATTTTCCAAACCCCAAAAATATATTTCTGTGTGGTGGGACAATGATTAAGAGGGAGGAATAAACTCATCTGAGTAGACAGATGAACATATAAGCTAATATGATTTGTGTAGTTATTTGTAGATCTATAGCCTCTTAATTTTTGATATAAGCATTTACATTGCTACATACACACATACAAAAACGAATCTATCGCTACCAAAGCTCCCTGTTGCTGCAGCCATGCTCGTTTGTTCTCAGTATTTTCTGGGCTCTGGCAACGGGCCTGTGCGCAGCACATCCGTTGTTTATTCATATTACTTCATATAATGTACAGTAAAGCTTTCTTCTACATGGCTGGTGGTATATATTTTGTTAAATGGCCTGTCTAACAGACAGAAATGCTAATAAAGTAGTCTCTCTGTCTTTCTTTGGCTTGTGTAGAACTGCTTATATGCAGTCAATACATCTCGGATGATGACCAACACAGACGGAGTCGTATACAAGATCTTTAAAATACGGCGAGGCTGTGGCCAAGACACAGTAGGAACAGGAGTAGAGTGATGTGAAGACAGGGAGGGGGCAGAAGATAAGACACATGGACAGAGATAGGGAGGGAGTTTCACAGGATTACTGTACAAGGAGAAGAGAGGCTGAAATAAGAGGAGCAATCCATCTTCCAACTGTACATGGAACAAGTTGGAGGTAATGAAGGCCCAAGTCTTTAACAACACACTGCTACCCATTACTATACTGCAAAGATGGAGAAGAAGTAGAAGGGGGGAAAACAGAAAAACATAAAAACAGCATTGGGAGAGGTTTACTATTGATTTTATTTTTACTTTATTATTATTATTATTATTGATTTCTGAGCCCACCATAGGGCTAGTATGAACTGCAAAGCAGAGGACGGTCTCTGTAGGCTAGACATAGTCATACAGTTCTATCTTTCTCTCTGTTTAATATTTAGTGGAAATA
>CM076984.1:12247129-12327129 GCA_039105355.1 Benthosema pterotum | reverse complement strand
AGTGTCATGGGGATCAGCGGTGTGGGCCGAAGCTTCACTGACAACTTCCTACCTCATCTCATCTGGTTTGCCATTTCTCCTCCAGCATGCCTTGTGTCTTATACAGTATACTGGTGAACATGAGATGGTGAATCACAGTTTTGTTTTCAGGGGGTGTGTTGGTGGGGGTTGATGAATATTTATAAATGATAAACATGAACGTTAATCTCTGTCAGAACAAATGATCCTATTCATTTGATTCTTTGTTATAGCCACTGCGAGGGTGGATTTGTTTTTGTGCGTGTGCACACGCGTGTGTGCTTGCATGCGTGCGTGTGTGTGTTTGTGTGTGTGTTAAATTATGCGTGTGGCACGATTCAGCACATCTGCAGACATGTAATGATGTAATCTTAACACACTGTGAAATAACATTGCAGTACAGCTTATAGAGAGGTGTACATGCACGCACGCACGCACGCATGCAAACTTGCTCACACCTGGAAGCACTGGTGCTGGTACCTGTGTACATTTCTTACGTTCATTCAATTGTAATAAGAAGGACTTTTTTGTCTTGGATTGGGTGTTCTTATCCTGTACTGTTAAAAATTCATGTTATGATTGAATACCTCATCCTAATCCTAATATTCTAGCCTAATAATCCTTGTGTCTGTCCAGCGAGGTTTGGCCCCATCGATGCGGCTGGTTTACTGTTTCTCATGTAATCTGTTACAAACAAACATTGTTTAAACATCGAAAAGGCTGCATTGTGTTTTAGGTTAACCTATATTTGTCGGGACGCGCTTTGGTGTTGTAAGCATCACTAGCATTACTTAGCATTATTAGCATTACTTAGCATTATTATACTTAGCATTAGCATGATTTAGTATTATTAGCCTTATTAACAATAATTCGCATTATTAGCATTTTCACAATACTTAGCATTACTTAGCATTATTAGCACAATTAACATTACCATTACTTAGCATTATTGGCATTGCTTTATATATTGAAAAATATCAGACCTACAAGCTCATAGCGCGCCACTTGGTGGTGCGCTATGAGCTTGTAGATCTGATATTTTTGGACAATGGTTACAATGTGGTGCAAATCTTGTGGTGAATCATTTTTCAAGACAAAATGTGATAAGCGCACCCCTCGGGCTGTGTGTTTTGCTGCGTGGCCCCCTGAGCAACGTGGAGATGAGTGTACAGTAGCCCTGGACTTCATGCAGATGCGACGATATTGCGTGGGAGACCGCATGGAAAACAAACGCTTCTCCCTGTCAAATCGCCGGCTTTCACTAATGGTTCTCTCCAGCCATCTGAAGATGAATAAATATGATTTCTCCGTATGATGCATCACGGCGTATAGCGGACATGTAGCGGCCTCGGGGACGGCTAATCCGCTTGAACTCACTCATCGCGGTGCGAGTTGGCAGGACGGTTAATTTAATGAGTCCCTAAGTTAACGGCAAGAATGTAGAAGTGTTGGATCAAACAGCGGAGAGAGTAGGAGGCATAATATTACGCAAGATCATTTGTGGGAGGCATGTGTTTATGCATGGTGAAGGTAGAACAGCGGCGGACCAGCGGTCATTAATGAGATATAGAGATCAGCAGTTGGCTGCTCTTTTTGTGGTGAGTTGTGTAAACGCTGCAGGCACATCTTTGCCCCCTTGCTTGTTAAAAAAAGCACTTGTGTGTTGTTTGAAGTTTTCCCTCTCTGCTCTGAGAGGTGCACGTATGTTGTTGAATGTTGTCAAGATTTCTGAGGCCTTGCTTTCGCATTGTATTAAGCACACTGACAAACACCACAGCAGTGAATAATCAAAGGGACATTTCACCGTTGTGCGTTTTTGTGTAACATGTGGTTTTAGATATTTTAGATTTCAGCTCTTACATCAGAGACACTGCATGGGCATCTGAAACTGGGCATCTGAAATCTAATATATCCATATCCAAAACCACATATCACACACACAAAGATCAGAAAACTGTTCTAAATCTTCTAAATGTCATTAAGATATATAGTTGTCACAAAAAAAAAAAACTGTGAAATGTCATTTTAATGGCCCTGCATGTCTTCCTGTAGCCTCACTAATATTTCCATAACCTCACTAATATTGCCAGCCTGTCAGAGCCCAATTGAGCACAACAAAAGGGAACTTTTTTTCCCCTCATTTTCACGCTCGGTATTCAAATGCAATTAATTCTGGGGATACTAGTGTCTGGCTAGAGATTAGTGAGCACAAAAGACCTTTTCTTACATTTGATTACAGTCCCTGTTCTAAAACAATTGGGAGAGCAGCTGTTAATAAGTTTCAGACTGATGAAGGAACATGACAGATTAAAACTACCCCCAAATCCAAGCTCACATGAATAATACTTCATGTGAGCTCGGATTTGTGGCTTTTAATATTTTGTTCATACTATTCTTCAAATCCATTGTTTTTTTTTTTTTTGCTTTTGTGCCTTTATTGATATTTAGAGTGAAGATAGACAGTGAAGAGAGAGAGAGAGAATTACGGTGAGAGACTTGCTGCAAAGATTGTTATGAACACGACTCGAACACTCGACACGCTGTCAGGCAAGAGCCTGGATCACTAGGAGCCCCATTATTGATCTGATTCTGCTGGGTAAAGTATTCACTAAATAAATACAGTATAGGGGTTCAAAGCTTAAGGTATTTTTAGCTGAAAAAGTGAAAATCATCAGAACTTCGAAGCCAGATCTGTCAGACCTTCAGCAGATAAGAATACAATGGTCAGTCAAAGCATGAATTGTAGCTCTGATTTTTCTGTTTCATGCAAATAAACAAATACATGAATAAATAATTAAACAAATAAATAAATAGAGCTGAGCAGTCACCCCCCTTTCATGACGTCGACCATGGTACAGAAATTATTTCCCCATTCATTTTCCTCAGACTTTTTGAAAATGATTTATTTAAAGACGTTTGCACCGCAGACAAAGACAACTCGGGTTGTGACAAAGCATGACCAAACACAATATAATCATACAATATCTAATTAGTAAGAACAAAAAAACCTAACCAGTTTTAATTTTCCAGTGTTAAGTGGAACGAATTCCACCCATTTTCGATATTTTACTGTCATCACTTAATATACCTTAGAGATGTTCTGTGGACATGATGTTATGTGGACATGATTTTCAAATGGGTGGGATCTCAATTTTAGGTGATGGCTAAATAAGAGGCATACTCAGATTAATCAATGAATTGGTTAAATGGGGAGATGAATCGATTATACATTTTCTGACATTGTGAAATCAGCAGAAATAACTCCCTTAACTGTGACCTTTTTTGTGAACCTGATCACAGGCTGGTTTTAGAAGGAGCACCAGGCTTTCCTCCGAGGTGGGCATATCTGTTGACGAGAGCTTTTGAAAACCACACAACTGTTATACACTCTGAGAAATCCCATTCCCATGTGTTTTCCTACTATTACAGTTGCCGTGGCCAATTTACGCCCACTGGTGTTCATTTTCACCTAAAGAATCTTTGGCAGCAATGCTCTTTAAGAGCTGTCAATCAAAATCCAACGCAAGGCCACCATCTGCAAATGTATTACGTTGTAGATTATGCAAATTAGATCATTACGCTCATTATAGGGAGTCGGAAGCAAAAATCCAGAAAACACCATATCTTTACTCATATTAGATTTAATGAATCTTTGAGGCAAACGTTTATTTAAAAAATGACTGAATGATAATTTCATTGTTTGTGTGCAACAGGCGTACAAACAAGAACATACAATCATCTCCTCATCTGTCTGGATACCTTGCAATGTCACCTCCCTGTGTCCTGTATCTGCACACTGCAGACATGCATTCATAAACTATACATATCATGGAGTGTCCATCATCTTTATCGCATGATTATCGCCAGCACATTAAATCAAGGTCTTAGACAGATTCCCTCCATCACGTCTCCCACATATAAGAGCACTCAGTCTAGTAGGAAAGTAACCAAGTGCATTTACTTAAATGGATGGTTCAGATTTTTTTTCTAAAATGTTTGAAATAAATAAATAAAATAAGTAGCTCATCTTTTGTTCATTTTTTACTCACCTGTCGCATGGAACTACTTTTTATGCGTAGTGATATGAAAAAAAAAAAAACATAGTTCCCTGGCTGTGATGAACAAAGCATGTGCTAATAGAAATTCAAAAACATCTGAACTATCCCTTTAAGTACTCCGCTTCAGTACAATTTTGGGGATATTTGTACTTTTACTTCAGATTTTCATTTCCACTCCATACTGTGCATCCCAGACTACATTTACTCCACTACAATTAACTTTAGTTTATTTGTGATTATTAATACATAATAACATATACCACTTCAGCCTGTATATACATGGCTATTTGATAATGTCTGATTTAGTGGGGTTTTTTAGATTTGTTTTTGGGGCTTTTTATACCTTTATTGACAGGACAGTAGGTAAAGGGGGAGAGAGATGGGGAGTGACATGTGGCAAAGGCCGCCGGGCTCGGGAATCGAACCCGGGGCACGCCGTCAGGCTGGCTTAGCAGCCGAGGTGTCCAGACGGTTGAGCTCACCGCCTGGGCCTGATTTAGTATTTTTAAGAAGATTTTACACATTTATAAACTTAAAATGAGATCTTTGCATAAGACATACTTTCACTTAATTTGTTATACATTTACAATATGAAGGGTACATTTTGATGCCTTTGTACTTTTATTCATGTAAAATAATTTACTTTAATGGATTGGTCTACAACAGTATTGATACTTGTACTTTAAGTAAAACATTTTAGTACTTTTCCCCCAATGCTAGTCTATAGATTTCATCCCAGGCCTTTCCACCACACATGAAAGTAGTGTTTTAGTGCAAGAGTCTGCTCATTTATGTTCAATCACACACCACTCCAGCGTTGTCCTTTCTCTTCGTGGCACTCCAGCACATTTCAATGACAGCATGTGTTCTCTGATGCAGCTAAATCTATGATCCTCACTCTCCATGGTGTCCAAAGAGAGCATCGATACAGCCCCAAGTCATTTTGGTTTGAACTTGTAATTTTGATCAAAGTCGACTGCAACCATCACCTTGCTCTTTCTGTTGGAATAATCTCTAATAATGATGATGATGATGATAATAGTAACAATCATAACAATAATAAATATAGCTGCAAGCAGCAATAAAACGTGACCAAGCAAGCAGCAATAAGGAGTCAGAACAATATGCAGAAGAAGGAACATATTTTTGAGAAATTATCTGAGGGGGGTGCTTTTGGCCTGGGTCCATACAATAAGACAAATCAATTTTTGGGATATTTCCATTGGGAAAAAGCATTGTCTTATATTCAGGCCAATAGGATATATATATATATATATATATATATATATATATTAAAGGTGTCAGCGTTAATCTCGCGTTAACTCAGCCGTGCGTTAACGGCGTCAAAAAAAATACGCGAGAATAACGCACTGACGATGGCTGTCCTCGATGCGGCAGGCCACAGAAGTACTTTACGTCCACACACAAACAAAGTGATGGTTTGTACCCACACAAACACAAACCGGTTTGTAGAGCAAATGCACGGGCCCAAATTTGTTGTACAAACCGCTTTGTACAACAAATGCGCACCAAAGGCTCCGATGCGTGCTCCGATCCAAAAACTTGAGATTATAAATGTGCCATCCTCACTCAGTTTTCAAGCGATTGTTTTAATTCCAACTCGTCAATACAGTGCATAATTTATATATTTTATATTTTCATTGGGTATAGGTATAGGCCATGTTTTTTCATCAAACAATATGAAGATAGATGTTCTTTTTATGCAGCTTAGAGACACGTGCGCTGGCAGTCAATCATGCCAGTGTGAATCTGGGCCAGATCTTTTAAGCAACGCTATCTATAATAGTAAATGAAAAAGTCAATAACTTTGCCTGCTATGTACTGTATGTTTGTCATACCTTTTAATTTTGGCTAAAAAACATGTTCAGCGACCCCCGCCCCCTGCGCACAATAAAATAAGCATTTCTGGCAAAGTATTTGTCTCTGCTTACATTTGATAAGAGTGTTAAAGTCAGAGTGGTTAAGTCAAATTTAGAACAAATGAAAATATGCGATTAATTTGCGATTAATCGAAGATTAACTATGGGCCATCATGCGATTAATCGCGATTAAATATTTTAATCGACTGGCAGCTCTAATATATATATATATATATATATATATATATATATATATAATATATATATATATATATATATATATATATATATATATATATATATATATATATAAGGGGTCGGCGTTAACACGTTAATCTCACGTTAACTCAGCCGTGCGTTAACGGCGTCAAAAAAATTAACGCGAGATTAACGCACTGACGATGGCTCTCCTCGGTGCGCCTGTACAAACCGTTTGTACAAATCGGTTTGTACACGGGTTTGTACAACAAAGGTGCGGGCATGTCATGATCAAAAATCCAGGCAGAAAATCAGGCATGAGCACTTTTCAAACTGCTTAAAATGGCAGACACTCTGGGGGTGGAGCTTACCGGTCAAAGTTACAGATGTGTTCCACATGAATCAAGGAACATGTAGAAACAAGTCCCATGATTTTTGGCCAAACGAGGCCCGAGTTATGGTTAGTCAAATGTTTCAGTTTCAAAGAATTGTTATAGCGCCCCCATTTGAGCAATTGGAGTAAGACTGGTTTTGCTGCTATTTGGCATCCCCCTCTACAAAACTGTAAAATCTCAGAAGCAGATTACGTTGCATGTGTAGATTAGGGGCAATAGAAGAATTTTCAAACGAGCAATTTTCATTGGCTCGTAAAAACATAATTTTTTTAACTAAAAACATGATTCACACCCATTCCATGTTTGTATGGCTTCAAAGTTCATGTGTAGGTCATTGTTATGCATTTTGATCAAAGATTGTAGGAGAAGAGACATTTTAACTGTTTTACATATAATTCAAGATGGCGGTTCATCTAAAGGTCAGAGGTCAAAAGTCAGAATACAAAAGTTGTTTAGCATAAGCAGACGCATAAGTGAATATAAGTTACATTTCTGAGAGTCGAGCAGTTCATGAGTTATGAGTGTTTAAAGTTTGCAATTTCAGTTGAGTGCTATAGCGCCACCATTTGACCAGTGGTCACAGGCTTCGCATCATCACCGTTTGGCATCACCCTCTACCAGATTACCAATTTTTGCGAAAACCGACTGCACGGTCCAGCCAGAACAGCTATTTTTGGCGGAAGAAGAAGAAGGAGAAGGAGAAAAGCAGTCAATAACAATGAAGTGACCAAGTCCACTTCGTGGACTGCTTGGTCACTTAATAATGATAATAATGATAATGACCATATTTGGCAGGATTTCTGTATTTTATCTGTAATGCTACTGACGTTTGTGCACAGCAACACTCAGTATTCCAGTATTCCTGCAGTATTCCATTGTGGGTTTGAAATGTCATGTGCACAACTGTCCCTGCACAACTCTTGTGATCTACTGGTAGACTTTTCTACCAGTTCTACTTTTTGGGCACCCCTGGACTAGATTATCCATAATTACATTAATAAGATACTTGATATTGGTGTAAATTGTGTGGAAAATATAGTGCTGCATGAATGAGAGAAATGAGATCTTGTGTGTCTGGATCTTTTTCATTTGTGACTAACTACCAATCGATCATAGACCAATTTCTATTTGTATTTGGCACAGCAATCATAAACATATCTGGATTCTAGTTGAAATAAGGAAAAGATATTCAGTCTCCACTTTGTGGTTGAATTGCTAAAGCTTTGTCTTGTCTGTCCTCTTGTACCAAGCGCACCCTTTCTCCTATATGTATATAGGAGAAAGTGTATATGTGCAGTATTTGAGTTCTGCACTGTAGGTGTTAAGATTGTTGGTGTGAGTTGTACATAAAAAATAAACATCCAGTTTCTTATGCAAAGGCTACAACAGATGTGTGTGTGTGTGTGTGTGTGTGTGTGTGTGTGTGTGTGTGTGTGTGTGTGTGTGTGCGCGCGCGCGCGCGCGTGCACGCACGCACGCACACGCATGTGTGCGCACGCACACACATGCGTGCGTGTGTGAAATAGAGAGAGAATCTATACCCTGTTTCAGCACATTTCCCACCCACGCTCGGAACTGCAGCACTTAAACCTCTTGTGGGCTGTGAAATCACACAAATTCTCACAAATCCCACATACACGCATACATGCGTGCATACATGCATGCATGCATGCACACCTCCACACACAGACAGTTGTTTAAACCTGAGAGTGTTGCACGAGGTGAGAGGGGCTATTTTCTTAGAGGCCTTGTTTGCTAAGAACGTACGACTATGCTGCTGCGCATTGATGATGCATTATGGGTATTAATTATGGATTTGGGCCTGTGGCCAAGCACAGTGGTTAGCGAAATTGATACCATGTCAAGTTAAGGCGAAAGCTTATTTACATTTGCATTTTAGGTATTTTGCTGCAGCTCATAGCCAGATCGACAATGACTGCTTCTTTTTTATTTTTCACCCATTAACATTTTTAACTCCCTTCTAAATCCTTTTAAAACTATTTTTTCTGAAAAACATACTTTTTTCAGTCGCCTTTGTCTTCTTCGTCATCTTCTACATCTTAATCCATGCTCTATACATAGCAAAAATGCAACATCTAAAGCAAGATACTTTCCAAGTTATAAAGGTAGAGATGTCCGATATCGACTTTTTTTTTAACAATATCCCGATATTGTCCAACTCTTAATTTCCGATACCGATATCAACCGATACCGATAAATACAGGCTTTTGTGATGGAAAAACATAAATAATGGGAGCATTCAGTGTTTTGGATCCCGCCTCCCCCCAACAGACCAACAGCACGTGCACCAAGGGCTGTCACCACATATCTGTAAATGGTGTTTTGCCGACTAAAATAGTTATATTTTATAATACTTTTCCCGATATTGATTTTTTTAAAGCCTTTATATAATGTCTGTATGGGCAATATATCTGCCCATGCAACCCTAGTAATAACGTCCTTATTTTATTTTTGAAGGTTCAGTCTACCTGTATGTTTCTGAATCTGAGCCAAAAGGTCCCATTCCTTCAGGCTTTGGGACGGAATCTCAATCACTGCAGCCGCCTGCATCCAGCTGAGCTGCTGTTTGCATACAAGGTAGAGAAACATTTAACCTGTTTTCAGACACATGTTTAAAATGAGTAATGCACCGCCGCGATGTCATCTTGAATGAGAGAGTAGATCTGTAATTAAAAAGCAGAATAACATGCAGCTATGGGAATCAAACATTTGAATGAATATCCATTTATATTCATGAAAGGGTATCTATGCCATCACCCAGCACGTTTTGGTTCACAGGAAATAATCAAAATTGCATTTATCTTCTTACCAGACCTTTAACATTAGTCTATTTTCATAGATGAATGTCCTAATTTATTCTTTGTGGTATGACAGTGTTTCACAAGAGTAATATAAATGTTGCCTTTTGCAATAAAGCGACGAGAAGGACGAGATCCAATAGCGACCATCGACCATAATCGCGACCAGGTTGCAACCTATACAGTAGCTTCTGGTCGAGTTTGGACTATAGCTTCTGGTCACGTTTGTCTTCTTTCTTTTATTTAGAAAAGCAGACATAATAGGAATCATTATAGTCAGCGATTCAAGTCACGTTTGGCTTCTGGTTCCATTTGGTTGGGGACCAGAGATAGGGTTAGTAATTCGGCTCTGTGCTTGCGGTTATGCTTAGGCAACTCATTTAAAGAACAATGTTTTGTACCAAGGACTAGTTTAAGGTACAATGTTTTGTACCATACAATTATACTGCATGTATAAGTAGCCTACAAGACAAAGAATATTTTTTTTCTTGAAGAACAGTTTGGGCAAGTATGTTGTAATAGATTTTATGTTTACTTCTTACAACTAATTTTCGAATTTAGCAGTCAGGTTGGAACTAGTTGCTCACTAGTTGTGACCACAAGCAACCGCAAGCAGTAAGAAAGTAGTCATGACCAGTAAGATACTGGTCATGATGTTCATATAATGATAGGATAACGATATGTCTTTCAGCTCTATTAATGTATGTGCAGTATGTAATGTAAGGGTCTTGAACTTGAACTACAGTACCATATTGTAGTTGGCCTGCACAACACTGAAGCCCCTTGTATTTTGCTTCAGCTTTCTTGCATTTTTATCAAGCCCTAGAGAAATCTAGCAAGGCTGTAAAATAATTAAAGCTTTGCCCAGATTAATTATCAACCAAGAGAGAAGAGAGAGCGCAGTTACTATTTCAAGACATTTTTCCAATTTCACCAGCTGCTAGCTACCATTACTAATTTCAATTGCATGGGTTGATGTGGGAGTTGATGCTACAGTTGCTACACCTGCAAAGATTTAATAGTTTTATTTTATTTATTACTTTTGAGGGGTGCTAGTACCTCCCATATGTCCAGCTTTGAGTGTACATGAACATTGAATACATCCTCTGTTTTGTCTGTATAGTGTCCACTATACAGACAAAACAGAGGATGTGCAAATTGTGATTAACCAGATTGAGATTTGATAATGAGAGTTTGATTGTAAGAGCGCCCCTCACTCCACATGGGTGCAATTATTTGCCTGCTTGCTGTGATTGATCAAAATAATGTTTTTGTATTGACCAAAGACATTACAGTGTATATATTTAGAGGCCCTAATCTTTCACATATTCACATATTCACACAGATCTACTTATTCACTGTTATTTCATTGGTAGCCTGTTGGTGCTTTTGATCTCAGCACAATGCCTGCACTGAACAGCCATCTTTTCTCCCCTGTTGTACTCATTGTTACACGAGGCGTGGGACTTTGAGTAATGGATTAGGCCTCATTCACAAGTAATCAAAAAGTACAAGGGGTAGCAGGACTACAAAGGCTGACAGCATATAACATCAAGATCACTTATTCTTCAGAGAAATTTGAAGTCCTTTTTTTCTCAGCCAGCAAAGCTCCAGGTCCTAGAGGCATGGTTTTCCACCGTGCCAGAGAGCGATAGGGAGTGATAGATGGCACATGCAGTAAGAGAGGGCTAGAGGAAAGGGAAAACGGTGAGCAGCTAACACTTTTACACCCATAAAATCCGGTAAATTCGGGGCTCTACTTATAAAGAGAAAGTACTACAATGTGGATGTGACTAAGTCTTGCCCCGAGGGACATCGCTGAATACATTGTTGTAGAGCCAGCACCTCTTCTTGCTGCCAAACGTAGCAGGAGATCACCACCTCTTACAGTAGGACCAGGTGCCAGTGAAACCCCTGGCATTGCTGTGGCACTTAGTTTGCCTTCTGCCTCTTGCAGCTGGCAGGGAATTTGGCCAAAATCATTGAGATTGTGCACTTGTTGGCAAGTTTTTGGCATGGCATGTTTGGTATGGGCAAACATTTTCAAAGACCATTGCAAACAAGTTGGGTTCACTCCCTAGTGGTCTGTTTGCAACAAATCCAACTTTGGGCTGCACTTAAAAAAAATGAATGAATTGAAAGCCATGATTGTTGTTGCTAATGAAAATAATAAATATTTAAAATAATGCAACAAGGATGTGCATTTTTTTATACTATTTGTGCTGAGTTTGGGAATGCTCTATTGCGGTGCCATATATGCTAGAGCAAAACAAAGAGGCTGATCGTATTGAATGGTACATACCAAGAGTAAAACCATTTGACAATTTGTTGGAAAGTCTATGTAAAACATTAGCTCAAGGCTGTGCTGAGGCAGAGAGTGCATGACTGCAAATTGACCCGAAAGACACTATATCTAATGTGAACTCTAACCCTTCAAATAAATGTGGATCACAAAGATCAAAAGTCATCATCTGTGTCATATGCAAACTATAAAAGCACTGGCGGTGATTGCCGTACTGATTTCTTTTTCCCTTTCTTTTTCAAGTACAGTTTTTTACTCTTTGAGTAGAGTACAGTTTTGACTCTTTGAGTAAATTAGTGTACTGAAAAGTGTAAACTTAGCAGTAAGTACAGTCAGTATACTTAAACGGTGTACTTATAGTTACTTTACATACAGTAACTGGATAAGAACCAATGTACCATGCCTTTGGGCTGTGTGAGCCTATATGCCAGTTGCCAGGCTGCAACCCACATCAATTCGTCACCATTCTAAACACGTTTGGATTTGGACGATCATGCTTTCCAATGCTTGTTTTGCCAAATATTTCTTTTCAGGCTATATAGCACTGTATATAGAAACCTAGCTCTGTGTGTTATTGGCTCTGCTTACATGGCCTCGGGGAGTGTATCAAAGATTTGGGTCAGCCATGGGCCGCTTCCCTGATTCAGGACCATTCACACATGAGATTAAGCTGCCCTGGGCCATCTCATAACTGGAACTGTGAAAGCCTGGCAAACCAACCACACCAGCCTCTCTCTCTCTCTCTCTCTCTCTCTCTCTCTCTCTCTCTCTCTCTCTCTCTCTCTCTCTCTCTCTCTCTCTCTCTCTCTGTCTGCCTCCATTGAACCCTGACATCTGCCTCTGCAATTTTGAAGGACTCAGCTCATACATTCTTGGAATTCTTGAACTCTTAATTAATTTCTTCTGCTGTACCATGCTAGTTTTTTCTTGTCTGTGTTGTGTGTTCATGTGTTCTTTCTTTCTTTCCTTGCTTTAAAATGTTTGTACAGCCAAAGGGGTATCCATCAATAAGATTCGGCTTCAGCCTTTGCCCTTTCCATGGACTGTTTTTGCAAACATTTGTATGTATATTTTCCTTTTAAAGAATTCCACCCCAGAAGGCTTTCATACCTTTATTTGCAGTTGATTTATTTCCAAAAAAACTGATCCAGTTGTTATTTTGTGGGGGAAAAAATCCTTATTGGCTGTTTCTCCTAACCCCCTCCATAAATTTAGAATGGGGCTTTTGGGGGCGATGGGAATTCACCTATTCCCATCGCTCCAAATGTGATCCTTTGCTCTCCACAATGTCAGTAGTGTGTTGACACTCACACTTTCATTTTCGGTTCATTGATGGAAATAGGTGAATTTGAGCAACATCCCATAGCCCCATTCTAAGCTTATATGGTTTGGAAACAAATCAACTGCAAAGGTAAGAAAGCCTTTTCGGGAGGAATTCTCCTTTAAAATGTTTTTTCTCCCTCTTTTGTACCAAATAAAGCTTACTAAAGTAAAAAGCATACTAAACTTTATTTCATACTTTCTTTCTTGCTCCTGTGCTCTTTGAATCCTTGGTAAACACACCGTCACTGATGAGCGAGACATCGTTTAACAGCCAAGTGTCATACAAAGTGAAATGTCCCAGCAGCGCTAGTGTCAAAGGAGTCAAAGGAGGCAGATGCAGCTGCGCTGTGTGTTGTGCAGGTACATAAGAAGATAACACAGCCTGTGGCATGGCTGTTTTTATGTGTTTTTGTTGTTGTTGCTGTTGTTGTTGCTGTGACTGCTCTCTGAACGGTGAGCATGTCAATGCTATAAGAGGAACGTGTCATGCCGCGGTGTTGCTCTATTTCTGTTCTCCAGTTTTTTAAGTGTTTTCAGTGTTGCCTTCTCAACCTGTGTGTTTATGTGGATTTCAGTGTTAATTGTAATGCACGCCTCAACCTGTGTCTTCTCTAATTTTTAACCTAGCGACCTTTTCACATTCTTGTCTGAGACAATACTAACAGCACATTTTTATAGTAGCTTATATAAACTGGGTGTGAATATTTGATCCGTTAACCAGCAGGTTGACTTTGTTTAAACACTGTCACGTGTGAGCATGGGTAACTAAGATGTTGTGAATTGTGGGTACAGCATGGAGTTGGCTGCTCGGCTGACAATAGCAATAACCCACCTCGAGGGAATAAAGCATAATAAATGTGCTTAGTTATTAACACATTATATCCAGCTGTGCACAGCCTGCGGTCCACTGACAGGAACCCGCTGGTTGTTCTCTGCTCTCGTTTCCGGACAAGCCATAGGCGGGGATGAGTATTTTCTTAATGACAGTGAAGAGAGTTCCAGTAATCTAGGCAGAAAGTATATGACATAACCTGATTTATTGTTGTACTGTTGGTGTTTGACTAAATTGCACTGTTAGTGTCCATGTCTGACCCAGAACTCTACAAGTTGGATGCCCTGATATTAGGTCATGGACATGGCTGACTTGGTGTCTCTGTGGAGACGCCACACTCGTGGACACGCTGTGCTCCATATTTGAGTTTATGTATGAAGTTATCTAGTTGTCATACTGAGATTTGGTGGATAGGGCTAGAATTAGGGTACTTGTTATTGCAATTTGTGAACTGCGTTCAGCATGTGAAAAGGGCCGGATGCTAACTTGCATATGTTGAGCAATTTTCAAACCATTAACAACCTACAGGAGGCGAAATTTGACTTTTTTGCCTTCTATAGGTTGTTAATGGTCACATACTGTATTATGCCAATTATGAAATTTCCTCAACATATGCAAGTTAGCATCCAACAGTTTCTCCATGCCTGGGACCCCTATTCAACATTTCTAACATAAAACCTTGGTGTACTCATCATGCCTGGTTTAAAATTCAAATCACAAAGGCCACATGTAACAGATATGGCCTTTGTGATTTTTGACACAGATGTGTCAAAAATAACTTAGGTATAGGTAACTTATTGGATGCACAAGCTATCAACATGTTGCCCAGAGTGGCACGTTGAGAGCTTGTACATCAACTATTTCCAACTACACTGCACAGTGTAGTGTGTAAACAAGTTATTGTTTGTCCTGAAATAACCTCAAAAGACACTATCTGCAGACACAAGGGGAGACCTTTGCAGGGCAACATTAAATGAAGAACTCATTTTGAACCCAAATGTCAGATGCAACATTACCATAACATCAGATGTTGTTGTTTATTTTTCATGAAGATCCCATTTTTTACCCATTTCATTTCCCCCCTCTCCATTGACCGGTTTCAATAGCAGCCCTGCCTGTCCCTCGGCCCTTTGCCTCGCTGCAGCCCTCACACTTAGCACCGTACACCCCGGGCCTCCTGCCATGTGTCTCTGTGTAAATGTCAAGTGAAAGGGCAGCCAGTAGCCCACCACCACCCAACCAAAACCACAGGGAAATGCGTGCTCCAATGCACCCACCTCCAGTGTGTTTTCTTTGCATAGATTAGCTGGTGGTCTGCTCTTCATGGGGAGACATGGTCACCTCGGCATGTTGCACCTGCTGGACCAGTGCTTCTGAAACAGTGTGATATGAGAAGAGTCCAGGTATGCATTGGTTGCTATTTGTGACAACTAGAGCTGACCAATATGTCAGTCATACCGATAATATTGGCCAATATATCCGTGATATAGATACCGATATATCTGATATTAGCTGATATTTTGGTACAATTGGTCGATATATAGGTCGATATATCAGCCTATATACAGTAGGCCTATGCTTGGAACAGGAAAATAAATAATTTCACAAAAGTGAATTTTGTTGCATGTAAACTTATTCTTAAACTTATACTTCTATTGTTAACTTGTAAAAGAAGATGCATTTGAAGTTTAGACGTTTTTGTGTTGTATATGCACTATTTTAATTGGTTATCAAAACATTGATTGAAAACATTGGTAACATTGGTGTATATTTATTCCAAAAATCGGCATCGGTCCCAAAAATATCTCAACGGTATGGCTCCTGTGACAACCACACAGTACCGTACTGCTTTTTTCCTTTAACACACAGTGTAACCCCACTCACTCAAGGAGCAAAACATCAGCCCAGGTGTGAATAACTATACTTCATTCAACCAATATTAATTCAACCAATATTTATTATAGAATCAGAATACAAGTGTGCATATAAAGTTTACAGTATATTGGCATTTGGCTCTGCTAGATTTTTCTCCTTGCTCAGCACAATAAAACACCATCGTTAAACATGAAGAGAATTGAGATAGATATATGATATATGATAAGAACTCCCCCATGGACAGAAATAACAGAGCCCATCAGTGGTGCCGGGGTGGTGGTGGGAGCAAACATCTCCTAACAACCCGGAACCATTAATGGAAGGCAGGATAGAAGTACTTTACAATGAGCAGTACTTTACAATGACGACAATAACTATTGGAGGACACAGGTAAATAAGCCAATAAGGCTAGTGGCTACTTAAAAAAAAGAAACGCTTTATTTGACTTTTGTGGCAAGTGCGCTGCCAGAACAAGAACAAATCCATCTGAATCTTATTTTTCAAATGTTACTTCCGGTGTGTTAGCCGATTCACATGAGAGATGTCAATGATGTCAAGAAATAAGTGAATGTTGTATTTTCGCTGTGCCACTCCAGACAACAATATTTCACCTGGGAGATGGTCCACCCCTCTATGTTCAGAAAACCATATGGATGTGCACAAAACATGCAGGTGCATGTGCACATGCATGAGCAAAACGGCAATTTGCCAATGCAGGTGCATGTGCACATGCATGAGCAAAACGGCAATTTGCCAGGATGAGTCACCTATACTGTGATACAGCATATCCATATACAGTAGCTCTCCTAGTTACTTGCCATGGCCACAGCTGGTGTTATCCTGGACAGTATAAAGGGCGTTACAGACGGGGAGTCTGAAACGCATGCATTACCACAGAGATTCCACAGTGCCATTCAGTCAGACGGAAAAAAAAAAAAAACGCTCACAGGATTGAGGTCTAAAATAAATCGTGGGCGTGTGCATGAAACGCGCACAACAAACAACATTGTGCGATTAACAAAGCGCAAAACGCTGGTCCTGTTGAAAATGAACTAGAGGCACGATTTATTGCTCCCCATATGTAAAGGCACTAGTGTTTATTTCAAACAGTTTTATTTTTGACTGGGGGGGGCAGTAGTAGTTGCTGGTGATAATATGATCCTCTCGTCGTAATTGCACATTATCTACCCAATTGCACATTATTTACCCAAAAAATGTATGCACAGCATTTTGACCACGTTCAAACTGGCAACCCAAGAGGTTTTGTCACAAGTGTAGGTTCTTTGGTCGCCATGTTCTTCACATGCCTGGGCGTGTGATGTTCATGCACGAAAGCACTCTCTTTCAGCTCTGTCTCTCCCTCTCTCCCTCTCCCTCTCTCTCTCTCTCTCTCTCTCTCTCTCTCTCTCTCTCTCTCTCTCTCTCTCTCTCTCTCTCTCTCTCTCTCTCTCTCTCTCTCTCTCTCTCTCTCTCTCTCTCTCTCTCTCTCTCTCTCTCTCTCTCTCTCTCTCTCTCTCTCTCTCTCACACACACACACACACACACACACACACACACTGCATAGAGTACATCCATGTGGTTACTGCACACAAACAGCTGTCCAGTGGTCGGCGGCGGCGATGTTGAGACTTTGCCATCTTTAAGAGGAGAAATGAGCCAGAAAAAGCCAGAAAATGCGGGGAAAATCCAATTAAATATTTGAGGCGAGGCGGTTTGACCTTTCCCAGTATCCTCCTCCCTCAGCCTTTCATCAAGTTGGCAGCTACAGCCTCCCTGCCAACCAGAGAGCCATTTGAAACTACATTTAATAGGCCCATAACTTTCCTTATCGGTAATAAACCCTTTCACTCTATAGCTGGCAAATATGCTGATGGTGTCTTTTTCTCTGGCGAGGAAAGCATTTAATGGCGTGGGCTTCCAAATAAATAATATGACGGAACAATCCTGTATAGACCCCCACCCTCCCCCCACATTTTTTTTCAACAGAATAAACAATGCCGAGTCGCGTTTGGACTCTTTCAGAAGTGTTGGAGGAGTTTTGATGTCAAGATGAGAAAGAGAGAGAGAAAAAAAATCGCTTTTGGATTCTTTCTAAAAAGGTGCCTTCTGGCTTAGCCTCCATCCCATCTGAGGTTTGTCAGAAACTTTGAAGCGAGGTTGACTCACCTTGCGGCTGTGGTATGGCTCCACACTGTGTATCTAAAGTCCTCTCCAGGGAGTTTCAGTCTGTGCGCTTTGGTCTATTAGTGTGATAATGCTGCTTTCGGCACAGGCATTTTTCACTGTTTCGTTGAATGGTGAGAATTCCATCATTACCGGCTTACACTGTTCTGCTTGGAAATGAAGCAAGAAACTTCTTACCCCCCCGCCCCCCCAAATAACTCTCTCTCACACGCGCACACACACACACACACACACACACACACACACACGCGCACGCACACACGCACACACGCACACACATACAGATGCACCATATTGAACTAAAATGTGTTGATGATGAATGCTTGCTTTATTTTTATTTTATTTATTTTTTATTTACAAGAATAAAACATACGCTTGTGACTCTAATGAGGTTGTCGGATGGAGCGGATTCAAATGTTAGCAGTTCTGTGTGAGCAAATACAAACCAGAATGATGTTAACAGGCTATGTGACATTTTCCCTGCAATTAACACGTCTACCAAAACAAAAGGAGCCAAATTTATAAAAATCCGAATCATATTAATATTTTGATTGTGCTTTCCCCTCACCCCATGTGTAGAGTGTTGTGGCTCATATTGATTAAAAACAACCATGGTGTGAACAGTTCATGCCGCTGTCTGTTCGTTTTGTTCCCTAAAATAGTTTGGTATTTCAGTCAGGAATCTGAGACTGAAGACATGGAGAAGCAACCATGTTACTCATACCCGCAAGGCAGACTGTGTGTGTGTGTGTGTGTGTGTGTGTGTGTGTGTGTGTGTGTGTGTGTGTGTGTGTGTGTGTGTGTGTGTGTGTGTGTGTGTGTGTGTGTGTGTGTGTGTGTGTGTGTGTGTGTGTGAGAGTGTGAGTGAGCGACCACGGAACACACAAGGACACATGCACGCACGCATGCATGCACACAAAAGAGGGTGATTCCCTGTGCAGATGCATGCCTGGAGGCTATGGATGTCTGGACATTATACCCCTTCCTATCAGCCCAGCTTTTATCCTTTCAATGTACACACATGCACTATTCACAGATATACAGATTCCCTCTCTCTCTCTCTCTCTCTCTCTCACACACACACACACACGCACACACATGCACACACACACACACACACACACACACACACACACACACACACACACACACACACACACACACACACACACACACACACACGCACACACACTCTCTCATCAGCCCTTTCTCCCTCCCTCCCTCCCTCCAGGCTGAGCGCAGTTGAAAGGCCTGCATTGATCAGATCATTTTACAGACAGAGAGGGAAAGGTCAGCTGGTTCTGTGGGTGGATGACGGTGCCATTACAGCACCAGTACATTGGTACTATACACCTCTGTACCGCGCCAGCATGTACTACCCACAAATATATCACAGGAACGTGGTCAATGTGCATTTCAAATTTAAAGCCCCGATCTTGTTAGAATGACCCATACCAAAGTCCACATTGCCTCATTGAATGTATTTAAAGGATGTATCTTCACTTACCTTCTAACACGGTGCCTAGATGTTTTTATTTTATTCTATTCTCTTGCATATCTTTCTTGGCTTCTGTCTTTTCTACAGCAAATAATGTACTGACTCATTTACCAGTATGCATGTTAAATTCCAGAATTCCAGCCCAGAATCTTTATTTCTAGTTAAGTTATTTCCAAAAGGTGGTGCAGTTAATAAAAGGTTATAAAAATCCTTATTGTCTTAGAATGGGGCTACTGCCCCATTCAAACATAAATACACAGCTTATTAATTACTAGGGATGTCCCGATCCACTTTTTTCAATTCCGATCCGATACCGATATCACAATTTCTGTGCTAGCCGATACCGATACCAATTTCCGATACCAGAAAATAATATAATATATAATAATACAAAATATAAAACAGGATCTTGGATCACTGGTTATACTGGTATATTTACCAATACTGAATGGTCTGATAATGACAAATGAGGGCCAAAACTGATACTTTTCTGGTACAGATACAGTATTGCCGATACAGTATTGGGACATCCCTATTAATTACAAAATGTTTTTTTAATACGTCAGATTGCACTGTATCAAATCAAATTCCACAAAATTCCACCAAATCCAATCATATCATTCTGTATATAAGATGTATCATTTCCGAATCGCATCGAGCCCATGCATATCGATACGTATCAAATCGTCTTGTAAGGGAGAAATGCCTTGAGAAATAAAGGTATAAGAAAGCCTTATGGGGTGGAATTCTCCTTTAATGTTTGTATCTACTTTTACTTGTATAGGACCTCTGCAGGACACAGGTGTAGCTACAACTACAGTGGAATTGCAATGGCACTATTAGAGCTTGCTATAGAGTATGCTGTTCTCCATAAGCCCTCTCATTCTGAGTATAGACATGCTATGGTGTTTTCCATGAAGAGTGCAAATGAGATGGCTCCTTGGAACTCTCAGACTCACACTGCGGGTGCTGTTTTTGTGGTGTGTATTGGTGTGTGCATGCTACTACGTGGCGACAGTCTCGATTCTGCCCCTTTTTTGTGGGGCCAGCTGCACGACGACGACGACGTATACCCTCAGGGCTTGCATGTGTCCTTCTTTTTCTGAAGCTTATTTGGAAAGAGTAATTACAGTGTGATGATGTGATCTCCACTCAGACGAGAAGCACCGCGGCTCCATGCCTCCTGATTGCAGGAAAAAAGGTCCTTGATGGCAGAAGGGCCACGCCACTCATCTGTGTGCAGGTGTGTGCGCGCCTGTCCGTGTTGCGCGTGACTGGGGTGTGAGGGTAGTTTGGCTCAGTGTTTGTGTGTGTGGTTTCACGTGGGCAGGGAAGACAGGAGAGACCTAATGAGAGAGTGGGAGGTGCGTGCAGGGGAAGGGGGGGGGGGGGGGGGTTAGGGGGGCGCACAGCCCCCCTAAATGGCCTGACCGCCACACCAAACATGATGGCATGCAAAAAGGTTGTAATCCTACTGGGCCATAGGTATATGCATTTTTACATGATAGATGCAAAATCATACATGATACCTGTTCAGTGTTCTGCTCCATTGGATTCCTTGATCCCAAAAGTGTAGATTATATATATATATATATATATATATATATATATATATACAGTATATATATATATATATATATATATACAGTATTATATATATATATATATATATATATATAGTGAATCACAATGTAAATCAATCGGCACCCTAAATATTTATCGGATGATGAGCTAAGTAAATCATCCCACCCCTCATTTTGCTGTGATCCTTGCTCACAGCTCACTGTGTGTGCTTCTGTCCTGTGCAATAATGTGCAAAAATATCAATAAGCGAGGTAATGATTTTTCATTCTGAGGCTTCGCATTCATGTCTTTGGTTCGTCACTCTGAGCTGCGGTGGACGTATTGAGTCTGGCTTCCACCGTTCATGAGGTGACGCTTGCTCTGCTGCCATTTGAACATTTCTATGCATCAAAGAAACGAAAGCTCAAAAGTAACATTCTTCTTGAAACCGCTTCTCTCCTGAACAGAGCGGGAACTGGTGGGAAATATTTAGCCCAGAGTCTGTGTGTGTGTGTGTGTGTGTGTGTGTGTGTGTGTGTGTGTGTGTGTGTGTGTGTGTGTGTGTGTGTGTGTGTGTTGTGTGTGTGTGTGTGTGTGTGTGTGTGTGTGTGTGTGTGTGTGTGTGTGTGTGTGCGTGTGTGTGCACGCGCGACTGGTGAAAATGGAAAACTAGGACTAAATATACTGATAATTTTGACAACTTGAGAAGTGAAAATCAGACATTTCCAGGACATGATATACGTACAGCCAAAAGTGGCCAGCCCTTACAGCAGGTTCAAATGCATAGTAAAGCCTATTGTAATAAAGGAGTCAATCATTTCGCAGATAATAAAGGTAGACTGTAAAAAGTTTTATGCACATTTTGATCAACTCACTTGATCACCTCAGCAGTCCAAACTGGTCGTCTCATACAATAACGCAGTCAGTACTGTGTGTACTGTATGCGCACACGCACACGCACACACACACACACACACACACACACACACACACACACACACACACACACACACACACATTGCAGTATACAGATTTTTTTCTTTCTCCATCTCCTTTCTTCCTCTCCATTTTCTGCTCCTTTCTATTTGCCCTTTCTGGGAATCTGTGCACCATACTGCTGTGTGCACACAAATCTGCCTTTCTAGTGCCTCCGCCGCTCCGCTGCCTTATCAAAGGAAATGGGGCCTGAGACTGAGCAATTATGAGCCAGAACCTGCAGGGAGGTTGAGGCGGCGTGTGTGCGTGCGTGTGCACGCACACTCACATGCCTGCTCGCTTTGACGCACACGTGAACGTAGGTGTGTATTTCACTGGTTTTATGGCAGGTATAAGCTAAGTAGGACATAGGACAGCGGCTCTCCCTCCCAGGGGCGGATTGGCCATCTGGAGTACAGGGAGTTTTCCCGGTGGCCTGCGCCACCTTGTGGCCTGGACAAGATCCAAAATGCACTAGTGGCACTTCCAAAATGCACTAGAATGTGCTAGATGCTCACCTGGAACATACTGATCAAAATGACCATTAATCTTCTACATTCTCTAGTTGTGTAGACTAAGTTGGGCTAATTCACATGATGAATATTTTAAAGGTAGGGTAAGTGATTTGAAATTCATGGTGTAGTACCAGCCTGGTGCACTAGGGGCCCCAAGAGTAGCTACACTATGTGAACCTGCTGCTCGATCCTGATTGGAGGAGAATTCACCCTCCACCTGGGGAACTTTTATTAGCTCCTCTGCTAACGTGGGGGAGGGGGAAACTCCATATATGGTCTGCACACCTTATAATAGAGCATTTTAACAGAAAAAAAAATTGGGGGTGATATCTGACAAAAGTGAAATCACTTCCCCTACCTTTAACTCTTGAGGGTGTAAAAATGAAACCAAATGGCTGGTTCATTTGGTTTCATTTTTACGCTCTCAAAGAGTTACAGGGTGGCCTGGCAAAGGCGAAATTGTCCCGGTGGGAAAATATGTGCCAATCCGCCGCTGCTCCCTCCGCATTGGTCTTTGAAAGGCACGTCTCTGGTCTGCCATTCTGCCATTCTGCCACACAACCTTGAGGAGGGGAGCATACCTCACATTCCTCCTGCAGACGCCCAGTAGACGCTTCAGCGGTCCCCTCCTCCCCCACTTTTTTTCATTTTTGTAATGCGCGGCATGAAAAGTGGCAGGGATTTCCCTTCATGTGTGCCGGCATCGTGTCAGAGTTTGGAGTCACACAGGAAATCGAGAGAAACAGGTTTTCCCAATGGCATGAAGGGGGGCTTACATGTGCTCTGGTTTGCAAAGTGTGTCAAAAGTAATTATTTATATAAAGAGAAAGGCCAAGGGTGCACGGGGGGGGTGGATGGGATCGGGGTGAAGGGATTCAACAAGACACTTTTCATCACATATATTGCAGAGGTTTGTTGTTAACGGCAGGCCTGTTGGCCGTGGAGGCACATTGGGAAGTCAGGGGACAGGTCTACACATAATTTGGGATGCAATGTATACACGACCATCCAGAAAAGCTGTTTTTTTTCTTTCATTTACTACAGTGGTTTTCAACCTTTTTGATACCAGGGCCCACTATTTATTCATCATTTTAGCCACGGAC
Organism: Benthosema pterotum; assembly: GCA_039105355.1. Classification (NCBI taxonomy): domain Eukaryota; kingdom Metazoa; phylum Chordata; class Actinopteri; order Myctophiformes; family Myctophidae; genus Benthosema; species Benthosema pterotum. The sequence continues at coordinate 12,303,591 of CM076984.1, read as the reverse complement.
CACCATTTGAGGACATTTAGCCCTACAGACCCCAAAACTGAAGATCTCTTTTGTTTTTGTCCACAATTCCAGGCTGGATTTCAGAAACAAAACAGGCAAACCTACAGATCAAAATGACCATTAATCTCTTGATGAATATTTTAACTCTTGAGAGTGCATCTGGGTTAGGGTTAGGGTTATGGGAATTCCACCCATTTTCAACATTTTAATGTCATTAATATACCTTAGAGATGTTGTGTGGGCATGATAAAAAGATCCCCCCATTCTGTGTTTCCAAGAAATGGAGGTCTAAAGAAATCCATTAACATGGTGAAATACATCCATTAACCTCTCATGGACCAGTGGTGGTCCCCGGACCACTGGTTGAAAACCTCTGATTTTATAAGTCAGCACTCATTCCCCAATAGAGGCAAATGACTGAAGTAAGGCCACCAACTACACTATAAGCTGAATTAAGGTCATATAAGTGCTGTTGTTTTCCTGTGATGTTATTAGCTATCGTCTCCAGAGCCATTGTCTTTTAACTTGAACAAAGGGCTGTCTGGGCGTCCGCTCCCGTGAGAGGAGAGGCAGGGGTCATTTTGACTAAAATCTGAATAGGTTTTGAATTGAATGTTTATGAAAAGTCATGAAAGGTGAACCTTCTGACAGCTTGAAAGGCAAATCAACTTTCAAATCTCCAAATGGGTCAGAAAGACCTCATGGGACCCTCTATAGTAATCTTGCTCACTGCATTCGCAATAACATACAGGAACTAGATCTGCACCCAATAGAGTGCCAACTTGTGCATTGCGCACAACTAGGCCTTTGCCTGCATGTGCACGAGCAGAGCGAGCAACCAGAGATACTTAGAGAGGTCTTATTTACAAACGGAGTATTCGAGGGGCGGTCGACAACCACAAACTAATTATTTAACTTGCACTCGCTCTGCTCACAAAAGTAAAAAAGTAAAAACTCAACAACTGCTGTTGTACGGAAAACATTGTTGGCGGTTGGGGGCATTTATGTGAATTGAGCAGCTGGCTGGAATTAATCATGGACAGTCCTTTATACTAGGTGTGATGTCACGGCTTAAATGTTCCAACGCTGAAAGTCACAATATGTTGTCATCTGTTATAGTGTGAGCCAGTTTTGACAGGAGGTGCTAAGCCTCCATACAGACGTTTTTCGACTTGGCTATTCTTTATGTTTTCATCAAACAAGACTACATTTAAAGGCCAGTGTCGTGCGCGCATCTGCCTTGGGTGACGGCAGACTGCTGGGCAACGCTGGTACTTGGGAGACCAGATCAACATATGAAATGAATTATGTACGGAGTGTACGTATCTTTAGTGTACAGAGTTTGATAAGGTCAGATCGGCTGTCAGAACATGTCAGCTCCATATAGCCTATGGAAATCTAAAAGTGTGGGGGCAGTGTCTGCATGGAGTCTACAGGGTTTGATATTTTATGGCCATATATGTAGCATGTCTTGTATGCGTAGGTTTGATGAGGTCCAAAGTAGGGCCGGGGATTAATTTTCAAGCTTGAGGTTTGAGGTCAGATGCATCCAACGCATGAGCAAAAATGGATGTGTGATGTCACAAGGCGTGATGTTAACGAGACACAAATATAAATTGAGATGTGACCCGCTGGTGGTAAATAAACACAGTAAAAATTATTTTTAAATTATAACAACTCCAGAACTCTTGCAGAACAATTCCACGTTCTGATGGACAGGCGTAGAGCGGTGGTGAATGGCAGTTACAGTAAGTGCTTTATACTTGGAGTGAGTGTCGGGATCGCATTAATTACGCCAATGTCTTGAGGCAACTTGAGACATGTCCTTAAAGAGATGTCCTCCCAGACAGCCGAAGCTCACTTCAAAAACATCTTCCCAAAGCACATCTGAAGAGAACTTTTAACAAATCAGAGGGTGACTCAAGATGTCGGGAGACTTATTTTTGTCTGAAGAGTCTTGAGACATGGTCGCCGGCCAGATATGAAGATAAATAGAACTTCCCGACAGGAGTGAAGTATGTCAGTCTAGCGGTCCATGGCAGAGGAACACACGATCAGGACTTCCATTAATATGGATGTCCACCAGGCGCCTTGTCCTCTCCCTTCTTTTTCTCTTTGTACGCTGCCACGGGACGCTGCGTGCCAGCGCATAGCATTAACGGCATGGCAGCTACCGTGGTACATGCCAGGGTCATTAATAAACATAGTCAGATGGCTCAGAATTATCCCCTACACGGTGTGTGGAAATGGAATGAGCAGTCACATCTTTCCAATACTGAGACAATGTGAAGATTGTGGCAATGATTTTATGTGCACAGCATACACAGTGCTGTACACATAGTCTGTGTTTACATTTTAATTTGTCTGGCACTTTTAACTGAAGCAATGTGGAACGAATGCAATTCCAATTAGACAACATTTCTACATCAACAGGTGTGAATGCCAAAATATCACACAATAGATGCAAGAAAAAAAAAAACACATATCCCGTGGACTTACTGCTGCAGTTTGTTTTCTTCTACAGCTTAATCCTTTGATGAAACTAAAAAACATTCATACCAAGAAGCAATTTAGTTATTTTGCTGGTAGTCCATCAGTGGTGATGGTACTCTGCGGAAGTTTTTTCCAGGAATTTAATCCAGGCAAACATTATTGGTGCAATGTTTGCTCCATCTCACAGACCGGATTCTTTTGAATCTTATACAACTACACTGTAGCATCAGTCGTGTTCATGACGAAAATGGCACACCTTTCCCCCCTTTTCTTTCCCTACGCTACAGTTATTCCATGCAATTATTATTGACATTTAAGTGTGGTTGGTGATGGCATAGTAGGGGTCTCAACCATTTGCGCCCCCCGCTTGACCTAGCCTTTCACAGTTGTTCAAAAACGATTTCATCAGTATGGCAAGAAAATGGCTTGGCCCATATGGAGGTCAGACAATAATCCAACACAGCAGCATTTTTTTTAACGATGGGAACCATTGTAATAATGAATGCCTTTAAAATATTTCTCATGACTGCAAATTGCAAACTTGTTTTTTGTGCGTTTAAGGCTGATAATGTGCAGGTCCAAAACTATTAGAATGAACCCATAAACAGGTGGCCTCTTAACAGACCTGCTTTCTGAATTAATCTTTACATTCAGACAATTTTAAACTCTTAACTCTTACCCGTCGCCTTATCCTCTTATACCCTAACTTGAATCAATATCAATATGAGCTCTGACTGTGGCTGTTGGTTCAGATTTTCTTTCTTTCCCAAAGGGAACCCACATTCATATAAGGGCATCCTCGCTGGGCTCTATGGCTCGGTTTACAGTAGCTTGTGTTTTATCTCAGGATCATATACCCCCCACCACATTCATCTTCCATTCAAAGCTATATTGAACTGGCTGCGTGATAAGACACAATGATTGATCTCCCTCTGTGGTCTCTCCTTCTGTTTTTGCGCATGTGTGTGTGGGCAGGCAATTGTTCTTGCCTGTGCGTGCGTGCACGTCTGCCTGTGTGTCCCAGATGGTGGAACAATAACCCTCTCATCGTCAAATGTCATAATATCCACAGTAGGAAGGCGAAAATCTATCGCATCGATCAGGAGATGAGTGGCTGATGCACCTGTCAGTCTTTTTGATTGATGAACCTGTCCAACCAGTCGTGTTGAAAGGTTAAGGTGGGTTGTGCCAAAGGAGATGAACGCAAGTCTTGCTGAACGGTCACTGTGCTATTTGATGCTTTTAGATCACATCTTCCAGTGATCCATCTTCACCGTTTTTCTTTTCTTTCAATATTCACCAATTTCTGCTTATTTCAACCTTATACCTTGCAGACAGTATGCTACTTGTCGAGAAATTGCATTTGATACACTCTTCACAGCACAATGGCTGCTTGCGGTGCATACAAAGTTCTTAGAGGTTCCCACTGCAGCCCAGGCAATGAAACGCATAATCATGGGAGTGCCTTGCTGTTTCTATACTGAGCTGCGCAAGAGGACATTTTGAACTGTAGAGCATTATTATTACTGCTATCATGTGCATCATACAGTACATGCATGGTCCACTGGTCATGACCATTACTCGCCGATGGTTCTTCAGAGGTCATTACTAAACCTAACCCTAACCCATAATCCTAAACATAACCTCAGGAAAACCTATGGCTAAACCTAACCTTAACCCCCAACCAATAGAATACCTGCCGTGACCGATAACCGTCGGCCTACTGACCATTACCAATGTTCACCACCGTTGGTAACAGCTGCAACGGTTGGTAGTGGTCGGCACTCATTTGCTACCTGTCACGGTCACAAATTGATTTCGCCCATCCTGCACTTCAGGGTCTTTTCAACATCTATCCTGGCTTGTCTATGTACAATAACTCAGACAGGTTCTACAGTCACTCGATTCAATATCTTTTCATTAATGTTCATTTCATCGGACAGACAAACACGCACCCTTCACATGGGGCCCATTGCTACTTCATACACACATCCCTGGTAATGCTGGCTGATAGTGTCCTTCTGGTGTGTGAGCTGGCTCTGTTTTTTAAATTGTCTCTGGTCATCGTGTCTCACTCACCTGTCGGCCATCTTCCCATCAACCTCCAAAAGACCCTGGTGCTGTCCGATCACATTCACAGTCCCCCTCTAGAAACACATCTAGCCATTATGTTCTACTTTGTTCCTTTGCTCCCGGTGATTTTGAGTTTTGTTGACTTACACCTGTTTTCCTTTGTTGCGGTTGCCTGTCCTCACTGCCCACCTGTTTGCCTTCACCTCAGCCTGCCCTGCCTACCACCTCCACTGCAGGCAACAACTGAAAATAGCTAATCTACAAGCTCCTCTTTTGTTAAATAAAAACCCTGGACTTTGCAAGTGTTTGCATTTGGGTTTGCCAGTTTTGTAGTAGTAGTAGTAGTAGTATAGGAAGGGGGCGTGTCTGAATTATTGAAATAGATGACAAATTGAATCAGGTAAAAATAGCTGGTGTCCACAAAAAACTTACCAGTAGACATTAAAATTACGCCAAAAAAAAAACCCTTGACGATTACACGTCTCTTTATGATCCTTGTAAAACAACATATCACCCAAAACGCTCAATGCCATAGAGTAATTTCACATATCATTGGAGCCATTACTATTTCTTTCCTGAGCATGTTTGTTGTAGTGGAATAAAAGTGGGATAAAGTGACTCTAGTAGAGGTGTTATATTTAACTGACTGTGACCTTAGCGCGCATCAGTGAACCTCCAACGTTGGAAGGTGATCGATAGACACAGCTAGTTTCAAAAGCGGCTGTGGTGTGCCACCTTTTAAAAGCCTCAGGTGGGCACAGCCCAGCATGGAGGAAAACAATAGGTCTGTGTGTTTATGCTCTTGTGTCTCTCCGCCCGTAGCGCGCGTGCATATGTGCGTGCACACGCTCGTGTTGTTCTCCCACAGTCCATATCCCATATATCGTGGCACCTGCAGTAGAGAGAAGACAGAATATAACAGCGGCAAGGACAGCCCCTTAAAAAGAATTTAAAATACATATTAGATTAAAGGTTAGGTTAGAAAAGCTGTGTTCAGCAGTGTCATCTCTATTCATTGCAATGAAAAGGCCTCAGGTGGAACTCACACACACGCCTGTTGCTGTGTGCGCGTGTGTGAAATGTATTGACATCTTGGCTTACACAACTATAATACACTGCATGATATCTATGCAGTGATTAGTTTGGTTGTGCAGACCTAGCATTTTCATAGAAAAACATATATGTCTGTTTTATTTGACAGTCTAATAACAGAAATAACAGTAAAAGAGTGGGTTAGTGAGGTTATACTGTGTTAAAGCACATCCCAGGGAAATGGGGAGGCTAAAGCATGTCAAATGAAAACACTTAAGAAGCACAAGGGAACCAATCAATTTCTACACCGTTATTCTTTTATTCTTTTCAGCCATGCACTCATGGGTACTGTAGGGGGGGAAAAAAACTTAACCTGGACATATCCTCTGCTCAACGGGCAGGATACATCCACCATACGCATAACAATATAGTTTACAATACATTTGCTGTCAAGGTTAACGCTTTAGTCCTCCAGTATCTCTGCTGTTGTGAATGAAACCATGCCAACCAACCCGCCAATGTAAATTATTCAGTAAATAAGATGGCGTAAATGAAATAAGCTTGAATTCCTGTAAGATGATGCACGTCTTCCTGTCGCGTTGGAGTTCTGGGTCAGGCTTACCCAAATAGTTGAGATGTAGGCTATTCCAATGTATCTTTGTTGCAGCAATTTTGTGCCAACATTGGTCAATATTTTTATTCACTATGGTGCAATATCATTGAGCGGAAATTACTATTCGCTATAGGCTCTCAAGCATCAGCCCCATATGGCTGATATGCATTATTGCTGAGGCTTAGGGTGTAATTATGGAACAAACCGAATGTGATTAAACCACTTACTATTTTGAGAGTGCTTGATGCAGCTGCTTCACATGCAACTAGGCCTACAGTATCGGAAACAACGTCCCGATCTGCACATTAGGGTTCATTTTCTCAAGCATTACCGTTGGATTCTCCTGTTATAGCTACACTACCACGTTGAGGTGCACAAGGCGTGAACACTAGTCCCTCCCTTTCCTATGCTGACAATCCTTCAACCGATTTAATGAAATGCATTTATCCATAATCCATTAGACCAATGTAGCACAGAGTTGTATCTGCTTGTAATAACGGGGATGCTAGCCGATAATAAGTGATGGTTCATGGCTAATGAGCAATGGTAATGAAAAGTGCGCTAATTGTAGTTGCCCAGTCGTGGCTGTGAAGAATGTCTCTGGCAAGAAAATGAACTTTATTCTTAAATTACAGGGCCCTCTGTGGCGGATGCGCTTGTCCTATTATGTGCTAATTAGCAGGCGCTGGGGACACTTTAGTTAACGAGCCCAGGATAATTTTACCCCCTCCACCATGGTAGGAACAACAATAGAAACTGTATGTTGAACCACAGATGCCCAGGCATATGTACACTACAGTAGTTGAAAAAACATCAAACATGCAATACATGTATATGTAGGTAAACACACACATGGCAGGCATGTACTTCCACATTCCTAATGGCATCATCAAACTGGCTCCTAGCGTGCACCAGCTTTAGCTGTTTTTGGTGTTAATTGGCTTGATGATGATTCTGGAAATAGCACAAGCCCTTGTCTTCATAAAAGTTCATGCCCTTTGCTTTCACACTATGTGGGCTGTCAACAGGAAATGACTCACAATTAAAAAAAATGTTTGTGATGTAATGTGAGCTTGCCTTGCTGGCTGTTTTTAAAATAGCTGAAGTATAAAATAGTGCTTAATTCAACTTGTAACTAAGTTGTCACATAATTGATAGTAGTAAAAAGTACACCACTTTCTTTCTGAGATGTGGAGTGAATGGGAATAATATGTGCTTACTTACTTAGTCCTCTTGCACTTCAAGGCGCGTAGAGCCAACCATAGCAACCAGGTCTCTCCATCTGGGTCTGTCGTGGGCTAGTTGTTGAGCTTGGGCCAGGGTCACGCCACAGACTTTAAGGTCCTGAGTTATGACATCCATCCAGCGGGTGCGGGGGGCACCTCTGGGTCGTCTCCAGCCAGCTAGCTGGGGGTTGAAGGCGAGGATGGTACGGGTTGGATGTTCCTCAGGAAGGCGGATGACATGGCCATACCAGCGAACTCTTCGCATTGCTGCGATGCGAGAAGCTGGGAGCTGTTGGGTTCGCTCTCTTAAAGTCTGGTTTGAGACGTGCTGGCTCCAAGAGATGCCCTCGATCCTCCTAAGAGCTCTGGTATGATCTAGCTATGTGGAGTGAGTGAATGGGAATAATATGTGCATCAAAATGTAACTTATAACCGCACTTGATCTTTTAATTTCTAATTCTTGCCTTGTACTTGTGGATTCGTTTCCCTGTGTGTGCTGGACAGATTGTCTGGTTTTGGCCATTGCCTGCCTATACTGTATGTCTTTGTGCTGCCCCTTATTTGTGTTAAATCTCTCAATTGCCTTAGATTCTCCTCCCCATTGTACCCTGCCAGGGAACGCAGTCATGATGCTGTGAACCTAAATTGTTAACTGTGAATGCTCCATAATCCATTGAACAGCAGATAACACCCAAGTCTCGGAAGTCTCTCTCTCACACACAATAGGATCGATTTACTCACTCTCTTTAAACGAGCTGGCTGATTTGATGACGATGGCTCCATGCTGTTAATGTGAATGCACTGGAGATGCAGCCAGCTAACCCAGCAGCGTATGCATACCGCTAAGAGAAACGATAATTAACTCAAGTTTGAAAGTGTTGATAGACTGGATGTCACTTGATGATATACCCACCTGTTTGGTTTGCTTTTCGTCCCTAACGTCATTTACACTAAACTCCGGAAAACTCTATGACTGCACTGACTTTTTTTAAAGGATGCAACGATTAATAATTAGTTGTCAACTAATTTTGTCATTAAAGGGGAATTCCACCCATTTTCAACATTTTGCTGAGAGGATACAAATGTGAACCAAATGGACCCTAGCGGGTCCATTTGGTTCCATTTGTACCATCTCAGGAAAAATGTGTCTGAAAGAAAAATCATTAACATGGTGAAATACATCTTGATGATGTCATCAAGATGTATTTCACCATGTTAATGATTTTTTCAGACCTCCATTTTTGGGAAATGCAGAATTGGGGGAACTTTTTATCATGTCCACACAACAGATATATTAATGACATATTAAAATGTTGAAAATGGGTGGAGTTCCCCTTTAATTATTCAGATCATCAACCCAACCCTAACCCAGTGGATTTTTGTCATTTATAATGGGAGATTTCTCACTTAACCATCGTTTTTACAGTGTTAAGTGTAACTAAACTGAAGAGCATTAATCCACTTCTCTGCCCTTACATTCGGTTGGACAGTTGGACATGTACAGTATGCAAAATATGACACAATGATTATAGTATCAAGAACAAAACATAAGGCAGGAATATCTTAGTATTTTAAAATGAACTATTTGAGCTTAGTAGAGTACTGTTTCATTAGACTGACACGTGTAATCTACATTCAAATGTGTGAGGTCATGAATAAGCCTAAAGACACCATGAGTTGTAAAATGTTTGTTTGAATAGCAGCCTAATCAGCAGCCAATTAAATGTATTTTTGCTAGTTAGAACATGTCTAAAACATATATTTTAAGATGATAGTTAAAGAAGTTGCAATCCGATTATTATTATGTGTGTGAATTACACTACTCTACCTTTAAATGGATGCAATTGACTGAACTTTTGTATTTTCTAGTAAACAGGAACTACTTTACAGAACGAACACAGAACTGGTTTAATAGGATTGAAACCAACCTGTTTTCACCTGTTTTCCTACCTCAGTGTGGTTCCTTCCTACACGTGTGTCACCAACACAATGCAGGTGTGAAAAGAACCTGTTGTGCGTGCGTTTTTTTTTTTTTTTAATCTATTGTTCTCAGATGAGCGCTCCTATTTTAAGATACGTACAGCCTGCAGACGTGCTATGTGGATATACCGAGCAATACTGTTGCGCTTCCAGACAAACACATACAGTTATAGCCATCTATATTCAAATGCATTTTCTAAATATTCACTAGAGAAAACATCTCCAGGCACAACGTAATTAAAGGAAGCATCAGATTGTTACTAGCGCAGTGTGTGTCGTGCACATTTTTTCCCCCCTCAAGCGTCAGGCACTGTCACTTTTTGTTAGCCTGCCTATCCAGCGAGTTTCTCCTCCTCGCCCACTAAATCTGCAGCGAGACTCTTGACAACCTTTGCTCATCCGAGGAAAATTCCATTACCAGTAGTTAGGACATGAGTAATGGTGGCTCTCTCCTTAACTGGCTCAGATGTAGCCGGCCTAAAGCGTGGCCATCACACTCTCCCAGTCCCTTCTCGGAGATGGATGTACACGGGTGGGTCTTTGTACCTCTGCAAAAGGCTGTCTGCACTATACACGTTCTCTTTTTCTGCATGTGTGCAACAGGCATAGCTGCGGTAGTTAATTTTGGTCATACTGAGAGATTAAAACACCTTTTACAGTAAGTGCCCTTGAAGCTATACTTAACTTCCCTGCCTGCTGCTCACTGCCTGTATCACAATCCACAATTAAGCTTTTTCCACTAAATCGAGATATGGTGTTTTAGGCCATTGTACTGCCTTCTTCACATCTCCACGAGTGTAAAGAGTGGTTACCACCATTGTACTCCCCATCGGTGAGGGGGGTATTGATTTCTCCGTTTCCACAAAAAACGGAATATACCCCCATCACCGTATTTTTCCCAACCCTAGAAAACATATTTAGAACAGGCTTTGCAGGCTGAAATTCAGTAAGTGGGTTATGTGACAAATATGCCAGTCATAATATTTACCAAATTAAAAATCTGTATAAGCTGGATAGCTTTAAAGAATTAAAGAATGCATTTAGCCTTCAGATGGTCCACATGCCAGCTAGATAGCCTACCTTTCTTTGTGGGTGGGAGAAATTAAATTTCCACTTCAACCAGTTGATGGCTGCACAGACGCTCCTGTGTGTGTGTGTGTGTGTGTGTGTGTGTGTGTGTGTGTGTGTGTGTGTGTGTGTGTGTGTGTGTGTGTGTGTGTGTGTGTGTGTGTGTGTGTGTGTGTGTGTGTGTGTGTGTGTGTGTGTGTGTGTGTGTGTGTGTGTGTGTGTGTGTGGGGGTGTGTGGGGGTGGGTGGGGGTCGTGCGCGCGCGTGCGTGTGCAGTATACTGTATGTACCCAGCCAGTATACTGTATGTATACTGGCTGGGTCGGTGAGAACAATTTCCCAGACGGCATCTGTTCCGACTCAGTTGGTTGCCCTCATGGGTCATAGATTTCGAAAGGATCCATGCATGGGTCATAGTTTCACACAAGCGTTCAAAGTTTTGGGAAATAAATAACATAACCGTAAAGGTGCTTCTTGCGTGAAGCATGTGGACTGTCTTTCTGAAGGATTTTTATTTCTTATTCTTTCAATATGTATATTTTTTTCTTTTGAAACAATTGATTAAAGGGACTGAGTGACTTAATTCAGAATGAAAGCCCAGCTCCATTTGCTTATCATTCTCTTTGAAGTTGTTCTTTTCCTCTCTCTCTCTCTCTCTCGCTCTCTCTCTCTCTCTCTCTCTCTCTCTCTCTCTTTCTCTTTCTCTCTTCTCTCTCTCTCTCTCTCTCTCTCTCTCTCTCTCTCTCTCTCTCTCTCTCTCTCTCTCTCTCTCTCTCTCTCTCTGTCTCCCCCACCCGGCGTCACTTATTCCTGAATTAATTTGTATCACCACCGTTTCATTATTTGAAACAAAGAATGAAAGAGAAAAGAAAATATTCGTGCTTATTACTTTGACAATTTATTTTAGTGGCCTGTCAAAAAGGCACTAATCAGAATCTAAAAAAAGGAGGAAAATGTTATTGTTTGATCTAATTTCCCCTCCGCCGCTCTGTTGTGCATCTGACAGTGTCTCATCGTCTTTCAAACCAGAGCTGAAAGAGTGATATTTTCTTCTGGGCCCGCTGACTCTTTCAAAGGGCCCTTTCATCTGCAGATGTTTTTGACATAATTCTGACTCTTCGCATGGTGCAATGTCAGGAAAGGTAAAAGCGCGCTACAAGCAGAGAAGCGCTAAAATAAAATGAGAATTTGTGTGGGAGACTTAAAGTGTTATCGAGACTGAAAATGTAATTGCTTCAAGAAATCAGTTGAGTCAAGAGACAATTTTTTGGAACTAGTTGCGGCAGTGTCATTCGAGCATTTCAACCTATTTGTTGAAACCAATGTGTGCTGTATAGGAGGCAGTACGGTAAATCTCAATGGCAGGTTTTCTTTTCGTTATCCTAGTAGAATCATTTGTGATCAAATCAAATCACTTGTCAAGATAGATCTCTTTTCCCCCCGGCTTCCAGCTCTCCTCGGCTGGGCTGCATTGCCCCTCTGAATGACGGCAGCCACTGCCTTTGATAAGACTGCAATTATGAACATAATGAAATGTATAACATGTCGTGTTATTTTCTCAAGGCCTACACGAAGCCATCAAGGATATCTCTGTTAAGGCTTTGACCGACCATACCTCCTAGTGAGAGATTGCTATAGATTCAAAGTGCTGCTGAACGCAATATGATTGATTACCAAAAGCTCATAAGGAAATAATTCAACGTCTTATGTGTACATACATTATGCAGGCAGCCATGAAAATAGCTTTCAAATTGAATCACGTCGTTATGAAAGCAACTGCTGGGTGGTAATTGAAGACTTGCATTGGAATATGTTGCGGCTCCATCCAGTCAATCAAGTTGGTGTATAAGGAATTAGTCATGAGGTTAGTTTGAAGTAACACAGTGAGTGTTGAGCGTGGGTTTGGTGTTGCCGTCGCATGCGTCTGAATGAGCTGAGCATTGGGACACTGGAGTCCCAATCATATCGGGGGTCACATTGGGGGGTCCCCCTTCTATCGGTGGTCCTATTGCATCCGTGAAATTGTCACTGATAGGAATTTTAAAAAGTGCACACTAGCTGCTACACTACAGTGTTTTTTATGTTTATGTGGTGATGCCAATGGTGCATACTGGAGAGTTGGTATGGTATTTGTTTCACTATTCACTCTACTCCATTTGTTCCTTGACAACTTGCCTTAACAAGGTTGTTGTTTTTGGGTTTTTTAAGAAAAGAAAGGTCTTAAAAGACATTGGTTTAAGAAAGCAGTTTGCCTGCACTAATGTGACTGCACCACTGCATACTGTAGGCACAAGATCTTTGCACAATTCACAAAGAAGATGCTCTATTTTGTTTCCAGCTAAAAACAAAACCTATATTGGTTGTCAAATTGGGTATCTGTGGTTGTATACCTCTATTCGTAACGGTTATCATATCGTTCCCAAAATTCCATACCTGTCGGGCTCTAGAAAACACTGCTGGAGTGCCTATCTGTCTTCTGTTATGGCCTGCATTAGCTTGTCAGGGTATCCCCATTACCTGCAGGGATATCAATTATGAAATATGTAAATGCTCTTAAACCAAACACCAAATGGCACCATTTGTTTTTTACGCCCGGATACCCGGCTTCAAACGCGCCTTCTCAGGGGACATGGGCTGAACCCACTTGATTTTGCATAAGATAATTACATGAAATCCAAATTACTGTGACTTAACCTTTTATACAGGCTATTCTATTCTATTCTATTCTATTCTATTCTATTCTATTCTATTCTATTCTATTCTATTCTATTCTATAACCATAAACGGTTAAAGTGGAATTACACACCAGAAGACTTTCCTACCTTTATTTACAGTTCGTTTATTTCCAAAAAAGTGGTCCAGTATTTATTTTGTGGAAAAAAGAAAACTAAAAAAAACAATCCATATTGTCTTTTTTTCCTACCCCACCATAAGATTTGAATGTGGCTATGGGAAATTGCTCAAATTCACCCATTTCATTGCAGTTGCTCTGCCGGATGGGTCGTGGTGCACGATTTATGGCTGAACCGAAGGTGTGAGTGTCAACACACTATTGACATGGTGGAGAGACTATGTAGCAAAAATGCATTTTGGAGCGATAGAAATAAGTGGATTTGTACAAAATCCCATAGTCCCATTCTAAGCTTATGCGATGGGTGCCAATAAGGTTTTTTTTTTTTCACAAAATGGTAAGAAAGCCTTCTGGGGTGGAATTCTCCTTTCATAAGACTATAAGCCTTTATCCAAATTGTCAGCAATGCATTTGGAAACCGACATGTAGCTGGCCTTGAGTGTGTGTAGCTTTAATAAACATAATTACCACACCGGGCAATAGCGGAGCGGCTAAGTGCTTATTTTCATAAGCATTCTGCATTTTAGGGTACAAGCATGAAACTTGGTATGAGTGTTCTCCAGGGGTCACTTGATGAGAAAATTGACAGAGGCAATTGAAATTTCAAAATGGCCGCCATTTTTCAAGATGGCTGTCAACTTAGTGGAACAGATAGTGATATATTGGTGTATTTGGTGATACAAGCATGAGAATTGGCATAATCAGTCTCCATGAGTCACTTGACAATAAGCCACCCCCAGCTAGTTGAAATTTCAAGATGGCGTCCATTTTTCAAGATGGCCGACACCTACATGCATAAATTAAGGGATATAATGGTTTATCTGATGATACAAGTAATGACAATTTGCATGAGTAGCTTCTGTGGGTCACTTGACAGTAAACCACTCACAGCTACTTTACATTTCAAGATGTCAGCCATTTTTCAAGATGGCCGCCACCTTATTGGGCAGTTAAGTGGTGTTATATGTTGATACATAGGGCCCTATTTTGATTGTCTTAAGTATCCGATCTTAAGTCTTAAGTCAAATCTTGGAGGTGTGGCAAAGCTTTTGGCTGTTCTGAGTGGCCAAACAGCTTTGCCACACCTCCAAGTTTTGACTTAAGACGCAAGACCTGATACTTATGACAATCAAAATATGGCCCAGTACAGTCAAAGAGATCTATTGGATGCCTCAAAAGGCTCTCTCAAGAGAGGTTGCTTGACTATTTTTTGTCTGACCTCTCACCCACAACCTGTCCAGTTTGGTAAATCCTGCCAGGAGTTGCCCACTGGCATAGCTCTTAGGCTTCACTATGGTACACAAGCTCCCTTACCATGACAAGGCAACCGTCTATGTTAAATGGTAAATGATGCATTTAAATAGCCCCTTTATCCAAGGCGCTTTACATGGATTGTGCATCACATTCACCCATTCACTCACACACACACACACACACACACACACACACACACACACACACACACACACACACACACACACACACACACACACACACACACACACACACACACACACACACACACACATTCATACACTGTTGGCAGTAGAAATCATACAAGGTGCCTACTATAGCACATCAGGAGCAATTAGGGGTTCAGTGTCTTGCTCAAGGACACTTCGACACTGGGGGAGCCTGAGATCAAGCCGGCAACCTATGCAGGGCAGGATTATGCAACAGGCACGTTGGGCCCAGGCTCAGGGGCCCCTGACCTGAGGGAGGCCTAAGCTTGAGTGCCCACATGATCGCTAAGAGGTTCAATCTCAGGCACCCCCCAAAAAAGAGGTAACAGGGTATAAAAGTGGCACACACTGTCCTTTTTTTTTTTTTTTTTTTACTGTTATTTACATTGTTTATTCATTTTGTGTCAATAAAATTACCCCAAAAGTCTTAAACCATCATGATACGGTAAATTAGGGCAACTGTTTAAACATTTTGCATTTATTTGGCTTAGTTATTTTCGGTGTTATTTTCAAGCAATCCCATGCTGTAAATTCTGCTGAAATGCCTGTGCGCCACACCGGGAAGAAAAATGCTCCGGTGTAGGGGGGAGCCTTTGGCTGATGGTGGCCCAGGGCCCATCATTTCTTAATCCATATATGGCCCTATGTTCCCTCAGCTCTGTTCCCTCAGCCATATGTTCCCTCAGCTCTATGATTCCTTCAGCTCTATGTTCCCACAGGTCTGTGTTCCCTTATGCTCCCTCAGCTCTATGTTACAGCTCTGTTCCCACAGCCCTGTTCCTTCAGCTCTATGTTCCTTCACTCTCTAACATTTTGTCATAGCCAAATTAGGCCCTATGTTCCTCATGCTTATGCTTATAAGCTAACTTTAGTGTTATGTAGAGTCGCGATCAACGTTGCATCAACACTCCACAGAGGTTCTAAACCAGGACATCTCAGGTGCTACTATCTAACTGTTTTGGGCTAAATTAGACAGCATTATGGGATACTAACTTTCAATTACCTGACATTGAACCCCATTTTGAGTTTAACAGCAGTGACATATCACCAGTGTGCCCGGTAGTGCAGATATTCACTCTTTCATAATCCATCTATGATTAATAGAACATTACTTTATTCCAATGAGTTAACAGTTGTTCTTTAGCGTTCTTTAGTTCTTAATCTAAAATAAAATGACATTGATCATCAATCATCATCAACAGAATTTCAAGTGGCTAGCAGTTCTTGTCAAGCAACCCTTAGAGACTGTTCATATCAACTTGCATGCTTGTGCTACTATAAACAACTACATCGCTATTTAGGTCCAGTAGCCATCTTGAAATTGGCAACCATTTTGAGATTTTGAGTAACTGTGGGCGACTTATTGTCAAGTGACCCACAGAGACTGCACATGCCAATTTTCATGATTGTATCACCAAATAAAACATTATGGGCTCAATTTTCATTACCATCTAAACCCCTTATCCAAAACCCCTTATCATTTTTTTTTTACTATTTTGAAAAACTTTTTGGAATAGTTCAACGTTTTGAAAAATTGAAAAATGTTATTTTTTAATAGTTTAAAAAGGCAAAGAAGTTAAGGGATAAGGGGTTTAGCGGTGACGAAAATGGAGCCCTATATCACTTAAATGCTGCACTCAGATGTCGGCCATCTTGAAATATGGACGCCATCTTGAAATTTCAACTAGCTGGGGGTGGCTTATTGACAAGTGACACATGGAGACTGATCATGCCCATTTCCATGATTGTATCACCAAATAAACCATTATATCACTTAAATGCTGCACTCAGATGTCGGCCATCTTGAAATATGGACGCCATCTTGAAATTTCAGCTAGCTGGGGGTGGCTTATTGACAAGTGAGACATGGAGACTGACTATGTCCATTTTCATGATTTTATCAACAAATAAACCATTATATCATTGACTGTTCCATTAAGGTGACAGCCATTTTGGAAAAATGGCGGCCATTTTGAAATTTCAATTGCCTCTGTCAATTTTCTTGTCAAGTGACCCCTGGAGACCACTCATACCAATTTTCATGCTTGTACCCTAAAATGCAGTATTATATCACTTAGCCGCACCGGGGCAACATCTCTTGCAGTTGTAATAATTAGCAGTGCGATGATGGTAAACAAATGTATTCTAGCATCATGTTGTCATATATTTTAAACATGCAGCGCTAGTAGCGTGCTAATTACAGTGGTGGCTGGAAGATCAATGGGTGTCATCAAGCTACCTAGCGCTCCGCGGGGGGTGCTTGGCGGTGCTGTTGAGAAATTAATACATGCATACATTCATTTTTAGACTTTTGTTTGCACTCTGCACCGATCCTTCCCTCTTTCCTCCTTTATAACATTTATCGCCCCTAGCTCTCACTTTCTCTATATTTCCCTGCACCCTCTCATGTTCCTCTTTTCTTCTGCATGCATTCTTTTGCATTTTGGGGGGAATTGTTATTATAATTACACTGGTGTGGTACCAGTTTTCATTTACTCTAAATACTGTGAAAAAGCTTTTAATGTAATTTCTATTTTTTTCAACCAAGGTTAATGTTTTAGTTATTAGAGAAAGTAAAAGATCTGTTGAAAAGATCTAGCTCTTTTTGACAGGGGCAGGGGCATTCAAACATGGGGCTAATCTATACTGTATACAATAGATTTTTTTTACTGTAGTCCTACCATACTACTGAAACAACTAAGGTTGTCCTATGCATACTGTATACATACTGTAATACAGTACATACGTTACCTATATACGGTTGTATAGTGGTGTCAATTGTACTAATTGGTGGCCAGAGTTCCACGGTGGGAATTCTGCTGTGGCACCAGAACCAGAGCAGAACTCCCATCACAGGACCCTGGCAAACAATGAATACAGTTGCAACCACTATGGAAAGTATTTCATACAGCTTAACTTAAAAAAAACTGTCCTATCTCTTTAACTAAATGGTCACATTGCAATCAAATCCAGAATGCGCAAGTAATTATAACTGCAAATGTACAGAGGTGCCAACTTATGTATGTGTATCTATATAAATACTCGCACGCGCACGCACACACACACACACACACACACACACACACACACACACACACACACACACACACACACACACACACACACACAGTACAATATAATACACATCCCACGCACAACACAGCCCATAAAAATGGGTCTATGACACCAGAATGGGTCCTGGCTCAGTGGACCCATTCTGGTGAAGCAGCTCCAGGCCTGTCTGCCTGAAGTACTCCAAACTAAGAGCATCTAAACCCCCCTGGGAGACTCTGTGCCCTATTCACCCCAGCAAACGTTAATGCAAGCGAAGTGGTGCTTAATTATGCAACTCTGCCTGGGCCAAATATTCATTATATCACAACTAATTACTGTCATTATTTTTTACTTGTTTTGAATATTCCTGACTCAAATGGAATGCCATACTATGGGGGCAGGGGAATGATTTAAAAGGTTGCAGAGATGAAAGTCAAATGTGGATTCCCTAAATATTGATTATGTGTGTAATGTACTGTATATATTTATGAGAGAGGCTAAACAGAGTAGTAAATACACTATACCACTATACCATAACACCATATTAACCATGCACCATAACCATCCTTTTTATACTGAAGTAGAGCTATATTACCAACTAAGACATTTATTGTCTCCATGAAATAACATTGAGTCTATTTATTAACCCTTTCCCTACTAGTTTAATTATGTTTATTTGCTGTACCAGACCAGCTATTTTCATAATTTTAATGTATCAATTTAATCCCAATCAAATAAAGTCATCAGAATAAAATGTATCCCGTGGGAAATCTGGCTAAAATGTGGAATAAATAGCGGGCCTGGTAATATGAAAAAGGTTGAATACCACTGAACTAACATAAAACACACTCACGCATTCATTCACAAAACACACATATTAATCTGAAGACAAAATGTGGCAACCACGTAATTTTATTCTATTTGTTATCATAAAAATCCTCTAGAAGATAAGAAGCTCCGTGTCTCAAACTGACTCTGAATATAAGTGATCCGTGCATTTATCTCCAGCAAGAGGTTGAGATTACTGTAATGCCCTTCTTTCTGAACTGCCTAAAAGTACTGTTGGAGTGCTCCTGCTCATCCATAATACTGAAACCAGAGTGCTTACCAGGGCAGAAAAACAACTGAAAACATCACTCTGGTGCTCACTTCAGATCACAGCACTGGCTCCCCATAAAATACACCATTGATTTCCAAATACTCCTTTCTGTTTATAAGGCTTTATGGTCCAGCTGCAAAATAGATCATTGACCTTCTTCTGTTGTGTGTCATCATCAGACGGCTGGTGTGGTGCGCGGCCGGGATGACTTGTTTATCTGTCTGTCTGTCTGTCTGTCTGTCTGTCTGTCTGTCTGTCTGTCTGTCTGTCTGTCTGTCTGTCTGTCTGTCTGTCTGTCTATCATTTTCTGAGCCATGCTGGATGCTTGCCTCCCGCTGTAATGACAATTCTGGCTATACTAGTCTATAATACGTTCCATAAAAAGCAAATGTTGATTCTTCTGCATTTTCTTGTGTACAGTATGTAAGTGTGTATATTCCTGAAAGCAAAAGTAATACTGGGTAGTTTCCCTGCTTCCCTGATTTGTTTCATTGAAAAGGTAACCAATTTAGCTAGAATAATAATGCAACTCTTGGAAGTGGGTCTCTCTCAAGAGTTAAATATCTATGAGGATCTACTTGGATACTAATTCTCCATATCTCTAAAAACCATTTAGTTAATACAATACAACACAACAATTCATATTGTTGTGTGCTTGTTGTACGCGTGAGCAGTGCCTTCTATGCCACTCCCCCTTTCAATCAACATTTAATGATTTATTTGGTATTGGGCACTGACCCAATACCAAATAAATCATTAAATGTTTTTGTCCCAATGCTGGTGCCACTGCTTGGCATTCAGTACAGCAGTTTCTGCTATAGGGATCTGGACCTGACCATGTGCAGATGAATGTGATGAATGTGTAGGGAGTGAATCTGCTTCTCTCTCTCTCTCTCTCTCTCTCTCTCTCTCTCTCTCTCTCTCTCTCTCTCTCTCTCTCTCTCTCTCTCTCTCTCTCTCTCTCTCTCTCTCTCTCTCTCTCTCTCTCTCTCTCTCTCTCCAGCATTACTAAAGTATGTGTCACACAAACTGTACACGACAAAATAGCTTTGAGAGCAGCCAAAAAAGTCTCTATAATAATTTGTTGAATTGGGCAAATCTTCAAATTTGTAGATTGGCTATTTTTGTTTAATAGTAGTATGCTGGGATTCATTGGATAAGAAAGAACTCATTGCATGACAACCTGCTGACAAGTGTAGTATATTAGGCAAAATGAGCGTTCATTAATGAATTATTACTTTGCAAACAAACTGCCTCAGACCACTTAGTCTTAGATATGTATTAAATTACTCTAGAGTATACATTGGTAAAACATTGTAATGCTGATACATACTGTTGTATACATATAATAATAATACATAATTATGTACTTTATAAGAACACATTGTTCTAATGATCTGTATAATTAACGTAATTAGTAGTATTTGGGTGTAGGCTATTACTATTAATAGACATCAATATGCCTTAGTTTAGCCATTGCAACATAATTCAAACCCATTAACAATTCATATCCATATTGACAGGCTCTGAAGGCATGCCTATTCTTCTTATTATATTTTTTCTCTCCACTTCACTATAAAGCCACCTGTACACATAGATGTCACACAATATTGTCATGATGAAGGGTCAACTGCGGAACCAATGACTCTGTGTGCGCACTTTTGCATATAGTCATGACAGCATGGTGGAATCCGAGGTGTGATACAGTATGACAGCCGTCTTCTATAGATTCCATTAGTTTACAATTAGACTGAGCGCATTTATTTCTAAAAATAGACATGCATAGCAATGTTTTCCAGATTAATAGCTACTGTACAATGTACAGTGTACATTGACGTTGAATAATACAGTAGCAGCCCACTCTGTTTTCAGAAAGGTCATCTAAAGTCACAAACTGATTTCATAAGCACTTAATACAGCTCTGTAAGTTCTACATGGCATGGCTCTGCAGTTCTGCCTTTTAAACACAAATAACCTGCATTCCTAAAATTGTTTTTAATACTTAATATCATGTTCATCCATCAAATTTATTTCTAATGGTTTGAGCATTAATCACTGCTCTGATATAACCAGTCTTGTCATTTCTTTCTGGACTTTGAAAGCAGAGAATCGCCAGAATGAACCAATATTGTACATATATCGCATCGTCAACTATAGATAGTGATACGTATCGAATCGCTGTTAAAATGTATCGTTAGTACACCCGTACTATTCCACATGCAACCACGACAGACAAACATTTCCAACCAATCAGGCCAGGCGGCCTGGGACAGAACGCCGCCGTTGGAGTGATTCCTACCACGGTCTTTTCATAGTTGCCTTTGTGTGATATGGATAAACGAGTGTCCAGGGGTCTTTACGGCGAGTCAATCATGTGAGCCCACAGCCAGACAGGTGAGGGCTGAGAGCAGCGCTAAGGATAGGATCTGCTGTCTGCTTGTTCCAAACTGACAGCTGTTTGTGTTCCTTTCACGGCAGATCAGTCTAAAGCCCACAAGGAAAGGAAAGCAGACACGCTGCTCTGTTATTAAACCTGACTACAGAAGCCCACTGTACTGTGTGTGTGTGTGCGTGTGTGTGTGTGTGTGTGTGTGTGTGTGTGTGTGTGTGTGTTTGTTTTTGGTACATAGTGAGGACACACACGTGCTTTCGACTCACAGAGTGAGGACCGTTTGGGAAGTGAGGACATTTTGCTGGTCCTCACTTTATTGGGGGATAGTGAGGACTGACTTCGTTGTTAACCCGACAGAGTGAGGACCTTTGGAGAGTGAGGACCGGGCTCCACAGCGCCCCCCTACAGCGCTGTGGTCGGTCGGTCAGCCGGTCCTCACTTTCCTTTATGCTTATTGCTAAGCATAATGGAGCTATGTTGTGCCAGGATGCATAACCAAAAATGGAATAAATGGTTTGTACTTGACATTCACAATTATTCATGGCCTTGAACATGCTTGAATATAACTTCCAATAATAATTACAGATTAAGTTATAAGGTTCAAGGTTTCTTCTTTGTTACTTCTCACATGCAGGTATATAAGAGCACAATTCTTCATTCAACATTGTACTATGTCATTAATATACCTTTTGAGTTGTTATAATAACATCATATTGAGTCACTACCTTTTCTAAAGTAATGCAAGGAAAGTAACGGACCCCAAGTCTGATGAACTGTCACCCCATGTACCAGTTGCGAGCGATTTTCAGTAGTCCTTTCTTCCGGGTCGATTTTTATGATGGCAGTCTATGAGAATTCCGGGGGAGCTTAACTTGTGTTTAGAGAGGGCCTACCTGTCCTAGTACCCCCCATCCTCACAAGGGCTGCCCATGCCCTGCCCATTTGTTTACAAAATGCCAGAGGGAGGACAGATTGGTGAAATTCAGTCTTACATTACATTGCACTGCTGCCGACCCGTGTCTCATCTCTTTGTCTCGTCTTTTGTTTTGTTATGTTTTACGTTGTTTTAAGTGCTTGAACCCGCATTCTCTTTTCGTCAAAATGAAGTTCAAGATCGGTATGATACTGTGGCTGGTTATGTGCCTTGTCAGCTGTTTAATCGCTGAAGTATGGAGCGTAAACGGCAAGGTCGGCGTCCTCACCTGCAGCCAGGACCAGCTCCTGTCACTCAGGCAACCAGCCAGACCAGGAGACTCTGACTTCGACTCGCTGGATAAGTATCCAGAATTTAAAAATACCGGAACGCGAAAATGGACTAAATTCAAGAAAAGAGGATCGAGAGGCGGAGTGAGAGAACGGCTAAGGAGACGAGGCAGCAGACCCCCCTTGCCGGCAATAACTCTTTCTAATGTTTGCTTGTTGACCAACAAGAAAGAAGAAATACGCGCTATGCGTCCGCTTTCCCGTGCAGCGAAAGAACCCGTGCTGCTTATTGGGGACTTTAACTCTTGTGACTTGTCCGATCACCTCCCCAACCTACATCAGTATGTACACTGTCCGACGCGCTTGGCACGCACTTTGGATAAGTGCTACGGCAACATACCCGATGCCTATAAAGCCACCTGCAAGCCTGCCCTGGGGAAGTCAGACCACAAGGTCGTACATGTTCTTCCACGTTACAGGGCTCGGCTGAAACGGGAAAAATTGAGATTGTGACCTGGACAGAGGACTGTAAGGAGGAAATGCGATGCGAGCTGGAGACAGATAGAATACAAGGATAAAGTGGAGCATCACTACTTTTCAGGAAATGCCAAGAAAGCATGGGAAGGTTTAAAGGTGATGATGGCCAGGGACTCTAAGCAAAAGTGCACCCCCCTGTCACCCCTCTCCATCCTTTGCTAATGACTTAAACATCTTTTTTAGTCGCTTTGATAATAACGACTTCAGTACTGAGCGTGATAATGTGTGTAGGTCCATTCCTGAATATGTCCCTATTACACTTAATGAACATGAGATTGTAATTAGCCTGTCCTGTATCAAGCCCAACTCTGCTCCTCGGCCTGATGGCCTGAGAGGCAGAGTTCTTAAAAAAAAACATTTATGAACTTAAAGGTATTCTTTTGGAGCTTTTTCAGTACCTGCTTGATTAACTATGCCCAACGGATGGAAAATGTCTTGCATTGTACCTCTTCCCAAAAAGCCTGGAGCCACTGAACTGAAAGACTTCAGGCTCATTGCCCTTACCTTTATTCTGGGGAAATGTTTTGAGAGAGTTATAGCTCGACTAATAACAGAGTCTGTTTCTAATTGTTTTGATCATCTACAATTTGCTTATAAAAGTCAGGGGAGGGGAACTGATGATGCAACTGTCAGCCTGGTCAACACCTTGACTAAGCACATCCAGGTTCCCACCCACTATGCCAGGGTTCTGTTTATTGATTTTACTTCTGCTTTTAATAGCATGCAGATACACACTCTCCTGCAGAGACTCATTGATATAGGGGTTAATGGTGGTATCATCCACCTAGTCAGGGACTTCCTCTCTAACCGTCCTCAACAGGTCCGTGTCAATGACACCCGCTCTGACATCACTGTGCTTAGCACAGGTGCTCCGCAGGGGACAATACTATCACCTTTACTTTTCTCCCTGTACACTAATGAATTCAAATTTATATCAGGAGAAGTTTAGTCTCTTTAAGTATGCTGATGATATGGCTTTGGTTGCCATGCTAAAAAGGGAGAAATAGTGGGGGAAAAAGCATTCAGAGGACACGTGTCTTCTCTCCAAAACTGGTGCGACGTAAGCTCCTTAGATATTAATATAACAAAAACAAAGGAACTGGTTATTTATCAAAAGGACCCTGTGCAGCCCTTTAAGATGAAGGGACAAAATGTAGAGATAGTTAACTTTAAATACTTAGGATCTATTGTTGACAGCAACCTTGACTTCAATGATAACACAGATAATCTTTTTCAATCCTGTAACCAACGTCTCCACTTGTTGCGCAGGCTCAACTCCTTCAGAGTGAGCAAATACATTATGGAGACTGTTTACAAGAACCTCATAGAGGGAATCATGACCTTTAACATAGCTATGTGGTATGGTAACCTCAGCAACGACACCTCTCATCCACTCCACAGGGAGTTCGAATTAC
Organism: Benthosema pterotum; assembly: GCA_039105355.1. Taxonomy (NCBI): domain Eukaryota; kingdom Metazoa; phylum Chordata; class Actinopteri; order Myctophiformes; family Myctophidae; genus Benthosema; species Benthosema pterotum. Next base: position 12,279,093 of record CM076984.1, on the reverse strand, counting down.
TCCCCTCAGGTAGACGTTATAGAACACCAAGTTTAACCGTAGCCGTAATATTTTTTAAAAAATATTTTATTCCAAAGGCTTGGTGCAGTATTATGCCTTGTTGTGCTCTTCTCTGCCTGTTAAGATGTTTTGTGTGTAAATGTTTGTTGCTTGTTGTTGATCTTGTTGTCGTTTTTAATGTTTTTTGTACATGAGACTAAAGACAAATTTCCACTTGTGGACAATAAATAAACTAACTAACTAACATGTGTGAACCAGATTCTGATGAAGAAGTACAACAAATTCATAACTGCCTGCATGTAGTCGCAAAGGTCCCCCTGACAGCTTAGTCCCCAGCTTACAGATATTAGTTGTAATTTGGACACCTACGGTAGGCCTAACAGAGCTTCGGAAAGACAGATGGTGCATTTTACTTGCAACTAGTATTAGTATCCATTACAGCAAGCACATTATTACCATCACAGCACACATTATACTATCATTGGGATACTTTTTTATTTGTCATTATTTATTCTGATATATTGCAATGATAATTTATTTATTCCTTCATCTGACTATAAATATAAACACTTAGCCTATGTTGGCTATATAGCTGCCCATCCTGTCACAAACTACCAGGTTCCTTCACAATTTCCCCTCCGCTCCACAAGGAGACACAAGTTCAGTGGAACCCCCTTTGCATGGAACCTACAACCACCTCACTTCCTGTCACAGTCTACATACAGGCCTGGATCCCCAGGCCCAGTATTCTATTGTCTCCAAACAATTCACAGCCAGCAGAGCCTGCTGTGTTTCCTACAAACTGATGATGATGCCATGCGTCTTTGAACATTGATCTATGTAAGCCCAAATGCCCTGACTCTGATGTATATGGATGGATGCATTTGATTGAGATGTGATTTGGTATATTATATTATGAAATTACTTTTACTTGGCTTGCTATTTATTATTTGAATGCTCCATTAGGTAATATATTAGACTACATGCAAGTATTTAAATGCCATATTTATCTTCTACTTTAAGAGAATATTACAATCTGTTCCTTTTATAGAACCATGAAGAAGACAATAGGCAACGCACATCGACTGATGGGTGCTGGGCTAAAAGAATACTATGAAAATGGATGGAGCCCGCACACCAGATAAGGTACAAAAAGACTTTCTTTATTTGGATCGTCCAAATAAAGAAAGTCTTTTTGTACCTTATCTGGTGTGCGGGCTCCATCCAGCTTGCAGCAAAAAGCAGCAAGCTCATGAAGTTTATCCAAAATAGGAACCTTTGATTCCTAAAAGGTACCATAAGTCATTTGGGCGATTTGGAAAATCCTACTGAATGTAGCAGCTTTTTGGACTGGAGTGGTGGGGGGGCTGCACAGGTGCATTGATTACAGGCAATTCTACTACACTACATCTCATAGCCAAACACAGGCCCATTTACCCACTACAATTATATACTGTATATGGTATAGTAAGTGATTTGTGTGATTTGGGAAACCCTCCAGTCCTCCTGGTTACAAGATGTGCACATGCACATACTCTACAGTGGGGTGAAGTGCAACAGTGCCCACCTTGGGGTACAGTATACACTGGAGCTGTGTGTAAAGTTGGTCTGACCTCTTCAATAGCTTGTTTCATTTATGCTCCGAGTTGAACTGTCAGCTAGACTGCACCCATCCCCCACTCCACTCTACTGTAGCATTCTGTAGCAGCTTTACAAAATGCTACAGTAGAGTGGAGTGGGGGATTGGGGGGGGGGGGGGGGGGGGCTGCGCAGGTGCATTGATTACAGGCAATTCTACTGCACTATCTCAGAGCCAAACATTGTATTAGGCTCATTTCCCACTACAGTTATATAAAAGGTATAGTTAGTGATTTGTGTGATTTGGGAAATCCTCCAGTCCCCCTGGTATGTGCACATGCACATACTTTACAGTGAGGTGAAGTGCAACAGTGCACACCTTATAATGGAGCATTTTAACAGAAAATGTTTTTGAACCACTTACTATACCTTTAAATCCTTAATGGTACTTTACTTTGGAGATATGACTTAAGCATTAACCACTTCGATCCTGTGCATTTCGGCCACACTGGCTGCTTAACTGTAAATCAACTGATTTGGCAGTGTACCAAGTATAGAAAAAAACAAAAACAACAAAAAAAAATTGGTCATCTTATGGTCTACTCAGTCTCATGTGAACACCCCAGTCAGTTAAAATGGTCACCACGTACCTAAATACTGAATGGAGTAACTTATAAACAGTCTGGGGTGAAACACTTCTTTAACAGAGCCCAGAACGGTGCCAAGACCAGTTATTTTCTTTTGTTTGTGAAGGCTTTCAGTTCAGCTCTCACATCACCACAAGCTGAAAATAGCTGATCTAAAAGCTCACAACGCGACGCAGACACAATGTGCTGTGAGCTTGCAGAGCTGCTCTATTTTCAGCATGGAACACGCAGTAGGACAGGGGTCTCAAACTCATTTTTATGATTCTTAGGGACGTCTAAATAACATAAGTCAAGTAGTTCCAATTTGATCCGTTCAGTGAATAGAGTGGACTACTTGCTGCAGGTGAGAGCACCAGCCAGGAAGCACCAGGAAAGCAAAGGATTGCTTTCCAGAAAGGCATACTTTTCAATATGCACTAATATATAATAATGCACATATGATGGTTGTAAAAATGTACATCATGGTTTCTTCATAAGAATACAAAAAGAAAGTTCCACAGGTTTACCAAGGTCCAAGGTGTGAGATACTGTTCCAAATTCCAAACTGTTCTGCTCTGCCCTTCATAGAGTAGAGTGCAGGGTCGTTAATTAGGCTGTGTTGCTACATTAACGACCCAACCGTGGCAGTATGGGGGAAGGGCAGCAGTTGAACTGAGCTTACAGAAACTACAGCAGTGAATTGTTCTGAAAGGTGAAAGAAAAAAAATCTGAGTATCCTATTATTGCATCATACTGATTTTTGCCTCACACAAACATCTATTCTAATCACATAATATAAGTGTATTTAAACTGGCTAAAATAACTATTAATAGAAAATGTTTTGGGTATGTGATATAGTAGTGATTCTTGTAGCTTGCAGTCACCTCTTAAGAATTCAAGAGGGTGCCCACTGATATGCCTCGGGCATTTTTAATTATTAACCCCTTAATGTCCAAAATATATATATATAAAAAATCCATACAAAATAGAGTTGTATGGTATTTAATGCAAGGGCAGTTCAGGCTCAAGGCCTACTGTTTTGGCCAGAGCCTGTGCCAGAGTGTTTGTGAGCTGGAGGCAGGTGGTGCTCAGTCCTACAACGGTGCCAAGACCAGTTATTTTCTTTTGTTTGCGAAGGCTTTCAGTTCAGCTCTCACATCACCACAAGCTGAAAATAGCTGATCTAAAAGCTCACAACGCGACGCAGACACAATGTGCTGTGAGCTTGCAGAGCTGCTCTATTTTCAGCATGGAACACGCAGTAGGACAGGGGTCTCAAACTCATTTTTATGATTCTTAGGGACGTCTAAATAACATAAGTCAAGTAGTTCCAATTTGATCCGTTCAGTGAATAGAGTGGACTAGTTGCTGCAGGTGAGAGCACCAGCCAGGAAGCACCAGGAAAGCAAAGGATTGCTTTCCAGAAAGGCATACTTTTCAATATGCACTAATATATAATAATGCACATATGATGGTTGTAAAAATGTACATCATGGTTTCTTCATAAGAATACAAAAAGAAAGTTCCACAGGTTTACCAAGGTCCAAGGTGTGAGATACTGTTCCAAATTCCAAACTGTTCTGCTCTGCCCTTGATAGAGTAGAGTGCAGGGTCGTTAATTAGGCTGTGTTGCTACATTAACGACCCAACCGTGGCAGTATGGGGGAAGGGCAGCAGTTGAACTGAGCTTACAGAAACTACAGCAGTGAATTGTTCTGACAGGTGAAAGAAAAAAATCTGAGTATCCTATTATTGCATCATACTGATTTTTGCCTCACACAAACATCTACAGTATTCTAATCACATAATATAAGTGTATTTAAACTGGCTAAAATAACTATTAATAGAAAATGTTTTGGATATGTGATATAGTAGTGATTCTTGTAGCTTGCAGTCACCTCTTAAGAATTCAAGAGGGTGCCCACTGATATGCCTCGGGCATTTTTAATTATTAACCCCTTAATGTCCAAAATATATATATAAAAAAATCTATACAAAATAGAGTTGTATGGTATTTAATGCAAGGGCAGTTCAGGCTCAAGGCCTACTGTTTTGGCCAGAGCCTGTGCCAGAGTGTTTGTGAGCTGGAGGCAGGTGGTGCTCAGTCCTACAAAGGTGACATCGATAATACTGAATTATGTGAGGCAGAAGAGCTGAAAGTGGCTGAAAGCAACAACCAAGCCTTCATCGCCTCCAGGTCCTTTAGACGAGCTATTCACAAATCTCCTACATACAGTGGGCTGCTGAAAATATACTGACTTGGAGGACCAATCTGCTCATTAAATCACAGTTTTTCCCACGTGCCATATACATACATATATTTATTGGGGATTTGAAAGTTTGAGTGTTACAATGATTATGAGTCGGGCTGTGTGCAATAATAGAACTTATTAGGCCTATACTGGGCCTTTAATTATTATTTAATTATTTATTTGCATGATTTGAGTTTTGTTTGCCGTGATTACTTTACTTTATTTTGCTTTATTTACATAAGTTACTTCCTTTGATTTGGAGTGGTTGATTTGCAGTGTTTGTTTAGTTTAGAGGACTCAGTAAATCTATTACTATTGTTTGCCTATACATCCGCCCTAGAGCATCATGATATATATTGATATGACTTAATATAACCCCTGCTTCCCTTCTGTATTTTAAAGTAGTCTTTCTAATTGTGAATAAACTTTACACTTTTGATACATCAGCCGCTGGTTCTATTCATACGGAGCCCGTACCTACAGTAACAGTATATGGTTCATGCTGTGGTTAATGTATTTATAGGATCTCTCACTCCTATATGTGATAGTGGGGTTGTTAAGTCATAATTGACCCAGTGTTACACTGTCAACAATTAACCAGGAACTGTTGGATGCAGTACAGTGCTTGTGGGCAATGTAAAAAAAAATCACATAACCATGCATTCATCTCTGGTCCTATGTCAAAGAAGCAGTCTTATGGGTGGGCCGGTAGGCTATAGGAAACAGGTGGTGAATAAATCTTTAGCAGTCTGCTCATCTTCACCATACTGGTAATCTGTGTGGTTTGCCAAGGTTAACCCACTGGGTTTTTCAAGAGGGTTCCCTGCCTTCAATTGTGATGGCATGCCCTATTTTTGTGGGCCTGGTCAATGCCCGGCCATCACCCACTCCTGCTTCCAAAATCTTGTTAGCCGAATGTAGTATTACGCAAGTATAGGGCAGTGCCCGATTAGCTGGGCTGTTGCATGCTGGTTATTTCGTTTGGGGCTACACATGCATTGACAGACAGGTCCTCAGCGATAGAACAGAGCTGAAATGGTCACCACGTACTGAAGTGCAAAACTACCTCCCCAACCTTTCCTCAGCAGCATTCAGCAGGCCGATGGAGTTAGGGACAAAGGAACATAAAGCAATTCTTATGAATGAGGGGGGCTTGCAGGCGCCCAGACGGTAACAGTATGTACTATGTACAGAGGGTGAGCTCTATCAGCTTAAATGGACTTAACTTTAGTGAACACCTGCTTATTATAGATGTGGTCTAGGCTGTTCATTTGGGTGCCAATCTCACAAGGGAGTTCTTATCCTTGACGCTAAGATTACCAAACCAGCGGATAATCAAGAAAGTAATAATAGACTCAACATAAGCACCATAGAGCAGTTTCATGAGAGTTTTATCCACATTGAACTTAGCCAGTGTCCTCAAACAGTGTAGGTGCTGTCAACCTTTTTTGTACAACATGCCAGTGTTGAGGTCAAATTTCAATTTCTTATCGATGATTGTGCCAAGGTACTTGTAGCTGGGAACAAGCTCAGTTTGTCTGTTAACAACAGTGCTTTGGGCAGCATATAAGGAGGAATAACAATACCGAGATCTCCATATATTGGCATAAATGTGACAAAGACAGATTAGATCTCAAATATCTGCATACCACAGGGTTGAAACGTATATGGGTTGGCTGTGGTCCTTCAGTGTATGTAACAATGTGATGTTGATGTTCTATCAGTCTGTAATGGCTAGCTCGCTGTTCTTTGCAAATGCACAGGGGGTTACATACATACATATATATATATACATCTATTATGTTATCTTATGATATCTTGCTTGCAAAGTAATTGGTGTCATTAGTAGTGACATGGTACTGACTCCTACAAAGACTAGTGCTAGGATGAAGACATGGATAATATACATAATACTAGGCGCATTTGTCACTATATTTGGCTTTTTTTCAGACCCCCCTAACGTCAAAATTAGTGAAAATCTTCTGGCGGAAAATCTGGTGCTTTTGAGTTGGAGCGAAATTGGTTGACAGTCACCAGAGACAAAACCCTTGTTTTTCACCATTTTTCCTCCTATGATAGAGTCCTCCTTCCTTCCTAGAAAGGACCATTGGTAACCAAATGGACCCCTTATAGATCTGTAACTCTTGAGAGCGTAAAATGAAACCAAATGGACCCTTACGGTCCATTTGGTTTCAGTTTACGCTCTCAAGAGTTAAATTATATTATATCTGAATTACCTAATTTTCAAGAATCGACACATTTAGAAAATGTAGAAGAAATGCTATTTTGACAAACTTTTTACCACTTATTTCACCTAAATTAGTCTGAGAGACTAAAATCGACATCAAATGGTGGTCATTGGCTAAAATGAGGAATAAATAATGGGCCCTGGTATGAAAATGGTTGAAACCCACTACTCTAGTGCATTTTGGATTTCGGCAGTTGGCAACACTGCTCGGCTAGGATCATCCCTGGGAGCTCCCTGGGGGAACGAGGAAGAGGCCTAACAAGTTGTTGTTGTTGTTGTACGCAATAAAAGGAAATGAAACCATCTCTAGATTCTCTACATCAGTGTCTTTCCACCTCTGGAACGTGCACGTATATTAGTGTTTACATTTATCTGGCTCCATCACAGATGCTGATTCTGGAAGGACATGTGAGGGTATAGTGACTTGTAGTAAATTCAACATTTGGCTCTGAAGACGCAAGTAAAAAGTGCTCCAACTTCTCTTGTATTATAATTGTTATATTCAATTTGTCCCACTGCTGAGCATAGTACAAATAACTGGCTTACACACTAAACCCACAGATGGCTCCATCCCAAAGGTACTTTATGGTAGGTTGAATCTGCTTATACAGTGTATCTACACAAGAGGGGGGGGAACAGGCAGCGCAAGTTCAAATTAAATGTTTTTATTCAAGTTGAACAAAAGACATGGTTTACAGGTCTATAGATGCAATAGATGCATTTGTTACATAATTACATTTTATCTAAATACTTTCATTATTAACGCTAGTTCAGATAAGCAACACACCAACATAGAAATAACTGTTAAGAATCTACAGCTTGTGGCCGGTCCTCACTATGCCCCAGAAACAAACAGGAGTGTGTGTGTGTGTGTGTGTGTGTGTGTTTTCCCGGTCCTCACTTTGTTTGTAAAAAATATTTTTAAAAAAAGAGGTTTTCAGCTAATCTAAGTGAGTGTTTGGGATAAGGGTGCCCCCAAGTCTCCAAAATGACCCTTGGTATTTTCGTAAATCAATCAGAAGTGGTGGTCCTCAGTCTGTAGGCATTTTACTGTAGACCTCACTATGGACCAAAAACAAGGATGTGTGTGTGTGTGTGTGTGTGTGTGTGTGTGTGTGTGTGTGTGTGTGTGTGTGTGTGTGTGTGTGTGTGTGTGTGTGTGCGCGCGTGCGTGTGTGTGTGCGTGTGTTGTGTGATTCTTGACATAGTTTGAGTTAAAAGTTTGGACATCAAGCGAGTTGATTGGGGATGGCATGGCTTGTCAAACTGAGGAAACGATTTGATTTGGCAGCGCTTCATATGCTGTTAGGGCAAGGGTTAACTTACTGTGAAGCAAATAAAATACACACAGGTTCTTAATGTTTTGTATTGCTGCTTTTCAATGTTTCAATCTTCATCAGGACTTTTTATTCCTGATCGACTTGATCACTATAGCTGTGCCACAACAATTCAATTCAATTACATTTTATTCGAATTCAGTGGGTTCCAGGTTTAAGTTCAAGTCAAGTTAAGTTCAAGCTTAGTGATATGGACACAAAACATAGTTCCCTGTGATATAGGGGTCAAAAATGAATGAAGGATGTGCTAATACTTTAGAAATGGGTGAACAATAGCAATTAAGTTTTAGTATTCATCATGCAACTAAAGCTGTGGGTGTGGCTTTAGTTCAGGTGGATCTCCACCCATCACCACCCACCAGGCAAACCAGGCATACTTAATGAACTGGTAGGGTGGAATCATAAAAATGACACTGTACACTTTTTGGGGAAAAATCTTACTTTTCATATAACATTAATACCTGATGATCATGTTTTAGGGTAGAAAAAATCATGGCACTCCATGGCCCGCAGCGGCGCCCACAAAATGACCGGAACTACTTCATGTTTCACCAAAACCAGAGCAGAACTTCCACCACAGGACTCTGGTAATCAATTAATACAGTTGCAACCATTATATTAATGGCAAGTATTTTATAGAGCATATAGAGCAAGTAAAGAATCTGACTCTTCTGACTCAACCTCATTTGGAACTATCATTAGATCACTTCCTGAAAATAGCTAGTATCTATGGCAACCAAAGGTGGCCCTTTAAAAGCTCAGCAAGGTTCTTCCTGATTGTCTCGATTTCCAGGCTTACATCCGTGGTGTGAAATGAAAGGCAGGAGACAGGGTACCCCAGAGAGACCATGCAAAGGTGGGACTTCCGTTTTTTTAACTTCACCCGGAAGTTACCATTTTTGGCACGGTGCTCCCAAAAATCTATATCCCGCGGAAACATTTTATTTCTCCCTTTGTGTTCGCGGAGCTGTTGTCGAATTTTAAAAGATGGAATCATGTGCACTTTGCTCGCTTTGTTCGTTGAAATCGTTATTTCTGAATATAAGAGTGAACAAGTCAAGTCGCTAGCGAGGACTGAACAGGCTTGTTTCGCTGGGGACTGTAAATACAATAACTTGCTCCTTCCGGCGGAAGTTACTAACACACATCCCTGAACTATCCCTATCCCTGAAAGTAAGTTATAGTGATAGTTATTATGTTTGGTGTGGACAGCTAATTTCTACACGGTCTCTGTAACCACTGGGCCTAACTAACTTCCTCCTAGTAGCAGAGATGGAGACAGAGTGATGGAGAGATGGGCTGACAGTCGGCAGCTGTGTAGTGTCCCCCTGGCCCCTCCCTGGCCCCTCGGCCAGGCTGGCTGTTTGAAGAGGAGCCAGGTGGACACAGGAACCAGCAGACAGACACTCACTGTCTGTCCACGTCTCTGCCTGACCAGCTGTCACTAGAACTGAATCTCTCTCTCTCTCTCTCTCTCTCTCTCTCTCTCTCTCTCTCTCTCTCTCTCTCTCTCTCTCTCTCTCTCTCTCTCTCTCTCTCTCTCTCTCTCTCTCTCTCTCTCTCTCTCTCTCGTGTTCGCATGTGTGCGCATGCACATTTGTAAACTTTAGAAATTAGTCTATGTAAATCATGCCATTTTCTGCAGTGTGTCTGTCTCCCAGTGATGAAATAGGGTTTCAATCTTATGAGTCCTGGGATGGTGGGAAGGTCTTCTAGATGAGTCCCAGGAACATTCCCATGAGTTCCACTTCAGAGATGTTAGGAGTTATATTTTGTCATTTTTACAAATTGCAGCATTTATCCTCCTATTTCATTTTATGTGGTTATAATGTGCCTATATTCATGTAGAAATGTAGGTCTATTTGAAAGAAATGAACATGGTGCATTAATATTAATATACTGTACATGCTGTTTACAGTGCTGGGTCCCTGGGATACAGAGCTTACTGTCCAGATGAGTTCCTGATCTATAAAACCGATCAATAGATAGATCAACAGATATACATATTTGGATGGTTTCTTATGGCAGGGCTTTGGGTTTTTGATCCCTCATGGCAACTCTTGGGTAACATAGATGTGTTACAGTCTTGCTTTGATACTGTATTACCACAATAGTTAGGGCAAGTCAGTAAAATGACGGAACTAAACCAAGACAATGCTTCAACAAAGTGTTTCTAATGGTGTCTAATAAGTTTGGAATGAATTTAGCATGAAAACCCCCTAGACATATCACATGAGCATGATAACATTGTGCATGCTTTGCGTTCTATAGGTCGTGACTATAGTACCCCGACTTTTACCTGTTTTTATTAGGTTTCCCATGGGTGTTGAATTTTAGTACATGTTACATTTTAGTACATGTAATTAGACACCATTAAAAACACACTGGTGAAGACATTTCTTGGTAACAATTTAGTTCCTAGATTGGTTAAATATCTATTTAAGAGTAGGACATGTGAGGTGCTGATGATGATCCCCTCAAATGTTTCATACACAGTGTTGGGCACTAACAAATTACGTCTTGCATATACTGTAATATTATTACCTTTTACAGCAAAGTAGTGCATATAACTGTCAAAATGGGTAATATGGAATATATTACTCTGCCAAAACACGCCTCATTACAAATGAGCTTTTTGTTGCATGTGAAAATAGAACAGATTTACAAGCTATCAACAGATAACAACAGAGATGCGCAGGCAGGCAGTTTGTACATCCTAATCCACCAGAGCATTCTGCACACATGACGTACATTACAAGTTGACATAGTTGTTGCTAAACAGATGTCTCTGTAAACAATGCCTCTATTCTCTTCTCTATTCTTTTGCAGGTTCTATCTCTATTCCTTTGTGGGTGGGAGGGGGGAACTTGGGAAAGTAATATGTAACATATTACTTTTTTATTCAAGTAATGAGTATAACATTGACTATAACATTATTGCTTTTTCTAAGGGGTAAGTAAAGTAAATATATTACTCTCCTAAGTAATACTACCCAACATTGTTCATCAATGGAAGATAATACTGCATGTAATATTTAACACTTTCTATTGGTATATTTGAGGCAGGGGCATATTGAGTTTGTTTTTTTTTTTTTTTTTTTTTTTTCCAGTATTGGGGATTTACAGTATATGAGCCTCAAAGTGTGGTTAAGGCCACATGAGAAACGATGCTGCATGCCGCACGTTCAGTGGCTGCAGAAGGAGGCGATACCTTGAGAATGGGGCTGCCCCGGCCGACCTCTCCCACTTCAGAGAGTAGTGTGCTGGTATCTTTGCCCGAGGAAGATGCAGCAGAGGGTTTTGAAACCGACGCAGAGTGGCAAACAGAGAGAGACTGAGAGACTGACCCGCAGCCACGGGGCCCCTTGATCTGGGTCTTTCTCAATCCCAACTTTCAAGTTCTCACTCCTCCCCTCAGGCAGGTTTTGTTATAGTGCCGGTCTGGAGTAGCCGAACTGTAGCGCTGCGGACAGCCTCGGGAGGGGATAAGCTTTCTAGCCAATCCAGTCTGGGGTCAGGTGCTGTTCCTCATGCCAGGGGCAGCTGTGTGCAAAATGTTTTCTGAAGGGACAGACATCCAATACAAACACATCCTCCTGCAACTCAATACAAAGAATTGACAATGTACCGTGGTATTCATCAGCTGCATAAAAGGAGCTCTTTTTTTTCATAGCTTGGTCTTGACCTTTACAACCCATCAACAAACCGCACACCTGTGGCACAGTGGAGGGGTTGCTTGAAATGATCTTGTTTAGTTGTTTCACTTCATGTGTAGGTTTTGTTATAGTTTTGTCTACCACTTCATTGCCTTCATATGTTGCACTACTGTTACTTGTTGCTTTATTGTTTGTCACTATAGATGACTGGGAAACGACCTATATGTCTCGACATTCATGTGACAACAAAAAAACCTTGAACCTTATGCTCACATTATCAACGCCTTTGAGAACTTCTTAAAAATGGTGGCGACCTGGGTCGAGGTCGCAAAATGATCTTGCTGTCTCTCGTCTTGCCCTGTTTCGCACTTCCTATAATGCTGTAACTGCACTCTGCTGTCACACAAAACTGAACTCTAACATGTTTACATGTCATGGCAATAAAGCGTTCTGATTCAGATTGGGGAAAAAGGAAGCAAAACATATTTTAACCATATTTTAACCTGTTTGCCCATATTCACTACTACATAATTTTGTAAATAAGATAAACATGTCTGTTACAATAACCAAAGGCACTTGGAATGTAAACACTCACTGTGACCTACAACACTATTTATTTTTGTTTTTCTTGTGTTTTGTCTCCAGCAAAGTGAGATAAGGCATTACTTTGCGTAGATTTCCCTTACCAAAGAAAGAGCTTTGTTAATAAACTCAGAGAGGTTAGATATCTTGTGAAGCACTAGTTGTCAATTTGCAAATGAATGCACTGCTGTGTGCCCGGTAATGGAACACTTAGTGCCACATTGATCTCACATCGCTCTTCCACAGTAAATGTTAAGTGCTTTACAGTATCCCGTGTAAAACGCGACCAAACACCCCAAATGATCCCAATGTGTGTGGAAACCATTGACAGTATGAACTGGGAAGGAGCATAAACTTGTGGATAGGCAGTTTGAATGTGGCTCAGAGAAGACACATTTAAGGGATTAGTTCTGACACTATCCACAATAAAATAACTAGGACTGCACTCTGACGAGTGCCTACTTGTGTGCGAGCATTTTACTTGCGTGAGCGGAGCAGGCGCAAGTTTGCACTCTACCGAGTGCTGATCTAGTTCTGTTCGAGCTTGATCATAACGGGAAGAATAGAGAGCGAGTGAGAGCTGGAGAGAAAGGAAAAACAAGATATAGGCAGGCCAAACGTTCAAAAGAAGAATAAGAAAAATATAGATAGCATATTGCATCATCATACATATGCAGAAGGCGCCATGAAGCAAGATTAAAAAGCAGCAGGCGGCAGCAGTGTTCTTAAGGTCACTAGAGCAGTGAAACATCAGGACATGTGCAACAATAGAAAGGTAAATGCTAATAGTTTGCAAAAGTAAATCCATATAATACTACAATACCTGGTGAACAACATCCTACAATACCCAATACCAACAATCCACATTTTAATTTGACCCTATTTGACCCCAAATGGACCCTTGCAGGTCATTTGTACCATATCAGGGATAAATACTATAACTAAATCAGCACTCGCTAGAGTGCAAATTTGCGCGTTGCGCACCAGTAGGCCATGGCCTACTCGTGCATGAGCAGAGTGTCCTAATACTCATGACATTAGCAATAAAGGTCTCTTACTCACGAGGGACCGCCGAGCCCCGAACATCAAGCACTGCACACCGTTGGCCCTACTTGCTCCCGCTTCGCTCACTCAAGTAATTATTATACATACAGCACATGTATGTGCACTAGACCAGTGGTTTTCAACCTTTTTGATACCAGGGCCCACCATTTCTTCAGCATTTGAGCCACGGACCACCAATTGAGGATATTTTTAGACCCACAGACCCCAAAACTAAAGATATCTTTTGCTTCTGTCCATGACCATTAATCTTCCAGTTGTGTAGATTTGGACTAATTCACATGATGGATATCTTAACTCTTGAGAGTGTAAAAATGAAACCAAATGGACCCGCAAGGGTCCATTTGGTTTCATTTTTACATTCTCATGAGTTACATCTGATTAACCAACTTAGCTGGGGACCACCTGGAACCCTCTCAAGGACCACTGGTGGTCCCCGGACCACCTGTTGAAAACCCCTGCACTAGACAAACTCCATTGTATGTCGGAGGCTTTGTTGGCAACACCATGAAAAAATAATCAAATAATGCAGTGATGCATGCCTATTTTTTTGCGTAAACATGAGAACGTATCGACTGTCACTGGTCTTATCAACTGGTGCTGTTTGTGCTGTGCTATGTGGGTGCTCAAAATGTCACTTTTTATTAGAAACCCCGTCTGTAAACCACATTTTTCATTACAGGACAGTAAATATTTGAACCAAGCTGAACTGAGAGTGAGAGTCGAGATGGCCATCGCGACGTCTCGGTGCTCTGGTCATTTGTCTGGATGACACGGCGTGAATAACGCTCATACTCAGGCCCAGATAATGCTCTCCTCCTTTCCCCGGGAAACAATTAGGCCTTGTGGCAACACATCTGAATGAAATCGCCCGCCCCGCACCCATCGATTTATTTATTAATGTCTCCAAGCTAATCTACATTTGGAAAATGAGCGGGGCAATGAAAGGTAACCAGGCAACAAACGCCCAGTGATATGAATCCAATCTATGGCGGTGGAAATGAGATATTTCCATTTGTGTTTAATTGGAGTTGCAATTTGTTTGTTTCATCCGATCCGCCATCCGTCATCTGTTGCTGTTTGAAAGGTTGACCCGCATGCAACACCCTCCTCCTCTTCCTCTCCAGGGGCCGACCTAACATTTCCTAATTTGGGGGGCAGGAGAAAATGGTATGGGGGCGGCTTCATCGCCCGTGTCGCTTCGCACCACGGGCGATGAAGCCGCACCCATACCATTTTCAGTTACAGGACTTTTATTAGTCAAGTAAAGCATCAATAATAACATCAGTTGTTGTTGAAGTTGCAACAGGCACCCAGCCTGCATAAAGCTAAAGGTCTGACACAGAGAGTTTTCTGTTTTCAATGATGAAATGCTGTTGGTTTAGTGGTGCCACAATTGTAGTTACTTAGTAGCAGTAGTAGTGTTTCAAATCAATTTAAATATAAGAACTTTAATTTGAAATATTTGTTTTGCATGCCATCGTGTTTGGTGGGGCAGACTGGGCATTTAGGCATTGCCCCCCATGCCCATGCCTAGATCCGCCCCTGCTCCTCTTCATGGCTGCATTTCAGGTTCATTTCAGTTCTCCATAAATACTGCCTTGCAGGTGAATTAGTCTTTACCTCATGCCCTCTCCGCTCCATCCTCGAGACCCTTTGTGTCCAAAATGAAAAGTGCTTTTGATTTGCCGCCCCGGCCCTGTCCATTTCTGAGGTTTATAAGTGAGGTGCTAGAGGTCCCAGCTCTATAATTTCATTCACTCATCCACAATGAAATCATTTACTCAGATCCTCAAATGGTTTCAAATGCACCGCACGCTTTTTTCCCCTTCTTTTTTTTGTCTGTGGCGCCGGGGTCCCCGATAATGTAGGTCTTAACTAGAATCCCCTTTCACCGGCGTCCCCTTAATCTTTTTACGTCTGAATGACTGACTCCAAAAGGATTTTAAAGACCTAATTTAATCCACAGCCTAATTTCAAACTGACTGTCACATTAACACACAAGCACGCGCACGAGCACACACACACACACACACACGCTCAGTCTGCTCCACTGGCCGGCAGAGGAACCTGGGGAAGAGGCAGTGGACCGGGCAGTGAGGTAGTCTCCAAAATCTACAAATGCCATTATATAGAGAGAGTCATCCTGTTTTTAATTTCCGTTCATGAAAATATACTTTAAAGTTATCATTGTACTTCTTTTCTTTTTTCAATTTCTGCCATTGAACATATACTACGTTGTATATGTTCAATGTAATGTGTATGGAATATCAATGGAATAACAATGGAATACGTATACTATACTGTACATCAAAGCAATGTGTCCAATGTGTCCAGCTGTCTATGTTTTGCTTGTTTTGTTTCCCCAAAATCTTTAGTTTTTGGGGTCTGTGGAGCTAAAATGTCATCAAATGGTGGTCCGTGGCTCAAATCCTGAATAAATGGTGGTCCCTGAGATGAAAAAGGTTGAAAACCCCTGATCTAAAAGACCCTCCCTGAATCCCAGGACTCATTAGACTAAAAACATAGAGCGTAAACATGAAACCAATTTGGTCCATTTGTATATCAGTGCAATACCACTTCAGAAATAGTTTCCTGTCAATGGCCGTGCAACTCCCTTGGAGTAGAATCGCTGTGTGTGTGTGTGTGTGTGTGTGTGTGTGTGTGTGTGTGTGTGTGTGTGTGTGTGTGTGTGTGTGTGTGTGTGTGTGTGTGTGTGTGTGTGTGTGTGTGTGTGTGTGTGTGTGTGGCTGTTCTGGGTCTGGTGGAGCTGTTCCTGCGACCCGATTACAGATAAGCGGTTGAGGATGGATGGATGCATGGATGAACAAGATGTACTAAATATGTTTCATTGATTCATCGACTGGCTACAGATTAGGATGCGTTTGCGTGACTGTAAAGACGAAAGGGAACTGGGGTGGAGGCTTCACATCGGCTTTATCGCTTAATCATGAAAAGAGAATCTGTTCCAGACAATTTTGACCGGGAGCATTCGCAAATTGTGGAAGGCAACAGTCGGCCACGCCAGGCTAATGCGAGAGTGACTGGTTGCCATTTGCTATTAGGCAATCCAGTAACGTACTTCCTGTCTGATGCCGCCAGTCATAATAGTCTCTAATGAAAGATATTAGTGTAAATGATGACAACATCCATACATAGCCCTTCATTTCTATTCTGTCTGAGAAGTGGAATCTGCCACCAAGCACGAAACAAGATCCGTCACCTGCTGCTGCATAGGTTGGAGAAGTTTGCAGACAGTATAAAAGTGAAATACGTAGGGAAAGAAAATACAAAATGAATGTGTCATTTCAAGTGACGTGTAGACAATAAAGGAAAAAAAAAAAGTTAAATTGCATGGAAATCTGCCAGGATAAGAATGGATTTTACCCCTTTGCTCTCTCCCTTTTAAACCTATTTTGTCAGGGGAATATCTTGTTTTGCATTTCTTGCCAGCTGGTGTCAATATGGCTAAAGCAGTCGTCTGCTTGGAGCTGTTATTTAAACGTAGCCTTAAAAACAAGCTCTCCCACTGAAGGAGCTCACCTCAGCCTCCTGAAGTCATTTGTAAACTGTCAATCTGAATTTGTGTCCCAGATGCACACAGACTTTCTCCACGATCTCTTGCCAACCGGCAAAGAGCAGCTGGGAGATGGCAAACAAGAGATAGGGAAGAAACGGAGACCCGTCCCTAAGCTCTGGTGCGAAAGAAGCGTGATCAAGATGGCGTGTTGTCTTCAATGCTAACTCTAATACTATAGGGCAAAGTGAAACTTTGGAACTGCTCAAATGAGCTACGGTGGCGCCGTGTGTAAATGAGTGTTGCTAAATGACATGACAGCTGAACATCACAAGGGACAGCCATGCCAGCCGCTTCAAGCGATAATTCCCAGTTGGTTGCTTATCAAGCCGATCTTCTCGACTGGCTGCATGTAGTCTTGTCAAGACGAAAACCCGGAAATCCTCGATAAGCACTGCTCGTTGGCCGCCTTGTTTTAAGCAGTGTTTGCAGTGCAACATGCTCGTGGTTATGGTGAAGGTTAGGGTTAGAGGAGGCTTGTCATTTTAGTAGATACTGACCAAAACTACCGATTAAAGTTGACGAACGTGCGTTATATGTAACTGATTGCAACGCAACGTGCTTGCTGTGCGGTTGGCGGCTGGGTTGAGGACGTTGATCAGCTGTTGTCGGCAGCATGTGACAAGACCTGACAAGATTAGCTTGATAAGCAACTTCCAGTACTGGGAATTATCGCTTGATATTGGTTATCAGCCATCCATGTTGAGCCATGCCGAGCCATGCCGAGCCATGTCTGTTGGCAGTGGGATGTCACGACGTAGCAGCCATGGTGGGGTCACGGCGTAGGATGACCAGATCCAAAGTGTTCATTTGAGGGACAGGAAAGAGTGGGGAAACAGGGTTATCAAATTATCTTGATGTCATAGACATAGACATAAAAAATAATTCAGGATTTCAATTCAAACTATGGCAAAAAATAGCTGAACTACCTCCGCAAAATGAATCAAAGTGTGTGAAAAGTCTTAGAAATGCGGGACTGTCCCACGCAAAGAGGGGCGTCTGGCCACACCTATCAGGGGCGTGAGAACAGCAATAAAAAGTGGAAATAAACTGGAAATAAAATTTGAAGCCAACAGAAAGAAACAAATCAACACAAGAGACAATCCATCAACTCGACACTATTTGAAGAGCACTTACTCAACCCCCCACTATCCGTCTTTACTAATACTGACTTGGATTTGTTTCTACTACGTTGATTAATTCTGAAAGATGCATTGTCCCTTTAGGATAAATGCTTTGTACCTTGGCCTCATTTAATCCCCACCCCCCCAACCCCTCCCCCATGCAGCCTTGTCAGCTTTGGCTGTAAATACCGTCTGTCTTACCGTTTTGTTTTGACATATTAAATCTGTGTGGATGTGTAATTCCCAACCTGACTTGTGGAGTTGTTGTTGTTTCTCTGACAGTGGTTTGACAAAGAGAAGTGGCTTAATGCACTCTCACTTAATCCTTTCGCAGTGCTCATTATGGTGGGATGGCCATGTACCAGCCAGCCACACACACACACACACACACACACACACACACACACACACACACACACACACACACACACACACACACACACACACACACACACACACACACACACACACACACGGACAAAACACATCTCTACTTCATGGTTATATCTAATGTGATGGATTACACCAGGATTAACTCTTCATCTCTCCATCATGGGGTGGGGGTTAATCTCAGCGCTGTCTTGTAGGTCAGGCAGGGATTGGGTGGCCTGCAGGGGTTACCTCTGCTGCTGGAGGAGAACAAGATGTTGTTTAAAGAAAAAAAACATTGGCCTTTTCAAGGTTTCACTTTGCCCAGGCATGCACACACTTATACGCTCTATACTTATTATTAGCCGTGACCTGAGTTGGCTCTGCAATTTGAAGCACTTTTTTTTATTCCTGGCTAATAAGACGTTCCTTAAAACGGTAACAGGAAGACGCTGCCCCCAAAAAAGTAGATCGGTCCAATGGCGACTTTTCCACATAGACTTCTTTATTTTAGATTTTTTTTTGTAATAACAGGTTATAGCATAATGTTTATAAAACCCTTTATTTTAGGTCATTTAGTACAGCATGAACCCAGCTTTGATGATTATAAATCCATTTTAGATCGTTTTGTGGTACTACTGTGTGAGCCTACAGCCTAAACATTAGAGACTTTAGCTGTCAAAGTGCAATAATTTAAAACAGATGTTCACAAAAATATCTTGTTATTTGTACCGTCCCCATTGCAAACAATGTCTTTCAAACGCGAGTTTGTCCCTCTTTCAAGCTGCAACCACCCTCCCGAGCACTCAGTTTTCTGAGCCCTCAATGACGCAACATTTTGGCTGGCCCAACTTTTATTTAGGCCAGCCATTCTGGTATTCCTTTAAACTTTACTTGCCTTCTATAACTAAAACAAGATCAAAGATAAAAACACCTGCAATATATAATTTATTTTATTTGCCATTTATTTCATGAATAGAGAATTTGTCACTCCTGTCACATGTTGATGATGCATATTGTATGTCCATGAGTGCTCAAGCAGCACTATGAAATATATAACACACATGCTAATAAGGCATTTTAGTGATTTGATGCTCATAATAAATTCAGAAAGTATTACATTAGTCTACTTTTCTGCTAGCATAATGCATTTCACATATTCCATAGAGCAAGATCACACATGGACATATGACATAATCAACCTACGATAGGAGCAGTCCCTATTGAGTTATTTTAGTTACAGTTTTGGTGCAATGGAACACGTTGTGAGCTTATACATTTACTATTTTCGACAATGATCCTCCATAAAGCATGGCTTGGCAATAACAACTGATACAACATTTGTTATTTGTTTCTATTTTTTTTAGAAGATGACACTGTATAGTGCGAAGAACTATAAATGAAGTTGTTTGCCAACACAAGTCAGTCAGCATTGACTTAATAATACGAAATAATAGCAATTCTGACGGATCAAAGTTTGTCTGCTCCGCATTCTATTTCGCCCACACAACGCACACTCTCTCTCTAGTTAGCAGAAAGTAAGAATGTGTTAAAACCTAAAGCAGGAAAGAGAACCTGTTACTTACTAAGGAGTGGGAGTCTGAGATTCTCTGCACGAGCGGGAAGTTGTGTCAACCTGTTATGTGGGACTGCAGCTGTTCTTTTGTCTCTATGCACAAGGACGTTTTTTACAGTTTCTTTAATTTAATTTAAACGAAAGCATTGTCATTCCAATTCCTAAGCATTTGAAATGGGGCTCTGGGCAGGAGGGGCAAAATCCATTTGTGACCGTGACGGCCGTTGCGACGGTTTTATAACTGTTGACTGTTATGCAAAACAGCCCCGACTGTTAAGCAAAACAGTCATGGCTGTTTTGCTTAACAGTCGAGCGTTTTGCATAACAGTTGCTACTGTTTTGCATAACAGTTGCGACTGTTTTGCATAACAGTTGCGACTGTTTTGCATAACAGTCGCAATTGTTTTTGCATAACGGTCGCAGCAGTTGCATAGCGGTCAAGGATTAAGCATATGTTTTACTGAGGTTATGTTATCCAAAACAGTCACGACTGTTATGCACAACGGTCGACTTCAGGAAAACAGTCTCGACAGTTACGGTTGTGACAGTTATGAAACTGTCACGAATGCCATCGCAGTCGCAAATGGATTTCGCTGTGTGCATGAGAGTTTGAAAACCCCCGCTGTACTTTGAAGAATATGCATAATGTAAACAAATGTTTGTTTTAGTTTTTGTGCAAATGAGTACCAATACTATACAACCAAAGCACTGTTTAGAGCAGCGCAGTTTAGTAATTTGAATGGAGTAATTGAAGTAATTTGAGTGGGAGCATTCAAAATAAATGGACACGTATAGGCGTCCATGTATTAAAAACGAACCCCCGTAAGGTCCATTTATTTATTATGAATCCATTTGGTTAGTACTCACTCAGATGTACAACTGGATGAATTAACGCTGAAGATTTTACTGTGTGCCATTCACTGCCAAAGATTAGCCAACAAAAGTAGATAGGCTAGCAGAGTTCATAAAATTAAAATAATTGCCGGAGTATGGTTTCAGCAAGAGGCCGTAAAGCACGGAGTAGAGTTTAAACAACTGACTTATGTTCTCACTCTTGTAAACTTTACTGGTGCAGCACAGCAGATGGAATTATCGCCCCAGGGCTTTTATTCACATCCTGCAGTGCCTTTATACATTTTGATGTCTTTTTATTTTCTTTACACATTGTAATTACATTTCTGTGACATATGAAGAGTGTGCACTTGTGTTTCGGTCTCCTCTGCCGGTGTGTGCGTGTTTTTTTTTATATTATTGTGACATCTTGTGTAATTTGTATACATAAGGGTGTGTGTGTGTGTGTGTGTGTGTGTGTGTGTGTGTGTGTGTGTGTGTGTGTGTGTGTGTGTGTGTGTGTGTGTGTGTGTGTGTGTGTGTGTCCAACTAGCTGTGACCCAGGCTAGACAGCAATGCCCCGAGGTCTCAGTGAAGCACTTTGTCTCTCTGCTCTTTCTTTCTCCATCCACCCGTCCATCCATCTCTCTCTGTCCATTGAATCATCTAAATCAGATTAGCACTGACATATGCTATGGCCATTAAGACCACACACACACACACACACACACACACACACACACACACACACACACACACACACACACACACACACACACACACACACGCACAGAGAGAGAGAAAGCACTGCAGGGGCCTAATGCCCCCCGGTGGGTCTCACTGACACGAACCGAGCAAGATGGAGAGCCCACCTCATGAGCACAGTCACATATACGTGTACGCACACAGGCCACACACACACACACATGCACACACCCGGCCCGGATGTAACATGTCCTACTTGTGTGTGTGTGTGTGTGGGGGGGGGGGGGGGGGGGGGGGGGGGGGGGGGGGTAGGAGAAAATATTATGGGGGGGTGGGGGTTCATTGTCCACGCCGCCAGACAAGTGTGAAGTTAACAGCTTCTCTGTGAAACCCACGTTTAACGTCTTTTTGCGCAATGGTCGAGGCTGCCTAACCCATGTCACCCGTCTTTTATGTTTAATGTTACGGTAAAAATCCGTCATCATTGTCAACATAGGGTTAATGTCAGGACTAGATTCGGTCATGGCACACACTGTCATATAAAAAGCCAGCCTTTCAAAATACCATAGCTGTGTTTTGGCCCTGGAAGCGTGGTGGAGATAGGTTGCCTCCTCACATTAGCTCTGTTTGTCTGGGAAACGCGTCTCATAATGCTCTGGAAGTACATTTAACTGTACTTCTTGAACATTACTATCTTGGTAAAATGGAGCTTTAATTTCCCTTAAGGACGTTTCCCAGCAGCCGTAGGAGGCGTTTGTAGCTGCTGGATGGTGAAGTGGTTCACAGCATAATGTGTTTTTATGAGCAGCTATTATTTCTAACAACCTCAGTGGGTTCAAGTCGTCGGTGCTGCAGAGGCGCAGGAGAAGTACAGCCGTTCAAAACGCTATTAGCCACTATTTGTTGCATGACAATACATACCTGTTGTGACGCCGCGTGTTGGAAAGCTGACCTGCAGTGCATCCGCCGACACATGGCGGCTGGCACAAAGCACACATGGTGTGAGACATTCCTGCAGTTAATGTGACATTGTAGAATAATAAAGTGGGGGCATAAAACACTAGAGTACCCTAAAGGTTTAAAATGTGGGGCAGGTACAAGGTTTCCAATACCCACAATAAACTGATCATAATCATTTTATAGGAGCATTCAGTGATTTGGAAAACCCTCCAGTTCCCCCCCGGTAACAAGTTTTGATATAAAATACACAACAGTGACAATTTTCCCTATTTGGCATTATAGGGTATGGCCATACCATACTCATAGCGGGACAGTCAGGCATTGTCCCTTCAACTCTACTTGAACCCTATTTGGTGGTAAGAACATTCGTCCCCAATAGCAGATCTACAAGCTCACATGCATTGAAAGCCTGCAGTGCAGAGAGTGGCAAAGATATTTAGTTTAGAGCAAAAATTGAAAAGTTATTTGTATCTGAAGTGGTGTTTTCTGGGTAGTTAGAGTGTGATGTCTTATTATCAGGTAATTTTTGCACTGTTGCTGTGCAAAGATGAGTAAAATTAGCAGCAGAATAGAGACACTTTTTTTTTTTTTTTTTTTTTTTACTTTTTTTTTGTCAAGCACGAACACTGTTGCAAAAAATATTATACTTATGTAAAACACATATCTGAAGCAGACATACAGTATTTTCGCCCAGCCTAATATTGCATTTGCAATTTTGCTGTGTAGCATACTATTCCTCTGAGAGAAAAATGTTTATTATTATACCAACTCCCGTTCATTGCTGTTTGTATAGTATGGCATATAAACTGCTTGTGGTCAATTGAGGGTCATTATTTGGAACTCTGCAAACCTACAAAATGTTCTTGATCAAAGAATGAAGAGTTGAATTTAAAAAAAATGTAACAGGCATACAGTAAACAGGATTTGAAGCAGTGCAGGCCTGGCTATTTGTCTTGACTGAAAAGTACCATTTCTGTAATCCCTTGTTTTGCTTCCTCTGCACTGTTCATCTTTCATAGCAGAAAGTGTGGATGAACTGAAGAGAGGAGGGAGGCACAAAAGCGTGGGATTGTAGGTGTTATTCTTTTTCGGAGCAATGATAATGTCACTACGACTGTAAATGGATTCCGCTTACTTGATAGTCCCCCCCCCCCCCACCTCCTCTTCTTTCACCATGCATTTTTCACCTGTTGTTTGTTTTTTCGGCTTCTGCTTCTAGGTCTATTATCAACGGAAGAGACCCGATGTAATGTTGGTGACACTCTCATAATAAGATCAAAGCCCAGTCAGGCATGTAAAAAGCAATATGTACATCAAAGTGCTTCTAGCTCAGCCCTGATCAGCCTAGACACATGCACATGCACATGCACACCTACACAGCACACACACACACACACACACACACACACACACACACACACACACACACACACACACGCATACACACACACGCATACACACAGACAGACAGACAGACAGACAGACAGACAGACAGACAGACAGACAGACAGACAGACAGACAGACAGACAGACAGACACTCACTCATTCACGGATACATGCACACACGTGTCATGTGAATTTGCACATGTCACATAGGCTCACCACAAGAACTGTAGGAATACAAAGAAGCTTTGATGGAGCATAAGGGTATATTATGCACCCATACTGTACATGTTTCTGTTATTAAGAAAAAGTCACGCAACACCGGTTTTGTTTCGAGGATACGCTATTTAGGCTGGTGGCTGAGGTGGCTCTGCATTCATCATTCACTTTAACCTCGTACCTTGTCTGATACCATATAGCTCCACCATGACCGTGTCGGATTAGTGGCGCATAACAATGGAAGAACTCATGTACTCAGGCCTGTAGCCAGACCCTGGAAAATACTGAGGGCAAACTAGCGTGACCAAGGCAGTGCGGTGTAAATTAACGATCTAAAGCAGGGGTTTTCAACAATTTTGATACCAAGGACCACCATTGGATCTCATCTGGATCTCGCAAACAAAACAGTGTAGACTTCTTAATTATGTGGTGCCAATTCAGATGATGACTATTTTAACTCAAGAGTTACATCTGGTTAACCAACTTTCCATTATTTAGCTGGGGACCACCTGGTACCCTCTCAAGGACCACTGGTGGTCCCCGGCCCACCTGTTGAAAACCCCTGATCTAAAGGGATATTTCATTTCTATCTATACTCAGCCTTATGTGAACATCCCAGACAGTTTATAAGTTACTTGATTCAGCAGTTAAATATTGGTTCATTTTAGCTGTCGCGCTCTCTTTTCATACAAACTTTTTTTTTGGTGACTGATATTGTCCTCTTATTACATGAGGGAGCCATGGAATTTCATTCACAGTTTTCATTTATTTTTATAATATTGCTCTGGAAAATGTAGCAGCCGCGGCACGACACGGGTGGGGCCAAACGAATAATACAATATTTTTAAAATAAATGAAAACATAATTAAACATAATGTCGATATGGCACGCCGACTATCAAGGAAATAAAGACATGGCATTTCATCTGGAAAAGGGTGCATATGCCAGACGTAGTTTATAGAAAAGCGCTATAAAAATGCAAAGAAGATGAGTTCGTCCCCCCCTCATTATCTTTGACACACCGCACGAAATGTATTCATTTCCTGGGTGTGGCTACCTACGGCCATGCTTGCCCTACGATAGCACTGGGTTGGAAAACAGTGATCCAAATCCATAATCAATCCAAATCAATATAGCTTATCACAAGAATGACTGGGGTAGCAGTTATACCTTAAAAGACGGGGCATTCGCGGTCAAATTTGACCGTCCTCACCCTCTTCCCCCTCCTCCCCCGCTACTCCTCACAGAAGGATTTTTCGCACCAGTCTAATGGGTAATTTACATTTCAATTGTTGTCGCGTCGGGTGCGGCCTCTCTCTCTCTGTCTCTCTCTCAGCACTAAAGCTAACTAAACTTCGTCTTTGTAACTTTTCCACATTTTCAACTGTTTTTATTAGACCCGCAAAAGGTTTTTAGTCCATTTAGTCATTTCATTTTATCACGTGCAGCTGCGATGCGGCAACGCGGCCTAAGCACGCAGCAGACACATGCATGAGTAGCCTATTCTCAAACGATTAGGCTATAGATCTTATTTTCAAACAATAATACCTCGGTCAATTCTCAATCATTTCTTACCATTCAACATGTTATGTTGAAAAAAATGTTCCTTGTTTTTTTTGCTGTATGTGGCGTGCATTTATCCCAAGTCTGCGAAATGTTATAAAGTAAATGGCAAAAAAGTCGGGCATTTGCGGCAAAAAATATATGTTTTTTGATCATTCATTTCTCGGTCAATTCTGGACCATTTTTTACATTTCAAAGTGCAGCGTGATGGGAAAAGCCTTCTCTCTCAGATGCTGTATAGTATATGTGGGTAGGTGTTCTCTACGATGCGGGATCGAGCAAAATGTAAGGGTCGGGATTTCGGTGGAAACGTCCCTTCTTTCTTGCTTCTTGCTTTTTTGCGTATTTGCAGAGCCGGCTAAAAGGCTGTGCACAGGGGGGGGGAATGCCCCCCTAAACGCCCAAATACGTTGTATAACGCATAAGGTTTTCGCCCCCCAATTGTGAAACTTTATATCGGGGCCTGACAAAAGCCGCCAGAGAGAGAGAGAGAGAGAGAGAGAGAGAGAGAGAGAGAGATGCTTCTTCGTGTGGGGATTCGGTGTGTGTGTGTGTGCTTGAGAGAGAGAGAGAGAGAGAGAGAGAGAGAGAGAGAGAGAGAGAGAGAGATGCTTCTTCGTGTGGGGATTCGGTGTGTGTGTGTGCTTGAGAGAGAGAGAGAGAGAGAGAGAGAGGGAGAGACTGACTCCAACATGCCAAATGATTATGTCTGTTGTTGCTCAGTCATTATTGGTTAGATTAGTACAAGCTAAGCGTGAGTGTGAATGCAGCAACATTTCCCAATTGGGGGGACAGGAGAGAATGGTATGAGTGTGGTTTCATCGCGTCACGGGTGATGAAGCTGCAAATGTAAGTGTCGGGATTTCGGTGGAAACGTCCACCGAATCCCCACACGAAGAAGCATCTCTCTCTCTCTCTCTCTGGCGGCTTTTGTCAGGCCCCGATATAAAGTTTCACAATTGGGGGGCGAAAACCTTATGCGTTATAGCCTACAACGTATTTGGGGCGTTTAGGGGGGCATTCCCCCCCCCTGTGCACAGCCTTTTAGCCGGCTCTGCAAATACGCAAAAAAGCAAGAAGCAAGAAAGAAGGGACGTTTCCACCGAAATCCCGACCCTTACATTTTGCTCGATCCCGCATCGTAGAGAACACCTACCCACATATACTATACAGCATCTGAGAGAGAAGGCTTTTCCCATCACGCTGCACTTTGAAATGTAAAAAATGGTCCAGAATTGACCGAGAAATGAATGATCAAAAAACATATATTTTTTGCCGCAAATGCCCGACTTTTTTGCCATTTACTTTATAACATTTCGCAGACTTGGGATAAATGCACGCCACATACAGCAAAAAAAACAAGGAACATTTTTTTCAACATAACATGTTGAATGGTAAGAAATGATTGAGAATTGACCGAGGTATTATTGTTTGAAAATAAGATCTATAGCCTAATCGTTTGAGAATAGGCTACTCATGCATGTGTCTGCTGCGTGCTTAGGCCGCGTTGCCGCATCGCAGCTGCACGTGATAAAATGAAATGACTAAATGGACTAAAAACCTTTTGCGGGTCTAATAAAAACAGTTGAAAATGTGGAAAAGTTACAAAGACGAAGTTTAGTTAGCTTTAGTGCTGAGAGAGAGACAGAGAGAGAGAGGCCGCACCCGACGCGACAACAATTGAAATGTAAATTACCCATTAGACTGGTGCGAAAAATCCTTCTGTGAGGAGTAGCGGGGGAGGAGGGGGAAGAGGGTGAGGACGGTCAAATTTGACCGCGAATGCCCGTCTTTGTAGGAAGTTCCGCATCAAAATTCATATTTAGAAATTATTACAAACGAAAAGAAAAACATAGATGATTTGAATTGCATATTTAGGAAAAGTCATGCAAGGGGGACCTTTTCAGACCATCACAGGCAGAGAAAATCCACTTCAAAATCTCAAAAACGATCGAAATGACCTCTCAGGCATTCTAGTGTTATATGACAGTGCAGCCCAGGGGCTCCATTTTCTACCATACCATTTTTGGTTACAGGACTTTTATTAGGAAATTAAGCATCAATAATAACATCAGTTGCTGTTGAAGTTGCAACAGACACGCAACATGCATAAAGCTAAAGGTCTGACTCAGAGAGTTTTCTGTTTTCAATGATGAAATGCTATTGTTTTAGTGGTGCCACAACTGTAGTTAGTTAGTAGCAGACTAGTCATTTTAAATCATGACTAATCATGACTAATCATTTTAAATATAAGCACTTTAATTTGAAATACCTTGGGCCATCATGTTTGGTGGGGCAGACAGGGCATTTAGGGGGGTCATTGCCCCCCCATAGCCCATGCCTAGATCCGCCCCTGGTGCAGCCCGTTAAAAGCGGGGCCTATTTACATAGGCCCTGTATGCACCATCACATACGCGAGGGAAGCAGTTTCTCTCCCTATCCACTCCGGCTATGAGGGAGGGGAACTGCCGTCTTGGCACCGCACACCTCACCTCATCTCACCCGCAGCACCGCTGCGAACCGTGCAATTTCCACACATGTCATCACCCGGACCCCTCCCCCTCGTGCTCAGGGTCAAAGGCGAGAAATTCATACGGAAGGCACGGAACGGCTATCAGTGGAGTTTGTTTACTGGAGATGAGATGAGCGAGGCGGCCAGCCGGCCGACGGGCCGGTCAGCCGGGCGGGGCCTTGTGACTAGTGGAGCCTTGGCTTGGCGTCCATCAGCCACCCTGTGGATTGGACACAGCAGTCTGGGAGCTGTCAGTGCAAATCACATCCAGCACTGGACAGCAGTGTGAAGGGCAGGGATAAACCCACAGAGAGCACAATGGAGAGGTGCATGCAGTGTGCACACACAGACGC
Organism: Benthosema pterotum; assembly: GCA_039105355.1. Taxonomy (NCBI): domain Eukaryota; kingdom Metazoa; phylum Chordata; class Actinopteri; order Myctophiformes; family Myctophidae; genus Benthosema; species Benthosema pterotum. The sequence continues at coordinate 12,250,580 of CM076984.1, read as the reverse complement.
ATGCACGGACGCATGCACGCACACGCGCACACCCCTATATATTGTACCTTTGCAGTCAAACTTTAACATGACCACCCCCGGGTCGGCTCCCCCAAGCAAATTAGGAGGCAATTTTCTGCAGTCTGCACCACTGTGCCAACAGCCATTGTTGGGCAAACTACTCAGATACACTTGCATACCCACAAGCAGTGTTGTGCAGTAACAAATTACATATTACTGCAAGATTATTACCTTTTCCAGCAAAAGTAGTGTAACAATATTACTCTGCCAAAATGGATGTTATGTAATATGTTATTGTGAAAATACAACAGGTTTACAAGCTATATCAACAGAGATATGACAGAGATGTACAGTAGTTTTATCCTAATCCGCTGTAGCATTCTACACACGTGACGTACACTGCAAGTTGTCGCTATACACGTTGTGTTGTACAACTCTGTTCTTTTGCGGGTGGGAGGTAGCCTGGATTCCAGCCCAAATTGCTCCGTTCTGCACATCTGAAATGGCACTTTGCAAATCAGCCTGGCCAGGAGCCTATATCCCCATGGGGTAGGTGGGGTATATGATGGTTGAAAATGAAATGCAGCCAAAGCTTCAGATTGGTCTATAGTTTGTTTGAGGGGAAGAAAAACACTAGTTTAGTTTCGTTGGAACAACATCCAATCAGAAACAACGTTGGTACGTAACAGACATCAGGGAAATTCGAGTCAAGCAGGCTCTGGCCTGACTAATTTGCAAAGTTTGCGCGGAACGGAGTGAATCATGAGCTGGAACCAGGCTAGGTGGGAGGAGGGAAGTTGTAACATATTACTCTTTGATTCAAGTAATATAATGTTACGTTGTACTACTTTTCCTAAGGGGTCATAAGTAACATAAAGATATTACTCTCCTAAGTGATATTGCCCAACACTGCCCACAATGTGCAATGGGGAGAGCATAATACTTCACAGTAGTTCACTCTACCTCCCCCCTACTGAATGACCGGCGTCCTGGCCAACCAGTAGGATTTATTAGTGCAGTGACAAGGACACGAATCCCCTGCCGGCTAAGCCACCCGTGAGCACTGCCGACTGTGTTCACTGAAGTGCATCACTTGCCAGTGCCCCGGCGGGGGTTGGGGTGTTGTTACCTGGGCGCCCCCTAAACCAACTGTGAGCATAGGCGCGGCGCTAGCTGCCCAGCTGACACCTATATGTCCGCATAAACAGACAGGAGGCCAAAGCACCTGAAGCTACATGGACGAATTGGCCTGGCTGGGCATGGAGCCAGGCAGAGGGGCCATGAGTCTTTGTGCTCTCTCACTGCGGACAGCAGCAAAGGGAAACGAAACCCTGTGGACTGAGCCTGCACCCGGCACCGTCGCTGTGGACTCTGACTGACTCTTTGGCTACAGAAGAGAATAATGTTTACCAACTTTTGGTTCAAAGTTGCATCATGTCTTCTTGTAGTTCTGGTCCATAGAGTTAAAGGACCACTTCAGCACTTTTCAACCCATCTTCATATTCCGGTAATTCCGGTAATTGGTCCTGTTCCACTTTTTTCCCCTACTCGGTTTGTGTCTCAATGGAGGGCTTTGGGCAGTTCAGAAACCCATGTGCTTCGTTGTTAGGCAGATTTTATATATGGAAATATATTTCCATATTTCTTATAGTGAGAACGATGGCTTCCATTTTCACAGTGCAACTTTTCAGGAACAGAAAGGCTACTATTAGCTTGGATTCCCGTTGATTATGGACATGGTGGAGGGTGTTTGAACTTTATGTTCTTTAAAAAAAACACTTGCCATATTGCAACTCTGTTCATGTCCCACGGTGAGAGTTCTGCTCTGGTTTTGGTGAATATTTGGTGCACTGGAGCCACACATTAAAAGTAAATTAATCCATAAAACTAACGTCATTTGGGTTGTTGAATTATTTCTAAAATATTAGCGTTCATTCCCCCCCATCACGTGGACTACTTTTTGGGCAAGGTGATGTGCATACAAAAAACAGTCCCCTGTCATAGAGTGGTCAAAACGAACACTGCACTAATATTTTAGAAATATGTCATACTTGCATACATTTTTTTTTTTTCATTTACTTTTAATGGGCAGCCTCCAGTACCCTTCACAATATTACTGGAACTACTAAATATTTCACCAAAACCAGAGAAGAAGTCCCATCACGGTCTCTGGCAATAAATTAATACAGTATTTCATAGAGTTTAATTTCAAAAATCCCTTTGATGATGTTCGAGAGACAAGAGACGCTTTCCTGGAGCTTTTATGTGGGCAATATATGTTTTAGATAGTTAGAATTAGCTAGGCTCACATCATTCCTGGACTAACCCAATTCCCAAGGCAATGCTACATTAGGTAAAAGGCAATGGTGCACTGTTCCTCTTTGTGGATAGGGCTGTCTTAAGGGCATTACAGACAGGGAGTGATAAATGCCTGTATTATCACAGAGATTCCACGGTGCATGATGACTGGGCGATAATCGCTCAGCATAACAAAATCTCACAGAATTGAGGTCTAAAATCAGACATGAGCGTGTGCATGAAATGAACACATGCGCAACAAACAAACACTCCCCGTGTGAAAAGCCCTTTACTGAGTCAACATGTTGTTCAGTTGACTTATTATTTCTTTTTCTGGCCAAAATGTGCATTTTCATAAACGTGTAGTGCCGGACTAAGACTGTATCCACTAGGGAATTAAGTAGGCTCTCTACCACAAAACAGTTTTTGTGGCTTTTGACCACAAACCAGACTTTGTATTGGTGAGTAGCGAAACTGGTCTTGCAGGAAGTCGAGAGTAAAATAGCAAAGACTAGTCTGATACAGAGTCTGACTCCTTACCAGAGCGATAGTCTTCTCCCAACAACTAAGGGAAACAAAACCTCTAACTGCTCTAGTGATTCAAGAGGGAATCTTTGCTCTGCCAACCAGTAGGGTCACATCCTATTCCATGTAGCCTCTGCTGATCTGCGTCCTATCTATAGCCATGGATTACGTATATTTCTCAATATAAGAGCAGGCAGACCACCTCCATTCATCCATCCATCTTCTTCCGCTTATCTGAGGTTGGGTCGCAGGGGCAACAGCTCCACCAGAGCTCCAACCTCCTACCACTGTTGATTATATATTGTGGTGTGTTAAAGACCCAGCGAATTGAAACATACATTTTTCACACTTTTAGACCACATCTGTGGCCATTATACGGCCATACCCAACAATGCATGCCAAAAACTGGAACATTTGGAACATGAAAATACGTTTTTTTTTTTTTTTTTTTTTTTTTTATCCCATTCTGACATACAGTATATTATTGGCTTTAAACTTAATCTTCCGTTGAATTGGAATATATATCTGAAACATATGGTAGAAATAGGCCACATAGTAAAGTGATTATTGTAAACAAACAGTAAAGCTCAGAGTAGAGCCATCCCTCTGGGTGCGTTCCGATACCCCA
>CM076984.1:12239629-12242129 GCA_039105355.1 Benthosema pterotum | reverse complement strand
TGTTTTTTGCTGCTATGTGAAAACAAACATAACAAACACACCATCCCAAGACTTCTGAAAAGAACAAACAAAAAGCATCTCCATGGAGATGTGTTCTGGGCTGAGATCCTGGTAAAATGACAGTGAAATATGATCCAGAGGAAGAGAACTCAGCATCCTACGGATCCACAGTATGAACACTGGCCTAGCGGAGCGCGGGGGACCCCTGGAGATATTGCCGCGTCTCTGTGCAAATCCAATCATGAGAAGTTTTTTTCAGAGCCAACGGGGACCATCACACCTGCTGTGCCCCCGGGTGTTAGCAGGAAGTTAGCCTCATATATATATATATATATATATATATATATATATATATATATATATATATATATATATATTAGAGCTGTCAATCGATTAAAAATTTTAATCGCGATTAATCGCATGATTGCCCATAGTTAATCTTTGATTAATCGCAATTTAATCGCATATTTTCATGAGTTCTAAATATACCTTAAACGAGTGTTTTTCAAGAATATTCATATCATGGTCAATTATTTATTCTGCATTTGAGCCACAGACCACCATTTGATGACATTTATTTAGACTTCCAGACCTAAATTAAAGAATTTGTCAACGATATCATTAGGAACGTACATGCACATTTTGTAGAAAGTTCTCTACATTCTGTAATTGTGTAGACTTATTTTAAAGTAACTTAACTGATGCAGATATTTAAAAAATATTCACCTGCATTTGGCGAAATTGAACCAAATGGACCCACTTGGCTTTTGGTTTTACTTTGAGTTAATCTCGCACTAAAAAAATTAATCGAGTTAACTCATGGCTGAGTTAACTCGCGATTAACTAGTTAACTCGGACAGCCTTAATATATATATATATATATATATATATATATATATATATATATATATATATATATATAAATAAACAGTCTTCGATAGGCATTGTTGCTCCATCAGGGGAAAATGACAGCACGTCTAAGGAGAGATTGGGTCCCTCATCTGACCCAGAGAGACTTCATACTGTCATATTTATTTCATAAATTAACAGATTACTATACCCTATCTTATGCTATCAGTTACTAATATGCAGCTTTATATCTTCCTGGTTGGTTTTACGGCGCTGAGAAGACCTTGACTGACTCCAAAGTTTTAGATGCACACCTAAGGCTATGGTGGCATCTTGAGGCCTCAGGATGGTTCAGGTTGTTGTACTTTTTACATTCTCACGTTTTTTTTCCTCCAGTGACATCAGCAAAGGTAAACTTTCCAGCACAACTTTGGTGGCATTCACGGCTGCATTCTTTTAGCCTCTAAAAAGAGGGCAGGGGGGCATCAAAAGTAAGCAGAAGAGAATCGATGTTTGGAGGTGAAAACAAAGGTGCATCATCTGTGGATCATTTTGTGGCTCTGGAGCTTTCAAATGCTATAAACTATAATACTTTTGGTGCTATATGAGAACGTACGATTTTACTAACTTCGCCTGATGTCTGTCTCACAAACATTTGTATTTATTTATTTAGCACAAGAAGCCCTAGGACTATCTTGCTTGCTCCTCCAAGACAATGGCCTGTCCCAAGCACTTGTACACTATAGCCCGACCGATATGATATTTTTTCACCAATACGATAGTCGATACAATAGAGGGTGACAATCACTGACAACAGATACACAACCAATATAAAAAAAATATAATAATAAAATAAATAAATACAAATAAAAATTAATTTGGGGCACCCCGCCTAGGGGTCCCTGTAAAACATGCACCCTGACTTTTTGGTGCCTCAACTGACCACCTATAGGTTTGCCTATTGTTATAATCCGGCCCTGCATGTCATAGTTGACTCAGCTGTGCATTTTTTCAACAGGAACGTTTTTCATATTGTAAACATGATAATCACATGTTACAACTTGAATTAGCTCTTATGTTTTTGTTGTTGTTGTTGTGTAGACGGACGCTACAATAGGACCACCGTTAGACAGGGGACGATATGCCGATTCCATCGTCACTTATCAACAATTTCCTTACAGTATAGTATAATTTGTCTCAGTAGTTGTGTAAAGTATTTTTCTATTGGCCTTATCTTATAGTGTCCTGCTGTGAACTGTAAAACATTAACCAAACATTACAGCATGTGTACCGATATGCATTTGATCTATTTTCCATTTTCTTTCCTGCAAAGAGGTCAGTTCATTCCAATTATGATCTTATCATCCTACGCGGTGGAAGATGCATGTTAACCATATCACTCATTCTCTGCCAAGCACGACTTTCTTAACTTTTACTTGTTTTCCCAGTGGCGTTCTCTGCCAAGGACGAGTTATATACAACTAATGTCAGCCAACGGCTCCACCTTGTGTAAAGATTCACTGGAGTTGCAGGCAAAGGAAACAGAGATACGATCAGAATATCACATCCTGATTCAGCTCCAGAGTTGGAAATGCAGAAATGGCTTCTTTTTTGTGTGTGTGTTTTGTGACACCAGTTGATGCCATGTACA
>CM076984.1:12112129-12237129 GCA_039105355.1 Benthosema pterotum | reverse complement strand
AAAAAAAACAATGCGCTCTTAGAGTCTTATATCCACATAACGAAATGTAATGATAAAAATGGATGATAGAAAAAAGAAAAGTCTGAGGCAGCACGTATACGTCCGGGCGAGGCGCTGCTCTCGTTTTTAGTTTTTAATGGAGAGGATGCGATGCCAATTTAGAATTCCTCTCGGCTGACCTGACGGGGCGTTTCTCAGCAAGACAAATGGATAATGGGTTCTGCCTGCCAGGTTAAAGATATTACGGCGAGGCAGGGAGAGGCCTGCCGCATCAATCTCAGCCCCCGCCCACAGACCTCCTCCCCAACACACTGCTCTCTTTCTTTTTGCTTTCCTGGGGATTCTTTATGGGACACGCTTGTATTTACCGAATACTGTACCTCCCATGTGGGCCATAGCCAACGGCCTTAAGTCATATTTGGCGGCTTCGCCTTTTGGTGTTCTATAAGCGTTATTAGCATTATTAGCCTTATTAGCACTACTTAGCATTGCCTAGCATTATCAGCGTTACTTCGCATTAATTAGCATTATTAGCATTATTGACAATAGTTCGCATTAGCATTATCATTACTTAGCATTGTTAGCATTATTAACAGCATTTAGGATTAGAATTAATTAGCATTTTTAGCATTAGTTAGCAATACTTAGCTAGTAGTAGTTTAGTTATTGAAAAATATCAGACCTACAAGCTCATAGCGTGCCACGGAGTGGCGCGCTATGAGCTTGTAAGGTCTGATATTTTTGAAAATGGTGAAAATGTGGCACAAATCTTTGAATTATTATTGAGTTCCGAATGGGTTAAGGTTACACAATAAGCCTCCTGTGTTAACTCATTAACCGCCTTAGCTTGACAAATGAAATTATAGATTTTTTTGTTGTTAACGATCCATCCCACGGGCTGTCCCAAAAGGATGTAAGGGGTGGTCTTTGAGAATCGCAGGGGAAAAGGTGTGTGCCGTCACAGTAATCTGTTCTCATCATGTTTTTTTTCAGCAGTTGAATGTCGCTTGTATTTGCCTGAAAGTAATTATGCTCTACCTACATATAGGGTTGAATGAAAAATGTACTGTATCTACGCAGATGCATTAACATGTCCTACGCACTGCCTAAACAAGCTTTGGTTTGGGTGTGATGACGTGATTGTTGTACGCTTCTTCTCTGGTCCTGTAATCCAGGGGTATCCACACTTTTTGACTTGAGAGCTATTTTCAAAATGACTGGCTCAAAAAGATCTACACATAAAATAAATCCATTTTCAAGGCCGCCACGAAAGTATAATTTAACTCTTGAGAGGGGTCCTACTAATTGCCCCAAAGTACACAAAACACCCCAAAAGTACCCAAAGGCATACCCAAAAGTTCCCAAAACTACCAAAAGCACCCCAAAATACCCAAAAGCATACCCAAAAGTACCTAAAACTACCAAAATGCATACCCAAAACTACCCAATACTACCCGAAAGTATACCCAAAAGCACCCAAAAGCATACCCAAAAGTACCTAAAATAACCCAAAAGCACCCCAAAGTACCCTATAGTACCCAAAAACCACACACACACACACACACACACACACACACACACACACACACACACACACACACACACACACACACACACACACACACACACACACACACACACACACGTTTCCATTAACTGATGGAATGCGACTCATGGAGTCAGGAGTATAGGAAAAAATAAAATTGGTTCATGAAATAAGCAATAGGTGGCACAGTTTTGTCAGTAACGTGAGACGCAAGTTATTTTAGTCTTTACATGAAGCCACTGCACTATGGGCAGGCAGTCTATAATAGACTGCCTGCTTTTCTATTGAAGTCCTTTGTGCTGTGCAGATCGGCTGTTCTGGCTCTGCTGTAGCAAGATAAAAAACAATAATTAGTACATCATGTTAACTCACGTTACTGGCAAAACTGTAACGTCTCACGTTACTGGCAAAACTGTGCCACCTATTGCTTATTTCATGAACCAAGACTACATCATGTTATCTGCATGACACATGCAGGGAAAAAGGCTTGAACTTTATTAACGAAATTATTAATATCTAAGGGCAGAACCTGGCCATGTAAAACAGCTGTTTATGTATGATATCACTTGCATATCCTCAGCAGCTATCATGCATCATGATACAGATACTTTAAATATAGGACCTGTAGTTGCCCTGTGACTTTCATGAACAAACGTGGTGGGAGTCTGTACATTTAGGCTACATTTTGGCCAGGGACATACGGAGAGTCTCCTTGGATGTCTGCATTTGAGCTGTTTTGTAGAAATATAACTTACATTAACAATGCTCTCATCGGCAGAGCAGAACTCTTCAAATGCGCTATAATGCGTGTCCAGTGCTTTCCAATTAGAAGTCCTTTCGCAAGCCATTTCCAGGCCTCATTTGCTAATTAGTCTCTTTCGATACGCTCCAAAATCCGCCACCTTTCAGAGAAAAAGTATTTTTGCGCAAAAATTCGCATTTTGTTTTTCCATTCAACATTCTCTTCGCAAGTGCTGTTTCTGCGCATGGAAACCTGGCTACAGACTGAGTAGAAAAAAAGGTGGTATTTTACCTATTATATGAAGATACATTGTAAATTGATGAAGTGGTCCTTTAAGTTATGAGTAGAAGTGGTTAGCTCTGCCCAAAAAGCACCCAGGGACTTGAAGCAGGTACAAAATATCAAACAAAAATATCAAGGGAAAATAAGCCTCCTGCTAATAGGACAAACCTGGCAAATGACATTCAGACAGTACTAAACATGCTCCAAGATGACAACTATGTTGTTTTGGTACTTTGGGGTATGCTTTTGGGTACTTTTGGGTATGCTTTTGGGTACTTTTGGGTACTTTTAGGTATGCTTTTGGGTACTTTTGGGTATGCTTTTGGGTAGTTTTGGGTTGTTTTGGGTAGTTTGGGGTATGCTTTTGGGTAGTTTTGGGTAGTTTGGGGTATGCTTTTGGGTAGTTTTCGGTACTTTGGGGTATGCTTTTGGGTAGTTTTGGGTTGTTTTGGTACTTTTGGGCAATTAGAAACCAAATGGACCCTTACGGGTCCATTTGGTTTTGATTTTACTGCTCTCGAGAGTTACAGATCTATAAGAGTCCAAGTGCTGGGGGACAGTCATGTGATCTACCTGCACGGCCTGTGTGATCTACTGGTAGATCACGATCTACCTTTTGGGCACCCCTGCTGTAATCCCTCTTTTGCAAACTGAAACACCACATGGCGGCCCGTCAATGGTGGTGAGAGCAAGGGGACGAGTGCACTTGTGAATGGCATCATCCTCTAGGACGGGAAAGTCGAACTAGAAAAGATGCAACCTATTATTTTCTTAGTGATTATTCCATAAATAACCTAGTAGAAGCCCATTTATTTATTATTCTATATCTTACGTATGTGTGTAGAACCATCTAGTTTCAATCTTGGGACTCACACGGCCACCGATCCGAGGGATCCGAGTTCACCATAGTTCACCATAGAGTTCCATACATAGGCATATGACAAATGCTTGTCCAGAATCTCCCATCCGACACGGCCATTTTGTGACTAATTGCCGGCTTGTTCAAACGGGAAACAAAGAGACACAGAGAGACAAGTGTGACTTGTGAGCTTGTGCTCTCCTCTCTTGGACAGTTCAGCTGAAATGTTGATATTTCAGAACAATCACGACTCACACTGGGACATATGATGCAACGCGGTATTTAAGGCTCCAAACTTCCTTCACGGTTCTTACTTTTTCTTTCTGTCTCTGTCTACCTGCTTGAAGCTTTCCCTACCTCCCTTAATTAACCCCTGGAAATGTGGAAGAATGCACTGTTGGCTGTGTGTGTGTGTGTGTGTGTGTGTGTGTGTGTGTGTGTGTGTGTGTGTGTGTGTGTGTGTGTGCGTGTGTGCGTGTGTGTGTGTGTGTGTGTGTGTGTGTGTGTGTGTGTGTGTCGTGTGGGGAAGGAGGTACATGTCAGTGATGTTAGTGATGGAGTTCTACACCTCCAAAACCTCCCTGCTGCCAAAGTCATCACTGTTCTGCCACGTCAAACTTCCCTGAGGCCCCCCGTCTCCATGTATGTAGGCAGGCACATAAACACACACACGTGCATGCACACACACACACACAAAACACAGAGAGGGTGTGGCTGAGCTTGCTTTAGCGTTCTACTGACAGAGAGAGAGAGAGAGAGAGAGAGAGAGAGAGAGAGAGAGAGAGAGAGACAAAGACACCGCTGCCCCAATTATTAATTGTAGTACAATTGATAATTGTCTTTGTGAGTGGTGCCAATTTAACAAAATAGATATGTAGCTATATTTTTTTTGCATTTTCCGTCGGACTCAGGACAGGCGTGGCTAATGTCTGAGGGGGAGGGGGGTTGTGTGGGGTGAGGCAGTGTTTTAGCCAATCACAGCAAGGCAGTCTCCAGCAGTTTCATAATGAGCCGATGGAGTGAGGTGGAGTTATATTATGTTTTTAAACAAGTCTGTTTCCAAACACAGTGTTTGTACACACTAAAGCTGCCTTTATTACCTTTAATAATATATGATTTTGCCCATAATTAACGTAACAACGTTCCAATTTTGGAGGTCTGGCTCCCGGACGAAGAACCAAAACGGACAGAAGCAGCTCAACCCTGGTGGGGAAGAGGCCTGAGAGGCTGAGATGGAGGGAGGTGGGCAAAGAGGGACCAGATTAGCAGTGAAAGGAGAAGGAGGGATGCGTGGGAGGAGGAAGAGGAGGACGGCGGACATCCGGAGTGACGGAGAGCTGAGTGGAAGCAGACTGTCGTAGTTTAGGCGAAGTGTGACAAGTGTCACCGGCTTGGTCCCTTCCCTTCCATTCCATATTCCATTCCTTTTAGCTTTCTCTTCTTTCCCCTCCCTGCTGTGTGGGGGAGTGCAGTCCACCCCCCCACCCCCCAGGTCTCCCTGCAGCCAATTATGGCTGCCTGTCCTTGACAGGAATATGGCAGCGAGGGCCGCTAAACAGCAGAGCTAAGCTTATTTCAATAAGTGGGGCTCAGGCATGCACATGTACTTACATACGTATGCACATCCACGACACACACAGACACGTCATGCGGAGGATAACTTCACATGTGCGCATGGATCGATACAGTATAATCAAATCCAACTTTATTTATAGAGCATGGTGTTGACAAAAAGGAGGGGACCAGAAGGAAAGGCTTTGTGGAGCGGATTCTATGGAAAAAATCGAGCGCTAATTCCCAGCAGGTTGCTTATCACGCTGATCTTCTCGCCCTACTGCATGCCGTCTGGGAGCTGACTGGCACGTTTGGTGTTGATAAGACAAAACCCTGGAAATTCAAGATTAGCAAAGCGGGTGCTTTGTGTCGGCAGTTTCCACTATGCACAGTAAAGTGCGGATGAAATGCTCAAGAGCTCCATGCCCACTGCCCAGCCTTCTGTAAGACGTACATCTATACTTCTCCAACAAAGATGCCGACTCCAAAATACTCAAACCGTATAAACAAGCCACAGATATGTTGGTATTCTGTTCTCTGGAGTGTTTAAACTGGAAGCCTATGGAGGAGGAAGAATGGGGCATTATATTATACTGAAAATAATCATACTCTGTGGGGTGTGTGTGTGTGTGTGTGTGTGTGTGTGTGTGTGTGTGTGTGTGTGTGTGTGTGTTGTGTGTGTGTGTGTGTGTGCGTGTGCGTGTGTGTGTGTGTGTGTGTGTGTGTGCGTGTGTGTGTGTGCGTGCGTGTGGAGGTGGGGGGTGCATTTCTTCCTCTGGCTCTGGAAACTGCACAATGTAAAGGGAAAGATGGATTCAAAAAAGTATGGGGACATCCCAGGAGAAAACGTCCTGCCGTCTGTGTGAGGAAGCTGAAGCTTGCACACCATTGGACCCTCCAACAGGACGATAAGAAATCTTCAGTGTTCAATATGGCCTGTTCCCAGAGGAAGTCCTGGAACATTGTGTAGACCTGATGTCAAAGTCTCCTGACTAGAACTCCATCTCTGGTGGGACGGGAGGGATGAGGACATTGGAGGTCACTGAGGAATGGGCTAAGATTCTTCAGCAATGCTGACAGAAGCTGGTGTCTGGCGGCCAGGCATGAGATCATAACAGCCAAATGGTGTCTACTAAGAACTATAACTTCATGAAAGGATTGAAATAATTCTGAAACTTCAATAGTCATTAAAAAAATATCACGACCACCAGGCCAGAGTATGCAGTATGGTGATGATTGACCACAGATTTTAATCTAACTCCACCTCACCACTCCACTTTGGCTCATTATGAAACGTCTGGAGACTGCTGTGCTGTGATTGGCTAAAAACCTGCCTTACCCCTCACAACCCCCTCTGTATTGTTGACAACAATAAAGTTCTGGACCGTCTGCAGGGCAAAACAAGTGTCTGTCTGCAGGGAAACAGCTGCAGCATCATAGTAAAAGCAACATAGAGGGGAAAAAGGCAAAAAACATAGCTACTGTATATACATTTTAAAAAAGTTACCTATAATACTAGTGTCATGTCTCTTACAGGACACTTTTCAAGTTTGCATGAACAATATCAATACTGTAAATGACAATAAACCAACATTATAGTTGACAAAAAATGATCAAGTGAATAATAAACAAATACACCCACGATTCTTACAAGGCTTACATGAAGAACTGAGGTTGTATATTATTTCTAAACGTGCTTTATTTCATATTTTACAGAAAAGTGCAGGGCAAGACACTTAACCATGGCATGGGCATTCACCTGTCTGTATACTTTGATCTTCACCAACTAGAAACATTACAGGACTACATTTTACACAATCCATATCTGAACTCTCATAGCCTCACATTCCTTTAGCAACCTGTCTCCTTCCATTCGTCTACATCTCATCTTCCTGATTTCAAATCAATATATGAAATAACTTTATATTTATGACTGAACATTGCCCCACATGCACACACACACACACACACACACACACACACACACACACACACACACACACACACACACACACACACACACACACACACACACACACCGCTGTCGAAACCTGTCAACCTGTGTCATGATGTAAATCAGAGGTTTTCAACCTTTTTCATAGCAGGGCCCACTATTTTTTCTGCATTTTAGCAACAAACCACCATTTGATGCTGAGTGTTGAGTCTCTCTGACCCAAAACTAAGGATTTTCAAGTTTTGGTCCGCAATTTAGGAGATAACTGGCAAAATGTTGGTCAAAATAACAATTCTTCTACATTTGTACATTCTTGAAAATTAAGTAATTCAAATGTTTAAATATAATTTTACTCTTGAGATGATAGCAAATGGACCCTTGCGGATTTACAGATCTATAAGGGTCCATCAGGTTACCAAATGTCCATCATTTTGAATCCTCTCAGGGACCACCTGGAATCCTCTCAGGGACCACAGATGGTCCCCGGACCACCTATTGAAAACCCCTGATGTAAATGATCAGAACCCATACTGTACGTCCCCGCAACCATCACCGGATTATTTTTTATAGGTTAGGCTAATAGGCGAATATGCGAATATGCTTCCGCCTGCTATTCATCCTGCCCTGCATTCACTCCGCCGACTCGCCCACACGCATTGGCACTTACGTTGCTCGAGGTCGGAGGTCGTGATTGTTTCGGTGGGGGGGGGGGGGGGGGGGGGGGGGGGTAATACACGCTGGTGAGTCGCTGCTGCTGCTGCTGCTGTTGGTTGTGTAAGAGTGGAGCAGAGAGGGAGACCTTTAGGCCTCCATCCACCGCTCTGTACACAACCAACCAACCAACCAACCAACCAACCAACCAGCACATGCTGCTGGCTGTCTGCTCAGCGTAGGTGGGCTGAGGAGACGAGGAGTGTTTTGGCACCTACTGTATGTTCAAGAGAGATCTAGCTCTCTAAACACGCCAATGAATAATGAATCATGACGATTGGAGGTCAACAATGTCACGTGTGAATTATAGGCGTTTCTGAGTTGCTTCCTGCACATATTTGCTATTTATGCGACGGGCGGCTATCTAATCAGCACAGATAGGGTTAGGGTTAGGACTTCGGCCTCAGCGCCTTTGCGTCAAACATAATGTAGAGAATTCATGACACTAACACTTGCCCGCTTGCCCGGGGCAAGTAAAAAGAAAAAATGGTGGGGCAAGTGAAGACTGCTACCTGGTTGCCCGATCGGGCAACTGTGCAACTTAGTGCACTATAACACAACACAAGATAAATTTGTCTTGAAGGCAGTCATTGCACTCTGCCTCTGTGTCTTTCCCTGCTTTCTAGCTATCCACAATTCCAGGCTGGATTTGGGAAACAAAACAGGCAATTTAACTTTCACATCAAAATGACCTAATCTTCTACATTCTCTAGTTGTGTAGACCTGGGGTAATTAAGATGATGAATTGTAACTCTTGGGAGCCTAAAAATGAAACCAAATGGACCCGCAAGGGTCCATTTGGTTTCATTTTTACGTTCTCAAGAGTTACATCTGCAAAATTTACAATATATTTTAGGGGGCAAGTGACCATGAGCTGAGGGCAAGTAGAACCTGACTGCAGAGACTCTGTCCGTGGTGCTGAAATGAGCTTTCTGTTACTCTGTCCGTGGTGCTGAAATGAGCTTTCTGTTACTCTGTCCGTGGTGCTGAAATGAGCTTTCTGTTATGGTAGCTGTAGTGACTCTGTCCATGGTGCTGAAATGAGCTTTCTGTTATGGTAGCTGTAGTGACTCTGTCCGTGGTACTGAAATGAGCTTTCTGTTATGGTAGCTGTAGTGACTCTGTCCGTGGTGCTGAAATGAGCTTTCTGTTATGGTAGCTGTAGTGACTCTGTCCATGGTACTGAAATGAGCTTTCTGTTACTCTTTCCATAGCCTCGACACCCAGGCTTTCATTTTCGTCCGCCTTGCGCGAAAACGGAAAGCCTGGACTAACGCGCGTTGGAAAGTGGCCTTGAGGGGGGTGTCAACCTTCCAGGGTGGGCGTCGCTCTAAATGATGTGACGTAGAACAGCAGTGGACGGGCGTGGGAGGGGCCGGAGATGACGACACGTTAGTGAGATCAAATCAGAGCGCAGCACTTCCGCCGTGTGGATCCCACGACACCCCCGCCCCCCAAGGCCAAAATCATTGAGGGCTAGACCAGGCTAGTATTTCCTGTCCATTCAACTGAAATGAGCTTTCTGTTATGGTAGCTGTAGTGACTCTGTCCGTGGTGCTGAAATGTATATTTACTGAAATGTATATTTACTTGCCCCTTATATATTTTAGGGGGCAAGTGACCATGAGCTGAGGGCAAGTAGAACCTGACTTGCACTTGCCCGATGGGCAAGTGCCTCCGAGAAGTGCCTCCGAGACCTTAGTGTCAAGACTTTCATTTCCATAAAACAATGATTGTGTGTCATGAACATGGAACACATGCTGTGTTCTTTGTTGCAGGTGGGAAATTATTTTCTGTCGCTGACCTCACTGCAGCAGACAGACAGACAGACAGACAGACAGACAGACAGACAGACAGACAGACAGACAGACAGACAGACAGACAGACAGACAGGTTCTAAGTGACAGACAGTCTCAAAACGAGTCTGATAAAAAAAAAACACAACATGCAGAATAAATAACAGGACAGATAGTGTGTGTTGCTTTTGTTCTTGCTCTTGTCGTTTGGTTGATTTGTTTACAGGAGTCCACTCATAGCCTGGCGGCGTGTGTCGACAGAACACTCCAAACTGTCGAATGGACCTGTTGTTGGCTGGCCCACTGTGACAGCGTTGTCAGAATATAACCTCTCGCCGCTCAACCCCTGGTGTTCAAGTGTTTTGTTTGTTTATTTGCTTGTGGCACCGCCGGTTTGCTTTTTATAATAACGTGTGCTACCTGCATACACCCACTGTGATAGAGAGAGAGAGAGAGAGAGACAGACAGACAGACAGACAGACAGACAGACAGACAGACAGTATCCATGACTTTCTTATAGCCCATAAGTCTTTGCGTTTTTTGTGTGCAGAAGTTTCTCGTTCTCTTGCTGTGTTACCAGGTTTGCAACAGAAACAAGTTTCCATGTCTATGAAGACCAGCACAAATGTCCATAGCTGATCTACAAGCTCACAGTGACACTTTGTGAGGTTGTACATCTGGAATTATAATGTATAATGTATGTTTTTCAACTGTAAAAGAAAATAGGCTACTGACTTTGCCATCTGAGATCCTCAGGCAATGAATTCCAAAGCCGAGGTGCCTGAACAGAAAAGGCCTGGTCACCTTTAGTGATAAGGTGTGAGACTTTGGGATCTCTAAGAGGGCTTTGCTAGAGGATCTTAGGCAGCGGTCAGGCTTGTATGGAGTTAAAAGGCTAGATATGTAGGTAGGTGCCTTGTAGGGATTTAAAAGCAAGTAATAACATCTATTCTAAAAAGTACAGGTAGCCAATGAAGAGCCAACAAGACAAGTGTAATGTGCTCAGTTCCTTTTGTGTGGCTCAGTAGTCGCGTTTTGGATCAGTTGCCTTGACATCCAGGCTTTCATTTTCGCTCGCATTGCGTATAAAACGGAAAGCCTGGACTAATTTGTTAATCACTGTGGCCTAAAAGTGGGAGTCAACCTTTCGGGGTAGGCGTGGCTCCAAATGATGTGACGTAGCACAGCATTGGAGGGGCTCAGGAGAGGATGATGATGACACGTTGTTGAGATCAAATCAGATCAGCGCAATCTGCCATACTGGCTGTGACGGTCACAGCCAGACCCCCCCCCCAGGCCAAAATCATTTCAGGTTAGGCCTGGCTACAGTCATAACAGTCTCAGTGACTTCCTACATAAAAAACAAGTCAACGGTTGCTTATAATAAGCAGACACAGCAATACTGTGCGAAGGGAGGCATGAGTGTGTGTGTGCTTTGGTTCCGGTCTTGTGGATAGGGAGGAGAGAGCAGAAGTGTATAGAGAGAAAGAACGGACAGCACGAAGCCCGGTGGAAAAAACAAACAAACGATAAGATAGAAACCGATAGGTGAAAATGTGTGTTTAGCAGCTGTGGCATGGCTCTGCCTCTCTGCATGTCCTCTTCCTCCCGTCCCTCTCACTCCCCTGTTCTAATTGCTCTCTCCCTGCAACATGCAGCGTGGCACATGCTCGCCGTACACACCGGGATGGCTCTCTATCAGCCACGCTGATAGCAGCAGATGTGTTCGGCCCGACAGGCTAAGCAAACAGGGGCATCGAGAGCCATAAGGCGCAGACCCCTCAACAGCCCCGATATGGCAAACGTCAGCAAACTGCTGTGCGCTTTCTGAATTATGCAGAGAGAGAGGATCTCTCTCCAACCCTATCTATATTTCATCCACCTCCTCCATCTCACAATCTGGCGCCTTTTCTACACCGCAAAGGTAGCTTGATCATTTATAAATGTAAACCATATGGCGGCGGCTGCGTTCTTTTGCGCGGGCTCGTGTTGAACATGTGTAGCTTGTTGTTTTGGTAATGCACCAGGTAGGCATGTGGGGGTTTCACGGACGTGATCTCTTCATTTTGACAATGCTCTGTCTTATTCTGTTTGCACTCGCGACGAGGGATAACGCGGACGCGCGCCAGCACGCCTACAGGCAGGCGACAAGTTAAAAGAACAACATGAATACCCGAGTGGAGGAACATAACGGGTGCACCTGCTTCCGTACCGATATAATGCACGATACAAATAGGTAATTCATGTCCTGTATCATGCGGCGCGGCATAAATTCTGAACAGGCCTCCGTTGAGTTGCATTTTTGGAACAGCATGGCGAGGTAAAAAAGTGCTATCTAAGTATGAAAGATGTTCTCTATTGTGGGGATGCTGGCAGGAGCTTCAGGTACAAAGCCTGCTGGACTGCCTAGTGCTTCAACTGGCACTACAGTGACTGTGAGTGCCATCAGAGCCGCTTAGAGGGAGAGCTGCGACACTAATTGTAACGAGATCAGCACTCCGGTAAGAGTGTCTGCCAACTTGCACGTTGCGGCATGGGGTCATGGCCTACTTGTGCGTGAGCAGGGTGAGTGACCCAAAACATATATAAACAAAAGATCATCAGGAGATAATACTCATGACTTAGTCATTAGTTATAAAGTTCCCTTAATTATGTCACCATTACGCCAAATAGGAATGCCTCAAAGGACAATCGACCCGACGACCATGAACCGAACGCTTAACTAAAGAGTCATATGGTTAGTCACATGGTTATATGCAGAGCTGGCATGTGGATTAACTGGATTTGAAATACATTGTTTTCAACAACAGTGGTACAAGACTTAAAGGGGAATTCTACCCATTTCCAACATTTTACTATGTAATTAATACACCTTAGAGATGTTGTGTGGACATAATTAGAAAGATCCCCCCATTCTGTGTTTCCTAGAAATGGAGGTCTGAAATGAATCATTAATATGGTGAAACACAACTTGAAGTTGTTTTTCACCATGTTAATGATTTTTCTTTTAGGATCTATTTTTTTCTGAGAGTGTACAAATGGGAGCAAATGGACCCGCTTTTGGTCACATTTGTACATTCTCCGAAAAAATGTTGAAAATGGGTGGTGTTCCCCTTTAAGAATTCAATTGACAACTGTTTCAAAGGATTGTTCAGTGACAACTAAAGTCTCTGTAATGTCTATGTTGATCTAAAATAGATCCATTTTGTTTAAAATAGTCCCATTACTTATTTTCAAACAAAAAACCTTGCATCGAACGGATGTGAAAAAAGTAAACGGCCGAGGAATGCCAAATTTTCATTGAGCCCAGTGATCCAAAGCCCTTGTGGTGGTTACATTTGATTTGTTGTCATAACCCGTCAGCCTCGTCACTATGTCCACGAGTCGAGACAAAGCTGATTTTTCATCATAACATTAAACCACTGGTGAATTAAACACTATAAAAGAAAAAGTAGGCTAAGTCAGGGTAAACAGCGTAAAGTTTAACCATTGGTGAAAAAGTCGGGAAAGATGGGTTAAGCAATGAAACTGTTAACACACCTGAGTCGAGAGAGAGAGAGAGAGAGAGAGAGAGAGAGAGAGAGAGAGAGAGAGAGAGAGAGAGAGAGAGAGAGAGAGAGAGAGAGAGAGAGAGAGAGAGAGAGAGAGAGAGATTAAGCAATATTTGATAGATGTAAAAATATATGGGAACAGATAAAAACAGATAAAAAAGTCCCAGTCTGTTACCTTAAACTCTACCAATTGTTTCCCTGTGCATGACTGCATGTCTCTTCCTTTCTTGGTTGACAGTCAGGCATGCACATCCTAGTGAGTGACAGACAGCGTTTATACACTCCTCCCATCGACTCTTCTCTCTCTTCTTTTATCACTCCACTTGTCTCTGTCTCGCTTCCTCTTTTTTATTCTCTCAGCTCTGTCACTCTGCCTGTCACACCTGGATCCAGTGATATATGATGGAGGAGAGCTCTCTTCCTGGGTGGTATACAGCTAACACTCCTCCTCCAGAGCAGGGCTTTTCAACCTTTTTGATGCCAGGGACCACCTTTTTTTTTTTTTTTCAGAATTTGAGCCACGGACCACCACTTGAGTACATTTTAGCCCCACAGACCCCAAAACTAATGATTTTCTTTTGCTCTTGTCCATCTTCTAGTTGTGTAGACTTGGGCTAATTCAGATGATGAATATTTTAAAGATGGAGTGCCATGATTTTTTCTACCATGAAACATGATCATCAGGTATTAATGTTATATGAAAAGCAAGAATTTTTCCCCAAAAGTGTACAGTGTTTATTAAACTGACATTTTTATGATTCCACCCAACCAGTTCATGGATCATTTAAGGACTAGGTGGTACGATCCCGTGGGACTATGCATGGCAGGGGCGTCCTCCTCCCTGAGCCAAGCTTGCGCCTGACCGCATACCTGAGTGGAAAGGAACTGCTGCTTTACGGCATTGGTTAGCCACTGGGACACATCGTCAGTTGTGTCCTCAGATCACGGGGCGTTTCGGCCAGTTATCACAATACGCCCTCAACAAAGGCAGGCCCACCACAGGTTGATCAGACCTGGGTGTGTGTCCCAGGGCTAGGTTTTTGCCTTCACAGCCCAGCTGGTGTCGCTCCTTTTCAGCCACAGCCAATGGCTCGTCCGCTCGGCGGTGTTAGCCAGCTCCTTGATGGCCTGCCTGTGCGCTTGCCCCCTGACTCCAACCTCCCTGAGGAACTTCACTGTCGAGGTGGCCACAAAGCCCCTACAACCCACCTCCACCGGGCGCACCCTTGCCTTCCAGCCCCTGTCCTCTGCCTCGGCTGCCAAATCGGAGTAGCGCAGTTTCTTGCGTTCGTACGCCTCTTCAATTGACTCCTCCCAAGGAACTGTGAGCTCAACGATGAAGACAAGCTTGCAGGTATTGGACCAAAGGACAAGGTCTGGGCGCAGGGTGGTCACTGCGATCTCTGGGGGGAAGACGAGCCTTTGATCCAAGTCAACTTGCATCTGCCAGTCCCTGGCAGCATTCAGAGGGCCCAGGTCAGGGTGTGGGGGCCTTGCCCTCTGCTTTTCCCCTTCTCGAAGGAACGTTGGTGGGTGATGGCGCATGCCCTGGTTGCTGGTGGGTAGGGCGTTGATGGAAACCCTTTTGTGCTCAAGCTTGTCGGCAAGACATCTGAGGACCTGGTTGTGTCTCCACGTATATCTGCGTTGAGTAAGGCTGGATTTACAGCCCACCATGATGTGCTTGAGCGTTGCTGGGGTCGAACACAGGGGGCATGCTGGGTCCTTTCCAAACCATAGCTGCAGGTTTTTGGGGGATGGCAGCACATCATATGTTCCTCGCACAATGAAGCTCAGCCTGTTTGATTCCATGCCCCAGAGATCGCTCCAAGTCAACTTCTTCTTTTCGACTCCCTCCCAGCTCATCCAGCGGCCCTGTTTGGCTTGTGCAACGGCCTTGGATCGTCTGGCTGCTTCCTCCTGTCGACGCACCTCCTCAACAACCATGGTCCGCCGCTCAGATGTGGATGCCTTTCGCCAGAGAGGAGTTACCGTTCCACGGCCAAAGCCTGCCCTGCCTTGCTGGACATGGCCCACTACATCCCGGTGGCGGAGGGCAGATTTGGCCTGTTGGACAGCAGTGGCTGGGGTCCACTTCCTCCCTGTTGAGAGGGTGGGGGGGGGCACCTCTAACCACAGGGTCCCGGGAATCAGTGAGGGACATCTCCAATCTTACCTTGGCACACTTAAACTCTTCAAGAACACTGGAGATCGGCAGCGACAAGGCTCCGTCGCTGTAGAGTCCAACGCTGCTGAAGCACCTTGGTAGTCCGAGCCTCATTAAGTATGCCTGGTTTGCCTGGTGGGTGGTGATGGGTGGAGATCCACCTGAACTGAAGCCACGCCCACAGCTTTAGTTGTATGATAAAGGGGGAGGAGTTAGGGGAGGGGCTGGGCATGTGATGTCACTACATTGAAGTTTTTTTCATTGGCACGTTTGACTGGAAAGGTTCAGCCCCCAGGAAGAAATCCTAAATACAAAGGGAAGACATCATATACACAAAAAACACACCAAGGGGTCTATTTACATACTGTCACCTCTTAAACATGTACAAAATTGGAAAAAATACAAAAATCACGGCACCCTCTCTTTAACACTTGAGAGTGTAAAAATGAAACCAAATGGACCCGCCAGGGTCCATTTGGTTTCATTTTTACACTCTCAAGAGTTACATTTGGTTAAACAACTTATAGCTGGGGACCACCTGGAACCCTCTCAAGGACCACTGGTGGTCCCCGGACCACCTGTTGAAAACCCCTGCTCCAGAGCATTCAGTCAACTAAAACCCTGGTCCAGTGCTTACAGCCTGCTGTCTCTCATTGACGCACAGTCCTTAGCCCAGTGCTTTACAACCTTTTTTATACCAGGGACCACTATTTATTTAGAATTTGAGCCATGGACCACCATTTGATGACATCTTAGTCCCACAGACCCCAAAACTAAAGATTTTCTTTTGCTTTTGTCTACAATTCCAGGTTGGATTTCAGAGAAAACAAAACAGGCAAAACACAGATTAAAATATATCTACATTCTCTTGTTGCTTAGACTTGGGCTAATTCAGATGGTGAATATCTTAACTCTTGGTTTAATTTTTGCATCCTCGAAGATCAATACCATTGCCCAGGTGTTTTATTGGTATGTTGTGATAGATATCAAATATACCACTAATGTATAGCAGACAGAGTCAATTCTTCTACTATGGCATTTTTAGAAAATAGCTACTATTTAGCTAATAACTACTCTTGAAAATAGTGAAATACTGCTGCAGACTTGACTGAGTCACAAGATTATGTGATAATATCCCAGACATTGTTTAGAAAACATGTACCAATTAGCAAACCAACAACTGAAAAGTGATATAAGTGTGCTAATTGCAAAGAATGCTATAGCAATTTTCACTTTTTAGTCAATACATTCAAGCAAGAACATGGAAACGATTTATCAACACAATATTATACTATCAACATACTGTATATCAGGATTACATAAGCTAATTGACACTTGGCTGTGTGGGTGAAAACATTGGTTACTTACAAAGAATGTGGGATAAAATAGGGAAATGTAAAGCTGTAGCAATTTCTTGTCATGAATGCAATGTTTGCAAAGGTATTAATTTATTATTTGAGTCCCGTGGTGGGAGTTCTATAGTCTGGCTTTTAATATTAAGTAGTTCTGACCGTGAGCGTCTGGGGACCACATATAAAACAAATTAAACTACTACAAATTAATCTTTTACTAAATGATGATTTATTTTTATTTTGCTGTGTGCAAGTAGTCATTCCCAATTCCCACTAGCGGGCGTTTGCATGTTCTCCCCGTGTCCCTTACATAGGGTAGATACCCTCACAAAAACAGTAATCCTGATTTCTAAACTGCGTTCCCCAGCAATAGCCATAGTGAATGATGGAGGAGACAGGAATGGGTTGGAATAACATGTTCCTTCCAACCGCCATGTCCAACCAACGAAACTCCCCCATCAGGTGAAACGAAGGCTGCCCAACTCCTTTTGCACTGAAGGAAGCATGCGGTGGAGGACGTTTAGAGCCCAGGGTCACATTAGAAATTGTCCCTTGGTGATATAAAAGGGTTACAAAATTGTGAAAAAAAAAGAAAAAACAGGATTTGTCAATTTGGTGTTCATTATTTCCTAGAACATTTACCAGGGTGTGGGCATCCACCTATGCTTTTGATCTTCACCAGTGTTGGACAGAGAAGCATTAGTAGCCTAGTACTGTTTACAAAATCCATATCTGAACTCTCATGGCATAAAAAATCCTTTAGCAACCTGTCTCCTTCCTTTCGTCTACATCGCCTCTTCATGACTGAAATAAAATCAATAAATGAAATCAATTTATATTTATGACTTAACAAGCTGAAAATTGCCCCAACACAATCACACGCACGCACGCACGCGCGCACGCACACACACACACACACACACACATGCACGTATGCACGGACGCACATCACACACACACACACACACGGACACACACTGAACACACTCAGGGGGAAGCTGTGCATACACAGTTTCAACAGGCAAATAACTACAGGCAAATATTTTGCTGATTTCTTAAGGAAGGATAATACAATCACAATTATAAATGCTGTACAAATACACACACACACACACACACACACACACACACACACACACACACACACACACACACACACTAACTCACTGTAAATGAACCCTGTGGCAGGAAGAAGTTGATTAACAGCGTAAAGGGCATTACAAACAGGGGGCGATAAACGCACACATTTTCGCAGAGATTCCACTCTGCCTCCTCACCTGATGACTGGCCTGTAATCGCTCAGTGTAAAAAAAACAAAAGGTCTAAAATCAGATGCATGCTTTATCGCATGGTGTCTTCTCAGCAAAAAACGCTGGTCCTGTTTCAAATGTACTAGAGCAGTGGTTTTCAACCATTTTCATACCAGGGTCCACTATTTATTCAGAATTTGAGCCTAGGACCACCATTTGATGACATTTTAGCCCGAAAAACGAATGGTTTCTTTTGCTTTTGTCCACAATTCCGGTTTGGATTTTGGGGGAAAACAAAATAGTCAAACCTACAGATCAAAATGACCTTTAATCTTCTACATTCTCTTGTTGTGTAGACTTGGACTAATTCACATGATGAATATTCTATCTTCTGAGAGTGTGAACATGTTTATGATCTCAAAGACTTATATCTGCTTAACCAACTATCCATCATTTAGTTTGGGGACCACATGGAATTCTCTCAGGGACCACTGGTGGTCCCCGGACCACTCCTGTACTAGAGGTGTCATGTATCACTCCCCGTGTGAAGTCCTTAACAGAAATCTGAGAAATGGTGTACTGGGAAGTTTGAGAATCTATTCATTCATGTTGTAGACATGTTGTTTTCTACAACGTAGGCTACACTGTTTCTTCCTTTGTGCACACACACACACACACACACACACACACGCACACGCACACACACACACACACACGTGCACGCAAATTTGCGTGCACGGAAATGTCCACGTGCACACAGTAAACACAAAGAGTTTACAAGTAATTAAAAGAGTGTTATGGAGTTGCACACAACCTCTCCTGTGGTGACACCTTTGATGGGTTAATAATCAGTATCCACCAAACCCTGTTGGAGATGTCACATATTAAATATGCATGCCACCATAATGACACAGGCTGCTTAATTAAACCAGAGTAATATGGTGTTATTTCACTGGAACGGCAGCATGAATTCTTAATGCTAGTTATGGCACCAATTAATATCTCCTCACATACATGCGAATCTCGCTAACATGCGAGTCTTCATTTGTAAGTTTTGTGCTAACAACGCAATTTCAGCCCGACGATTATTATCTTTCAACACGTTATTACGTATGGAGAAAAAGTTTGGTTTTGGCATCTCTGCTAACAGCGTGGGGGGGAGGTGTTGCCCTGGTTCACGCCACCAGCATTGGTGTGAATAAATGCGAGAAAAAAGACGAGAGCTGTGGAATCGTTTCGGTTTTATGCGAGTCAAATACTCCAATTAGTGTTTCACAGCACCTACTCATATCACCTTTATTTTATTTTTGTTTCTCAGGGGCTTAATAAACATTGCTGTAAAAAAAATGCCAGAATTAGCCCCGAAGGCTAATTTTTATATATAAAATGTAAATATAGAAAAGTGCTCATATCTCTGCCAGGCTGGCCAAAATGTGAGAAAAAAAATATTCTCTATGAAGGTTTTCTCTTGGCAATATCGCCAGAGGGCGCAAATCCGGATCTCGTTCTGGCCAAAAAGTCCATTTTATACATGTGGTTTTTCCACTAAGGAAAGTATCCTTTCTAATCCTTGCTTTGGTGAGCAGCAGGTGAAACGTTCTTTATATTTCCACTCCTGAGAGGGTGGTCAGAGGTCCATCCGAGAGATTCCGTTGTCTTTCAGAGAGCTCCACTGCAAGGCAGAATCATAGGAGCAGTGGAGCTATGGACCAGTGCTAGGGTTATCTATAACCGTTACCTGGGGCTGTTATACCTTGTGACATACAGTATGTGGCACTGCAACCCCACAGGCACAGGCAGTTCAGGACCAGGTTTCAGTCCAGGAGCCAGTCATGAATTGTTTATAAGTATTGTATTATAGTAATATACAGGTATAAGGACATGAATACATGCATCCTTCCACAGTAGCCTCTTCATCTTTTATTTCTTTTTTTGTCTAATTCATGTTTTAAATTTTATGTATTTTCCAGACTATAAGGCACATTTTAATTTTCTCAAAAAATGTCATTGCGCCTTATAATCCGGAGCACATTATAGATCGTTTGACTGCAGTAGCTTCTATTCTATGTTGACTGCAGTAGCTTCTATTCTATGTTGACTGCAGTAGCTTCTATTCTACGTTGACTGCAGTAGCTTCTATTCTATGTTGACTGCAGTAGCTTCTATTCTACGTTGGCTGCAGTAGCTTCTATTCTATGTTGACGGCAGTAGCTTCTATTCTATGTCGACTGCAGTAGCTTCTATTCTACGTTGGCTGCAGTAGCTTCTATTCTATGTTGACTGCAGTAGCTTCTATTCTACGTTGGCTGCAGTAGCTTCTATTCTACGTTGATTGCAGTAGCTTCTATTCTATTTTTGGCTGCAGTAGCTTCTATTCTATGTTGACGGCAGTAGCTTCTATTCTATATTGACGGCAGTAGCTTCTATTCTATGTTGACGGCAGTAGCTTCTATTCTATGTTGACGGCAGTAGCTTCTATTCTATGTTGACTGCAGTAGCTTCTATTCTATGTTGACTGCAGTAGCTTCTATTCTATGTTGACTGCAGTAGCTTCCATTCTATGCAACTTATAATGGTGGTGGTTCTAGAATAGTGCACCTTATAGTGATGAAAATACGGTAATACAACAAATCACAGTCTAATAAACAGGGAGTTTAGAAATGTGCACACCTCAACATTTGCTTTACAGACCTTATTCAGAAAATGCATGCAGTGTATAGCCAAAAACAATGCATCCATGTTTTTTCGAAGGGGATACTGCAGCACTGCAAAGATTTTTGAGACTGACAGCGTATACATGTTTACGTCTAGTTCCATTACCATCAGCTTTCTTCACCTCTGGCATCACCGTCATCACCTTCCACTGTAAGGTTTACTGCAACACGTTGGCATTCCTCACAATAACTTCCTCTGCGCCCCAAAAAAGTAACATCTCGTCTCACACATTATTTTGTCATTTTACAGCATTACAACTATCACAGTACTGCCACGTCCCCCAGGGAGAAAACATCTTTAGCACAGTCTGTGGGTGATTGTAGTTGTAAAGCAGTTTGTGAGCAGGGTTTTTCCTGTTGACAGTCTGTCAAGAGCCCTCGCATGTTCATGTGGGTTCTTCCTCAGCCTCCCGCGCGGCACACTCAATGGCAATAAATAAATATTTTACTGCCAGGATCGCTTGTTCTCATTAACAGGAAATGCTAATTAGCGTCAGCTGGATTACTGCAACATTGACTTCCTGTTTTCCATTTTCCTCTTTGTTGTCAAATGCCAACTGGCCCTGAGTGGCTATTGTTCGTTCCCCTTCGGCAACTGCTTTTAAAGGAACTCAACTGATTGTCAGCAAAGGGCCATGCCATTCTTATTTCATAAAGTATTATTATTTCATTAGTCTTTAGTCTTAGTTAACAAAAGCAACACTGGTTGACATTAGGTTGACATTCCCTGTCGATCTATGGTGTTGATCTGGGAATTCAGCAAGATAGAGATGAAGGTTTCCTCTGGCATATAGCTGTGTGTGTGTGTGTGTGTGTGTGTGTGTGTGTGTGTGTGTGTGTGTGTGTGTGTGTGTGTGTGTGTGTGTGTGTGTGTGTGTGTGTGTGTGTGTATGTGTGTATGTGTGTATGTATGTATGTATGTATGTATGTATGTATGTATGTATATATATATATATATATATATATATATATATATATATATATATATATATATATATATATATATATAAATATATATATATATATAATATATATATATATATATATACAGTATATAACTTACTGGCTACATTCCGAGACAGTAACCTGAATCTCAATCAGTATCATTGTCTCTTGTATTGTACCCTTTATTAATAGTCATAAATTATATCCCACTTACCCAGAGCGCCTTTCTCCTTGTTGATTATGTCCAGCAGAACACAAGAAATATGCTGGTGTTATTTGCTGTTTCGCTAGAGACGCAGCCACAATTCTGCAAACATTAAATGCCACAGTTCCTCAGATCATGCTTATATCTAGTCATCCTAGCCTTGGAGATTTGCGACTCTGTACAGCGTGTTGTCATCTGCATTCCCAATCTCTTGCTTTCTGATGAGAGAGGCACTGTAGGCTATTGTTCCTCATGCTGGTGCTGCTCCAAGCACTGTGGTCTTTGTTATTACTATTTCCATTGTTCCTCCAGATAATATCCACTGGCCAGGCATCCGTTTAAAGTAGAGAAGTAGGCTATGCAGTCGGACTCGTCATAGACTACATAATCCAAGGGTTAGGTTTAACAAATTGAGTATATGCCTACAGTAAAATAATGAAGTATGTGCAGGACTGTGTCCTTTGCGCGTGCACACAATAGCTTGTCTAGCATGCATGCATGTGTACATGCTTGCCTGTGTGTGTGTGTGTGTGTGTGTGTGTGTGTGTGTGTGTGTGTGTGTGTGTGTGTGGTGTGTGTGTGTGTGTGTGTGTGTGTGTGTGTGTGTGTGTGTGTGTGTGTGTGTGTGTGTGCATCAGTCTAACCAATGAACTGTTTCTGGGTGCCCAGGTCTCTGCCGGGTCAGGTAGGTTAGGTATTTACCCATTAGGATGGAAATAGGGAAAATCGGTGGATCCGAATATTAAAAGGCTATAGAGATAAATGTGCACTGATTTGCATGATGTTTGGATACAATTTGAGCATGAAAAACAGCTTTTCTCTTTCCATCGCGGCTGCAACACACACATATCAATTATGACATAGTAGACCTGGGAAACGGCCAAAACAGCCAAAACTAAGCCAGATAAATGCGGTTTAAACACTTGCAGTAATGTACCATATCATGATGATTTAGGACTTTCGGGGTTATTTTATCAAGACAAAATGAATAATCCCATAATGTTAATAACAGTGACATGGACCACT
Source organism: Benthosema pterotum (assembly GCA_039105355.1). NCBI lineage: Eukaryota > Metazoa > Chordata > Actinopteri > Myctophiformes > Myctophidae > Benthosema > Benthosema pterotum. Next base: position 12,214,475 of record CM076984.1, on the reverse strand, counting down.
GTTACCCCTTTGTGAGCCTCTTGGCGATCATGTGGAGACTCCATTGTACATATATAGATCACAGCTTGGTCTTCCCACAAACAGTTGTGAGTTGTGAAGTTACCCATGCCCAACAGTGCCAGGGATAGATATTCAGAGACAGAAAGATGTAAGGACAGTGTGCAAAACACAACCTCAGACATGTTTTAATAACAACCGTTCTGAACCATAACAATGTTGGTGTGAGTTGTTGACTTGGTTGATAAGGTTAACATAGTGTTAAAATATATTGTCTTCCATGAGTTCTAAAGATGGTGCTGATTGCCATACCCAGTAGTTTCATTTGAGAGATAAGTTACAGACAGACAGATCCACTAGGGCAGTGGTTTTCAACAGGTGGTCCGGGGACCACCAGTGGTCCGTGAGAGGATTCCAGGTGGTCCCCAGGCTAAATGATGGAAAGTCGGTTAACCAGATGTAACTCTTTGAGAGTGGAAAAAATGTACATTCAAGAGTTAAAATATTCATCATATGAATTAGCCCAAATCTGCACAGCTAGAGATTAGGTTTGCCTGTTATGTTTCCGAAATCCATCCTGAAATTGTAGATATAAAACAGAAGAAATCTTTGGGTTTGAGGTCTGTGGGGCTAAAATGTCATCAAAGGGTGGCCCGTGGCTCTAATGCTGAATAAATATCGGCCCTGGTATCAAAAAGGTTGAAAACCACTGCACTAGGGATAAAAATATAACCTCCACTCTGCATTCAGCCTTGACAAACCTACACAACACTCTGCATGGCAGCAACCAATCCCTGAACCACAAACAAAAAACCTGTGAATATCGTGCATTGGTTATGACGCGTAAACCGCCGCCGAGCAACTGAGCTTTCTATGCTCTCACAAGTGATGCCTTCTAGAAGCCGCTCACCAGACAGCACAACCTTCAAAATGTCCGGTGGAGGACCAATGCAAGCCGAACAAGGGATTTGTCCATAGGCTTATCCTGTGGCCCAAAAATATTATCGACCCAGAAATATAATCTTTGTACGACTTCCAGAGCCCTCTATGCTTGAATGACGTTTTCCAGCAGGAGACCTGCAGAATCATTCTGATTCAGAAAGCTTTTGACGGCCTGTCCTCTGACATTCGTTGGCGTTACTCTCTGCTACTGTGTCACCTACAGTTATGTCAAGTAGCTAAGTATATTCTCTTACATACTGTTATCTAAGTAGATTTTTGTATATATTTGTAGTTTACTTATATTTTGGGCTTTAAAAGTAGCCAATCTACTGTACTTGTATATCTACTATTTTGATTATTGTCTCCACCAGGCTGAAGGGATGTTTTGCACACTGTCCGTGTGTCCATTCGTCCGTTCGTCCGTCCGTCCGTCTATTACCAACTAATCTACGGCGCCTTTGATCTGATCGATACATTGCACACACACTCCCTGCCAATGATGAACTCCATATTTTCTGTTATAGTGCCACCATGAGGCATTTTTTCACATTTTTACCTAGAAATGCATTGATTTGCATGAGACATTGCATGCACCCTCTCTTGAGGAAGACAAACATTTGACCTGTATTTTTCATATCTGCTTTTTATAGCACAACTAGACCTGCGCCCCTTTGGGGCACATGTCTCCACCGTCTCGGGTCATGTCACCCTGTGAGGGCAACAGCCACAGGTGACTGTTATGTCACCCTGTGAGGGTGACGTAACAGTCACTGGTGGCGACTCACCATTATGGTGACACGTATGGACGGACCCGTACGGACGGACACGAAACGGACGGACACGGACGGACGTACAGGGGGCGAATTATAGTCACCACCGTATGGTGGAGACAACCAGGAGGCTGATCCTTGTAAAACACATTCTTTCATATTACTATTGGGGACAGATTCTGTCCACAAATCCCGTAAATTGTTACACAGTATCTCTATAGTCATGTGCTGAAGATGTGTCTTCCCAGGGTTTCATATTTCATCCTAATTGTCTATAATTGGCTTTCAAAGTTTGCAGGAACAAGCATCAAATCATGACGTGAAATCTTTAACACACTTTCCTACTAGGTGGACAGATGTTTTTTGGAAGAAAATGCCTCAAATCATCCAATTACCATTAAAGGCATAAGAAGAAATGGCACTCTTTTCACATGGGCCTATAGCACCACCAGGAGGCCACATCTGTGCCCAGAAGGGCACATTTTCTAGTTATGCATTTGAATACTTGCACAATGAGCACAAGACCCTTTACTTTTGTGTGTTTTAAGTGAATTTAGAATGCTGAACTGTCTACATTGCAGTATTGATACTTTGATTTGATTGATTGATACTTGAGTAATGCTGTAAATGTGAGTAGGCTACTTTTTTCCATCACTGGCCATGTGTCACGTTTCCTGTTATTTAGTCTTTGTGAATGTGGTTTCCTCTTGTCTCTTGAAACGGCATCAAATTATTTACTCCCATTTGCTCCCATTTATCCACCATAATCTGATAGCTTTGAAGAATCAATGTTAATGTGTTTTATGAAATGTTAACTTTTTGCCAACAAAGCCTTTCCTGATTAAATATCGACAGAGGAACATCATGCTCTGTTGCCATTTTGAATATTGATTTGTACACCTGGACCATATACAATTGCTGTAACGAGGACAGATGAGGCGGGTTTAAAGGCCCAGGCCACAAAATATATCAACATGGCTTCTTTTTGATGTCTCAAGTGCATAGATTTGTCGCTCGGGTTGCAGTGAAGGTCAAACTACAGAACTCTCTGTCTTGATATCGAGAGTGTTTAGTGCCCAGAATGATTGCCATGCGACAGGGCATCACAGGTGCCGTGGTATACAGATTCTTATGTATTTTTCCTTATTGTCTTCTGCTCAATCAGCTTCTATTCTATTCTAGACAGACAGACAGACATAACAGTCTTATTGCTATAACGATCGCAGCTCCATTAGTTCAATTAATTTGCCCCTCTTCATTTGCATTATTAGGACTATGTGGGTCGAGGATAATGATTTGTCTGACTTCTAATCTGTGAACGAAGTCAACCCAACCTACATACAGAGCGCACTGCAGGGAAGGGACAGAGTCATTCCCTCATTGATGATCAGTTAAATTATTACTCAAAAACTATTCCAATCACGACGAACACTATGTAGGCTACCAGGATACCAGGAGCTGGCTTTGAAATTAGATATGTCCCAGTTCCTTTGTGGTATTGTCTTGTGGCAGTCATGAGTTGATCAGAGCAAATTTCAATACACAGAAATGTTTAGTAAAGCATTTCATTGGCAGATAAAAATGACTGAGATGTAGATGCTTACCATAACCCCCTAACCAAACCCTTACACTAACCCCTGTGGGCGCCGATCCCTGCCAATCCCCCCCTGGCCAGCAATGCCATGAAGATGCCGAGGGCAACGCCAAAGCCGGTGAATGCATAGGCTCCTTCTGGGTCTGTAGCATAATGATCAGAAATCGGTTAAAAAAGTGGAGTTCAACAAAAAAGTGGGTGTATGTTTGTTGCTCAGTCTAGGCCAGTGGTTTTCAACCAGTGGTCCAGGGACCGGATTCCAGGTGGTCCCCACAGTTACAGATCTGTACAGATCTGTAACTCTTGAGATCGTAAAATGATACCAAATAGAGCCTTAACGGGTCTGTTTTACCAGTTATCTCTTGAAAATCCTTAGTTTTGGGTCAGAGACTAAAGACTAGACTAGACTAAACTCAGCATCAAATGGTGGTCCGTAGCTAAAATGAAGAATAAATAGTGGGCCCTGGTATGGAAAAGGTTGAAAATTACTGGTCTAGGCCATCCTTAGCCCAGTCATTGAAATCTGATTTCCCCAGGCTTATCTGTTGTCAGGCATCTCTGACCGTCTGATTCGGCACGATTAATGGAGATTTGAAACATCTCCATTTGTCGTGCAACACAACCACAAAGGAACTATAGCATTCAAACATTGCATGGCTGTCTTGCTAATGCAATGTGATATTGAGCAATGAATATGAATATCTAGCGCCTGGCTGAGACACGTCCATGTGTGAAGGTGACTTTCTATTTTCATTTGTTTTCAATCTCTGCGTCCTTCTATTATATTTGCATATGTCAGATAGTACATTGTTTTTCCTGCCGGCTAGCAGTGTTATTCTGAGAGAATGTTTATGTTTGACCAGCCTGTTGTTCACCACTATTAGTACCAAACTGTGCACTAGCAATCGTGTACCATGGAATTCTCCGGTAGGCCTTTATACTAATCTACTGATCTGGGTCTTTGGCCCTCCACAACCAGCAGGTAGAAAATCTACCCCATACCCCCCCCCCCCCCCCCCCCCCCCCCTGCAACACACACAGACACACACTTTGATTGCAATATAAATTCATCAGAACATTTAATTACGTACAAACAATATACAATTCTATGGAAAAAAAAGGAACAAACAATTTAAAGCATGGAAAAGGATAAATGGGGATCGGTTTCGAATAGCAACTGCGAGTAGGTGGCCTTTGAGAGTGGTTTTGCAGGAGTCTAGGGATTTATATGTTCTTAATTGCTGTTGTTGCCACGTTATAGCGGATGCCCCTGATGAAGCTGTGACTGCCACTAATGGTGAAAATGTCCACAAGCACCAGATGTTTCAACATTTAATGGGGGAACTGCCATGAAAATGTATGCCCTTAGCAAGGATAAACCCTATTGTTAATGCCCCATGGCCTAGCCTCCAGCACAAACCTTAGGCAAAATTGCACAAGTTATCTCAAATAGGCAGATTGCCATGAAACTTGCAACTGTAGGTGCATTTATGCTCCCTGGAAGATTAACCCATTCAGTGACACCCATAAACTATCAGCTAGTGAGGACTATGCAGCAGGGGCGGATGTAACATTTCCCATTTGGGGGGACAAGAGAAAATGGTATGGGGGCGGCTTCATCGCCCGTGTCGCTTCGCCGCGCCACGGGCGATGAAGCCGCACCCATACCATTTTCGGTTACAGGACTTTTATTAGCCAAGTAAAGCATCAATAATAACATCAGTTGTTGTTGAATTTGCAACAGACACGCAGCATGCATAAAGCTAAAGGTCTGACTCAGAGAGTTTTCTGTTTTCAATGATGAAAGGCTGTTGGTTTGGTGGTGCCACATTCGTAGTTAGTTAGTAGCAGTAGTAGTGTTTCAAATTATTTTAAATATAAAAAAAATAATTTGAAATATCTTGGGTTGTTTTGCATGTCATCATGTTTGGTGGGGCAGTCTGGACATTTAGGGGGGCATTGCCCCCCCATGCCTAGATCCGCCCCTGCTGTGCAGTATATGTTTTAGGTGATAGTGTGAACAACAGAAACTACAAAATGGCAACACACCGCAGTTTATGCAACATGCCGCATAAACCACTAAACACCCAAACACATGTCTCTGTTTGTACTAACCACTACTGTATGTACTGTATGCTTGCGAGTTGCTTGTGAGTGAAGCAAGCTAATACCTCGAGGGACAAGAAAACCTCATGGCGCTCTGCTCCCCCTGCTCCCTGCTACATGCAAGTAGGCCATGCATGGCCTACTTGTGTGCAAAGTGCAACATGGCAGCTGAACCTACTTATGGACTTTGATGGCTATTCATTTCAACTGTATTCCCTACCTAGGAATCTACACAACATATAATTACTTTGTGAGACATTCTAAGCTGGAAAATAAACTAGAACATTTAAACCAAGAATTGATCATGTGAAACTAAAATAAGCACCCCAATTAAAACTTTGCAATCTACGGATGCAATTAACTGCATCCGTAGAATCCATGATTAATTAAAAGTAGTCAAGATCACAGCTCTGTGTACAGTATTATTAAAGCCAGTAATTTCTATTAACTCATTTTGTAAACATTTTGAACTTTTCTGGATGATTCTTCATATTTCTGTTGTACCAGTACCAATTATAACTACAATTACTGTATGTGATAATAGGTCACAATTATTCCAAAGTCGTAATATTATTAATATTCAAATAAGCTAATTATTTTCCAGCAAGTCAGGTGTAGCCTATTATTAAACATATGTTCAAACATTTATCAGCACTTTTGAATAGTAAAAAAATATCTTCAAAGATGAATAATCTTTTTGCAAGTATGTTGTATATATTCATAAATTTAGAATATATTTTTTGTATGACTAGATTGCGGTGCATCTTGCAGTACGCCTGCCATCATGACTGTTAAGAATGACAGACAGTATCATGTTGTTGGCCAGTTTGATGAAGCTCTGATATTTCTTTCAGACTATCTTACTGATGACAAGGCGATTGTGTGTGTTCTATAAACTTCCTCCACCTTCTGAACTATGGCTTTATCCCTGAGCTTATCCGTTTCCACAGGCTCCATCCAGGCCGTCTGTCTTCTTTGGGATCTTTAGTTTGTGCTATTCCTCGCACTAAATCAGCTTCAGCCCTACTGCTCCCCCACCGCAGTCAGAGGGCCTGTTGAAGTTCTCAAACAAATACTCCCATTCTTTGCTGAAATGACCCACAAAGTCAGTCTCTCTCCCGCACACCAGCCTCCTGTTGGAACCGTGACAATTATTTTGGTGTTTCTGTCTGCAAGAAATTCAGACTTTAGAGTGCATGGTCCCAGGGTATCTCTTCATACAGCGGGAGGCAACAGCGGCTTGCCGATTCTCCCGAAAATCAAGTGACAATTCCCAGTAGGTTGCTTATTATGCCGATCTTGTCATGTCTTGTCACATGCTGCCAGCCGACTGAGTTGATAAGCGTTCTCAGCCCCGCCCCCCCGAATGCACCACAAGGCGCACATTCAGCAAACCTCCCCACAGTTAGTGCATATAGAAGTGTCTTTGAGCAAGACGTTCAACCCCTAATTAATCCCGATGCGAAGGTAGGTGCCTTGCATGGTTTACTCCTCCCCGTGTTAGTGAATGTAAGACACATTGTCATGTAAAATGCTTTGGATGAAAGCACTACAGCTAAACGTCAATGCACCACTTACCATGTTCAGCTGGAAGAAGTCGTAACCCCATGTCAGTGTGTGTTGTAGGGTCTGATGATCCCGTCCCGCTCAGCATTGTGTCAAACGCTCTCTGAATAATAATAATAATTAAGGCTGTTGAAAATAGTTAATTAATGGGATTAAATTAATTCTGTTGATTAATCTGATTAAATTTTTTAACGCAATTAACTCATGTGCACACTGACTCAACCCACTGAGCATTTTATCATTGAAAGAAATGGGTAGAGCACGGTTTTACGGAGAAATATAGCTGTGTGTCTGTCTGTAACCAGAGCCATAGAGTATAGCTGGAGGATCTACAAGCATTGAGGGCTTGTAGATCACCTATTTTGATAAATATTTAAAGGTAGGGGAAGTGATTTCACTTTTGTCAGATATCACCCAAAAAAAAAAAAAAATCTGTTAAAATGCTCTATTATAAGGTGTGGAAACCATATATGGAGTTTCCCCCTCCCCCACGTTAGCAGAGGAGCTAATAAAAGTTCCCCAGGTCACCACAATTCTCCTCCAATCAGGAGAGAGCAGCAGGTTCACATAGTGTAGCTACTTTTGGGGGCCCCTAGTGCACCAGGCTGGTACTACACCATGAATTTCAAATCACTTCCCCTACCTTTAAGGATGAATGGTTATTTGTTTTCACAGATTCTGTTTCTTTTTTTAAATGTTGAAATCCTGTACAGGAAAACATGCATATTTTGGACCTAGTTCGAATGGTGATTAATCATGATTAAATTAATTTTGAAGCTGTGATTAATTTGATTTTTTTTTTTAATCATTCAACAGCCCTAATAATAATACATTTTATTTATAGGGCACCTTTCAGGGCACTCAAGGGTATGAATGCCCTGAAAGGTATAGCTTGAGGTTATGGTGACGATTCCTTATATTGACATGGGCTACCACAGTCCAATGCGTCCCAGATTTTTCAGGTCGAGATCCAAGGAGACGTTTGCCAGGGACCCAAGATAATGAAAATAGCAGCGGTGTATGTACAAGTGGACAACGCACTGCAAGCTGTACATCAGCTCTAGGATAGGCTTTGCCCAAAGCGCTTGGGCAAAGCCTATCCTTGGGCGGCTGGTCATCTTGTTTCCGGTAGCATGCTGCCTATGCACACTAATGGCTGCCAAACACGCTTTGCCCTGGTGAGATGTGATCCTGGATCGGGACATCATGCCCTGCGGCGAAGCCGTGTGACTACTTCAAATGAAGACCATTTCATACCAGGGCCCACTATTTACATGGACCACCATTTGATGACAGCCCCACAGATCCCAAAACTAAAGATTTATTTTGCTTTTTGCCACAATTCCAGGCTGGATTTGGGAAACAAAACAGTCAAACATACAGATCCAAATGATGATTAATTCTCTAGTGGTGTAGACTTGGGGCTAATTCAGATGATGACTATTTTAACTCTTGAGAGTGTAAACATGTTTCATGTTTACGCTCTCATTGATTTACATCTGGTTAACCAACTTTCCATCATGTAGCCTGGGGACCACCTGGAATCCTCTCAGGGACCACTGGTGGACCCCGGAAGACCTGTTGAAAACCCCTGCTCTAGGCCCTCCACAGCAGATACTGTCGATACTGTCCTTTCTTCAGGCATGCGGCAGGTGCACTTAGATCAGTGTGTCAAAAGTTTTTTCAAATGTTTTGCTGTTTCATAAGGTCGATGCCAAAAGGGTAAACGTTGAAAGGCAACAACCAAGGAAAAGTCTTAACAACCAGTGAAAGAGAACACACACACATACACACACGCTGGATGCATTTCAGCCCATGGTCCCACTTATCGCAAGCTTCGCAGGATGAGTCGCGAAAGAATAGAGAAGGAGATCAGAGGTAGTGTTGTCTTAACCTTGCGTGGGCAGCCTAGGCGCTGAACCCATGGATCTAATTATTTATCTATTCACAACCAACAAAGACAGACTCATAGACACACTGGACCGGTAAAACATCCCCCGGCCTCGGGGTTGGTTTCATAACAGCACTGTACGTGCGAAGCTTTATTCAGCTACCCAAGCAAATAATCCCCCGGCCCAACACAGCGCTCTCTCTCTCTCCCTCCTGAGAAGTCAAAGTTCAAATGCTGCAAATGCGTGCGAGGCAGCCCACCACCCCCATTACCCAGACTAATGTGTGTTTTTCTGCCAGCCCACGGACAGCCAGGCAACACCGGACCAGCTCCAATCCCAGAGGTGGAGGGAGAGCAAGACCCCTTAGCTCACCCTGACACTGAAAGCAGCTTGTCTCATTAGAAAGACAGGGAGGCATGGAACCCACAGACAAAGAGACTGCACATTGCACAACATCCAGAAAAAAATACATTCAGCTTTCTCTCTGTCTGATGCAGGGGTCAGAGGTTAGAGCTAGATGACTATCCCCTTGCCCACAAGGTTCCGCCTGCATGTTTGACTACCATGTCATGCTTTATTTTATGTGATGGAACATCTTTTGCAGTTGTCGGTTACATTCAGCTACTTGCACACATGAGCACTGGAAGGGGAATCAGGTCGGGACATTGTGAAGAGGGGGTTGTTGGCTGTTCAGGAGTGCAACAGGACAATGTCCATCCACGATATTAATGAATTAGGCTACTGCAGCATGGAAGATGTTTTATCTGTGGTTATTCCTAAATTACAGCCAACATACCATATAAGATTGTTATATGCAAGACTGTATTATAAATTAACAGCTATAAATTTGTGGTAACAGGTATGTCATCATGAATGTGGGCCAGCTCGGGTTTTGGCACATATAACCGAGGTCCGAGGCATCGGAACCCAGATATACCCAGATGCCACTTTTTGTAAACGGAACCGGAACCGGAACCAGGTACGGGTCGGTTCGGACCCTGGGTAATTTCAGATCTCGGGTTGTGACGAGTACCCGGAAATTAATTGGCCTGTTTTTAAGTTTCCCAAGAGTTGAATTTTTAGAAACTGTTATTAGACACCATTATGTTGGTCATGCAGTGACACCAAGATGTTTTATCACCAAAGGTAAAAAAAATATATTTTTTAACGATTTAGTTAAAAAATTTTCATAAATTTCCATGTATAGTAAAATGATTTTTCATAACAGTCTGTAGTATCAGGGTTGTTGAAAATTGGGTTTTGCTAATACATTTGGTGCAGTGCTCTGCTTGCTTGAACAGCCCTGTCTCCACCCCCGCCTCCTGCTGAACCAATGAAATGATATTCTGCCCTCGGAACACATCCTAATGAATAATACTGTAGTAAGTCACAAAAGAACCATTGGCATTTTAATGCACGCAACGTGACATAATAGTCTTCGTTCTCAATGGCTTTGAAGCGGGTAGAAAAATGTTATGTCAAAGCCTTTCTTAGGTCATTTAATCTGAAAGGCTATTAAATCTGGAGGGGGAAATCCACTTCAAATTCATGGATAAAAATTAATCAACCCCCAATGTGTAGTCTGAAAAGAAATAATCTCCCACAGTGCACTGTGACAGTGTGACCACAGGCCTTGTGATAGTTGGGATTAGGCCAATAATTATCACATCAGTCATAACCTAATGGTTCGAGATTAGAGAAGCAGACATGGAGATCGTTGTATCCCTGGACGGTCTGCAAAATAGTGAACAAGGTCAAGTAGGCTGATTCACAGATTTTCCAAACCTTGATTCATACTTTATGCAGACACTGTAGATAGATGGCTGATGTTATACTACTGGATGTGACGTCACATTACAGTAACTTTGAAATCTTCATGAAACCAGACTTTTATTACTGTAGTTATTGTACTTGAGGGCTGACTTTTTGTAAAAAACAAACACAATCAATTTATGCCCTTGATAATGTACGACCATGCAGTTTAGAGTGTGTGTACACAAATATATCAGTGTCCAACTTAATTTTTTTTTGTTACACCAGCACTAAACACAGGTACCGGTATTTATCCAATGTAAAATAATCCATAAAATATATTTCTCATCAATATACAGTATATGGGATACAGCACTACATGAAAATAAGTAAATAAATAATCATGGAAAATGTGAATATTGATTTTAAAATATTAGAGGAATTAAGTTGGGAACTCCTTTGGTTCCTTTGGTTAAACCATTCCTAAAACATGTGAGATTGGTGTCCCGGTCTCACAGTGGTAAGTGCTGTCGCCTCACAGCTATAGGACTTGGCTTCCATTCCCGTTATGCAAAGTTTATCACCATCACCGTCAAAGTGTTGAGCTCCATTCCTGTTCCCCTCTGGTTCCTTTTGCACCACGTCCTTCCCTTCCAGACTCTACACAGCTTCCACATACTATGTCATGTTCTTTTCTTTTCTGATCCTCTTCACCTTGACTTCCTTCATTCTTTTCTTTTTTTTCCCTCTGCACGCTCGCCCACTTTCCTGGCAGCAGAAACACATCAGTGATGCTACCTCGAAAGGCCTACTATAACTCCATGACAAACATATTCTATGTAAATTCTGTCTGGCGACTCGTCTTCAATTGTGATACAGATCGACTTGTTAGTTCCTTCCCGATATCATGACATCCTCCTGGCGATGCCATGTCATTATTCCCATTGTTGCGACCTCCCATTGTTCTGAATTTACTAACCATGTCTCTAACCGTCACCATGAGCACGTCACATGGGGCAGATGTAACATTTCCCAATTGGGGGAGCAGGAGAAAATGCTATGGGGCCCGGACCCGTTCATCGCCCGTGACGCTTAGTGCCACAGGCGATGAAGTCGCACCCATACCATTTTCGGTTACAGGACTTCTATTAGGCACGTAGTCAATAATAATCAGTCATATCAGTTGTTGTTGATGTTGCACACACACACACAGCATGCATAAAGCTAAAGGTCTGACTCAGAGAGTTTTCTGTTTTCAATGATGAAATGCTGTTGGTTTCAAATCGCTTAATTCGCTTTAAATATAAGCACTTTAATTAGAAATATCTTGGGTTGTTTTGCAGTCAGGGCATTTAGGGGGGCATTCCCATGCCCATGCCTATATCCGCCCCTGGCACGTCGTCACAGTGTGGACACAGGTATTAAAACGAGGCGGCCAGCCGGCCATACTGATAGTGGATTTCCAGCACATGTTCGGACTAATGGGACCTCTGATCTATGGGACTGTGGATGTTAGATCAGCCCCACTCCTGGCTTGGTAGCCAGCCATCACCATCCACAATAGCATCCATTAACTGTCACTGGCAATTCTTCCTTGGCACTTTGCTCCTTCGAAAGGTTCCCGTGCTCCCACTATAGCGCTTACACCTCAACACTTCCTTCATCTGTTGTTTGTTCCAGCACTTTATCACCGTCCTTGTTACCCTCATCAAACTTATCTCTCCAGCTCTATTTGTTAGAAACCTGCTTATTGCATGTGGATCACTAAACAAGCTGTTTGTTTCTGACACTGCTCTGATTCCAATCACATATCTCTCCTCAGAACTGACTGTGCCTGTTAAGCTCAATGTCTCATTATTCCTTTCCCTTTTGTCTTCATCGGCTCTCTTGTCCTGTTTTTGATATTCACGTTCTCCCTCCTGTGAATGTGAAGTCATTCCACCCTCACTCCCTGATGCAATCTGTGGAATCCACTTAAACAGGAGAGAATAAGACTGAGACTTAGGTCTCCCTTCTAACTCTCCTCTCCTGCGTTGTGCAATGGATGGAGTATTTATTAGGGATGCCACAATATGAGATTTTCCATGACGGTACGGTTATGGTATTGGAAACCGATACCTCGGTTTTTCACGGTATTTAAAAAGAAAAAGGAAAGAAAAAAAAACTGGCAAAAACTGGCGACCTTTAACTATACAAGAGGGTTCCGCAGACTAACTGATGGACCCTGAACATGACCCTGCCAACATTCACAGTATATTCTTAATGAATTTAAAATTGATTTATATTAGGCTATACTGCCTGGTGTTAGATACATTGTAGTACTAAACTTTAGGTGCTTTCATAAATGTTCTCAAGGAATGCCTTGAATTAAAATGTCATAATACAAATAAATAAATGATATGGCAACACTCTGCCCATGTAGTAGGAAACTATAGAAACTATAGTCTTAATTGCATTTGCATTGAGTTTATCTTGTATAGTTTCAGTTAATTCAACAAGCTATAATGTGTTGTAGACACACAAAAATGGGCTATAGTTCATAATCAGACAAGATAACTTCATTACTATTGTCTTGCTTGACGGAGAATCACCACTTATCGCATGTAAACAAATGCCACGTGTGGTGTGTTTGTATGTCACATCATAAGCGCTGACCTATAGAAACCTGCACCTTAGACTCATCAGTGCCTTCCAGGAAAGCTACGCAGCTTTTTTGATTGCTGCTGATTGCATATCTCTGCGATGGTTTTGGTTGAGTGAAATGCAGAGGCTGGCTGAAAGCATGCAACGTGCCTGCTGGCAACATACTAAATGCACAGGATTCGAAGGACCCACTTGTGGATGAAATTTTTGCAGTAGCAGGGAGTGGATGACACAAAGGTAGGGTAACTCTCCTCCCTCTCTCTGTTTCTCCATTAGCGGTGCAGAAGCGTGAGTGAATATACTTCGGTAGTACATCTGTGCAGAACTGAAAAGGTGTCATTATTTGGATGTAAATAGCACAGCTTTAGGCTTATTTGTATTGTTTTGGAGATCGGCCGACATTCTAATAAAATACTGTCAGCTTGAAAATCTCACAGTATCATACCTTGGCTTTCTACACTGCGATAATACTGAATACTGAATAATACTGTATATCGTGGCATGCGTATGTATACATTGAGTATTTAACTTCTTCCACACACTAAATTAACTCAATAGCAAGGTGAGCCTTGGCTATGAGGTTGAAAGTCAATTTCAGGTTTGCAGCGCATGGAACAATTGAAAACATTGGTCTGTTTGATCTTAGCTTGTGGTAAACTGAACCTGAAGTAATGACTAGTTTAGCCTGTGATGGTCTGGGCATGTGATACCTGCCTCAAGTGCACATAATTCACCGTGATTCCTGACAGAAATGATTCCCCCTTTATGACCATATATGTGCTGTCTTCATTTCCCCCCCAAAAAACTACAACAAAGTAAACCTTCGGAAACAGTAGTTGCAATTCAATTTCTTTGGCCTTGCCATGCCTCGTTATTATTTTTTCACTTCTTCAGGAGACAGTATGGCATTCTATATCTGGTTGTTGTTGTGCTTTGTAGTGCCATACCTTTAGTGAAACAAGGTTTATGTGTGGGTTTGATGTTTGTCCTTGGCCTAAAAAATAGTTTCAAGGACGTAAGCCAGGAAAAACAATCTGCAGTTTGTCATTTTATTCTGGCACTAACTGTTTCACACGATACAATTTTCTCTACTGTTTTTTTTATGATAATAACAATGGGCTGCGGGTTGAAAGTCTTACTGTAATTGGGCAGTCTGGTTACCAGTATGATATAACTCTACCCGACTATTTTTATGCAAAACGCCTCAGCACCTCAAAAAGCCCCTTGTTCAAGGACAAACCTTTTATCTAATTCATTGTGTCACAATGATGACATGCAGCACATGCAGATAATATTTAAAAATCTTCTGAATATTAGTTTCACTATATTTTCTCATTCTAAAATGCCAAAAATTTTGAGGTAAAAATCTTCTGAATATTAGTTTCACTATATTTTCTCATTCTAAAATGCCCAAAATTTTCAGGTTGGCCAATTAAAACTTTAACCTCTGTCACTTTGCCATTCCCTGAGTTGAACGTGCGGAACACAAAGATTCATTGATTTAATTCTTTAATCCGTCTTTTGATCCGAACGCATCGTTTGTTGATCGTCATTTTGTTGCATTTCATTTGGGACAAAAAATTGGCATGGCCATTTTGAAAATAAATAAATGAATTACCCTGCACCCATTCTATTCATGCATTCGAATGCATGGGATAAAATTCTACCCCTCAATGTCTGTTTTTTGGCGAAACAGACGGATATTTTTTCACAGAGGGTTAGAGGACAGAATGGTCAAGACACCAGAAACATGATACGTCATATACATCCATTAAAATAACGGTTTAAAACCCGAAAGCCTTTTTTGTGTTTTTCTGTTGTTGTTTTTTCCTCCTTTGCATTATTGGTACCAACGACGGCATTACATGATCTGTCCTGTTGTCTAATATTGACAGTAGGGTCTCCTAGGATCCCTCCGGAAACACAATTATGTCAGCAGATCGACATTTAACTGCCAGCGGGAGAGTGCGTGACTGAATACAGAGAGAAAAAGCTACAGGCTAAGTTGTGGATGACTCTGGGAGGGAGCGAGCGTGTACACACGCCGTCAAAATGACTCAGTAGCTGTGGCCTTCATGACTCAGTGCTAGATGGAAAGCATCGACGCAAACAACACCACAGGGCACAGAAAAAGATTCAGAATCTGCTTAATTTGTCACATCGCAGGTTTGGAGGTGCAACGAAGTAGGTGATTTCTTGTTTCCGTGCACACACTTCATCATATTGTAGCTTTCTCCCCCGTGAGAAGAGAGAGGATAGAGGTATGGCACCCGAAGGAAGGCAAAGAGATGGCAAGTAAACTGGTATAGTGTGTGTGGGTGTGGGTGTGTGTGTGTGTGTGTGTGTGTGTGTGTGCGCAAATACATATGCACAAACTAGTTGATGCTGTCCTGTCCAGAGGAAACCTCATCATTTTTCAGTAAATATATATTTTTTAAGGAAATGAAGAGAACCTTATATGTTTTATACTGCCTAAAGTTGGTGTTGTAACTTCAGATATTGCATTGATGTAATAGCTTTTTAATCTAATGAGTCCCGGGATGCAGGGAGGGTCTAAACTAAAGACCACTGACATTGGGTGCAATTCCAGATCGCTTGGTGTAGCCAGGTATGGTGTAAGTCCTCTCATTGGCTGCATGGCAGCAAATCAGGTTTGGGGCCGTGCTCATTGGTTGCATGGCAGCAAATCAGGTCTGGGGCCTTGGGTAGGCCGAAAGCCTATACCACCAGCCCTGGGCCTGAGCTTACCAAATAATTACCCAGAATAATTAAAACCTGCAAGTCAAAAGGTTCAGAAATCACCTGACCCCCCCAATTAAAAATGTTACTGCACTCCCCTGCTTTGTTCATCATGATTTGAAGCTCTTGATGACTGGTTTTTATTATTCTGGATAACTATTTGGTAGGCCCAGGCCCAGGCCTGGTGGTATAGGCTTTCGGGCCTACCTCAAGGGCCCAGACCTGATTTGCTGCCATGCAACCAATGAGCACGGCCCCAAACCTGATTTGCTGCCATGCAGCCAATGAGAGGACTTACACCATACCTGGCTACACCAAGCGATCTGGAATTGCACCCATTATCAATTACTTGCCTGAAAAGGACTAAGCTTGTGGAGTTAGCTGTTTTAGCAGACAGTTTGAGGGTCCAGTGGAGATAAGAGGTTTTGTCCAACTAAACTACTTTCCATTGCTTCAACACACAGATGGAGAATATGGAGTTACGAGGTTTCCTCCAGTGTTTTTTTTTTTTTTTTTTACAGCATGATGTTGCCCTTGCTAAAATGTCAGACCGTTTCAAAGACCTTTTAATCCAGGCAATACAATCTGAGGTTTGTCTTTCCATTCTGGCACAAGTGCTTCATGCAATACAACTTTGTGTTACACATTCGAAAACAGTGTGGTGATTAAGCAGATCAACCACAGCAGCAGATAGGGACCAGTCGTTATTTACTGTAGGTAAGATTGGAGAAAAAGATATATATACCATACATCTTTTATAAATGCACATGGCACTGCCAAAACAGGATTTCAAACTTTTTAAAAACACCATTTGTTGAACGACAAGTTGCCAGATTTGTGAAACAGTATGTCATGTGTGAGAATATCATAGCATGCAAAACAACAGTTTTGTGTATTTTTGTACAATGGCACGATTGAAAATGAGGCATTCTGCAAAATGAGTGGTTTTACGTTTTTATTTTATTTTTACTTCTATGTACTGCATTTATGTACTGCATTGTGGTATTGGTACGTTTACCAATGTAGAACCACGTGAGTTCCACCATTAAGGCAAAGGCACACCACACAAAGAAAATGTTCGTGCGTGTGCTGCGTGCATACATGTGTGTGTGTATTTAACAGGCACCTACACAGTAATGCAACTTCATACAAGTGCATGGGTGTCCAGTCAGTGCTGTAGGCAACACATCCTTTACAGAACAGCCATTCGCCTTTTCCTCATCTCTTTTCTTCTTCTGCTTCTTCTTCCTCTCCTGCTCCAGTGTCATTAGTGTCGTCTCTGCATGAAGGGTGCGCGGCAAAGGGCGCGCTTATTTCCTTCATCCCGCCTAATGTGTCATTTTCACCCCCGCCCCCTACGCACGCACACCAGGGGCGGATATAACATTTCCCATTTGGGTGCGGCTTCGATGAAGCCGCACCCATACCATTTTCAGTTACAGGACTTTTATTAGTGCACGTAAAGCATCAATAATAACATCATTCACGTGTTCAGATGTTGAAGTTGCAACAGACACGCAGCATGCATAAAGCTAAAGGTCTGACTCAGAGAGTTTTCTGTTTTCAGTGATGAAATGCTGTTGGTTTAGTGGTGACACAGCTGTAGTTAGTTAGTAGCAGTAGTAGTGTTTCACATCATTTTAAATATAAGCACTTATAAATATCTTGGGTTCTTTTGCATTGTGTTTGGCGGGGCAGACTGGGTATTTAGGGGGGCATTGCCCCCCATGCCCATGCCTAGATCCGCCCCTGACACACACACAAGCCCTCACTCACTCTCTACTACAACCCTGTCCGTCCTCACCCTCCTCCTCCTCCTCCTCCCCTCCTTGTTCAATTTCTCTCAAATTTAGATTTCCACATCAAGGGAGTGATGGTGGTGATGGAATCAAAGAGCTGCCGGTGTCTTTGAACCCCCCTGATGAAGAGATGAAAGGGCCGAGGTGCAGCGCTGGCTGCTGCAGCTCCCATCAGCTCCTGCACTGGTCCTGTCTGTCTGCCCGGGTTTGGTTGGATGAAAGCCACCAACTCTGCACACACGCACGCACTCACACACTCATGCAGCATGAGTGCACGCACACACTCACGCACACGGGTGCAAACACACTCTGTTTTATTATACTCGTGATGATATAACAACATTTAGGGCGGCATATTTATGAATGCCATTTTTTTAACCTTTTTTTTTTTTTTTTCGCTAACCAGAAAGCGAACTGGTTTCCAGGATAATGGAAATGGAACCCATGTCCCAAATGGATTCAATGTAGTTATTATTTATCCTCAAGCTCATGTTAATACTTTTCATTGGTTAAGAAACCTCACATATACACTTCTAAAACATCCAGAAAACCCACATATACATGCCCAGAACACCCCCCCCCCCCCCGTTTCTTTTCTTTCAATTACCTAATGTAATCCTGTGCATGAGGAGTCCAACAAAGGAGCACGTTATTCCCTTATTCTATTTTTGTGAGAGCAACTGTTAGGGCTGCAAAGATTAATCGATGTTGGTGTTTGCGCTGTTGTCCCGTTGCACTTCCCCCGCACTGCAGAGTGCGTGCATGTGTACATCTTGTTACCGGGGGGACCGGAGGGTTTTCCAAATCACCCAAATCACTGAATGCTCCTTTACTATGGCTACCGTGGAGGATGCCATCACTGAGTGATAGATAGGTCTATCACAGGCCGTGAGAGGCCATCTGAAGTCTGCCATCCACAACCGTGTGGATCCCAGCTTCCACTGTCATGATCCACAGTCTGTCAAATGCTTCTAATTTCCGCAATAGCCATTGTGCGCATGCTGTAGTGTCTCCCGGTGTGTTATTTTTGCGGGCACACACACACATCGTACCATTCTCGCTTCTGCAGAGACATGCCCTTGGAAGTTAATCGCTTCCATCCATCTGCGGCGAAAGACGTAATGTCTCTCTCTGGTACAGTGTTTACCCGACAAAAAGTTTCTAAGTTGCCTGACAGACATTAAGAGGAACTCGATTAGAAACAGGAGATCAGCAAGCTAAACACCGAACAGAGAGCACTGACGAGGGATCGCAGGGGTCAGAACTTGCTGTAGGCAGCGCTGGCGTGTGTGTGCGTGCGTCTGTTGTGCGTGTTCATGCGCGCGCGTTTGCGGTCCATGGGCGCGAGCGTGTTCAGCTGTTTACGAGCGCCAGGGGCGGATCTAGGCATGGGCATGGGGGGGCAATGCCCCCCTAAATGCCCTGACTGCCCCACCAAACACAATGGCATGTCAAACAACCCAAGATAATTCAAATTAAAATGCTTATAATTAAAATGATTTGAAACACTCTACTGCAGCTAACTAAACACAGTTGTGGCACCACTAAACCAACAGCATTTCAACATTGAAAACAGAAAACTCCCTGAGTCAGACCTTTAGCTTCATGCATGCTGCGTGTCTGTTGCAACTTCAACTGATGTCATTATTGATGCTTAATTGCCTAATAAAAGTCCTGCAACCGAAAATGGCATGGGTGCGGCCACGAAGACGATGCGGCCACAATGAAGCCGCCCCCATACCATTTTCTTCTGCCCCCCCATTGGGAAATCTTACATCTGCCCCTGCCGAGCGCTAACCACTCACCGCCTCTATCTTTGAGATATAGCTAGGGTGAGTGCTTGCTTGTAGGCGGGACCTGCGTGGGTGTGCAGGGCGCCGCGCAATTGGCTGCCAGCAGGTACGCTTTTCTGAGTGGCATCTCTCTCTAATGAGACCCCTGGGGAATCAAACGTGGTTAGTACAGTATATAGACTCTAGACTGTCTGCAGACCGCCGGCTCCCAACATGGCCAAAAGCATTTTCATTTTCCTGTCATGCCTGCATCGCACCTATCACGTATGAGTAGTTAGGCCTCATCAAGTGTGCTAAGAAACACGGGAAATGAATACCATGCCAAAAAGAATTTGTACTGTAATTGTGAATCCGTAACTGTAATTGTGCTCCGTGTCTCTGCAAAATAAATCCAGTATTAATCAGTATCTGTAATTGTTTTCTGTATATCTGCAAAATAATCCGTGTCAAATTTTGCATGTGTAGAAAACAATTTGTAAGTTTGTATTTGCTGTTTGTATCACTGCAAAATTTCACAGGTGTAGAAAACAATTTTGCAGTGGTGAGGTTTGTATTTTTTGTATTTGCAGCTTTCAATCACTGCAAAATCGTTTTGTACCTCTGCAAAATAAATATTGTGTCCTGCAACTCTTGTGTTTTGCAACATTGTAAAAGTATTCGGTCTGCGCAACAACGACTGCGGCGACATCTGCTGTTCAAGTACAACACCACACATCTACAGTTTGAAAAAACACAAGTCAAAATTTTACAGAGGCGACATCTGCTGTTCAAGTACAACACCACACATCTACAGTTTGAAAAAACACAAGTCAAAATTTTACAGAATTATGGCAGTGTCTTCACTTCACCGCGGAGAGCCAATCAGCAGTTGGCTTACTCAGCAGTGCACCATTTTGATTGGTTGGCCAAAGGAAGCAGTCTCGCCAATCCCAGTCATTCATAATACATGAATATGAGATCCCATTGTTGGGAAGTACAGAGGTCTAATGGTGGCTGTTCTATAGCCCAGCACAGCTTTAGTGATCTTAAATCCCTTTATTTTAGATCATTTTGTGTAATAGTAATGCATAAACATTGCAGAGACTTTAGACGTTTCTGTACAATGGTTTAAAACTGCACGAGGGTATGCTTAAAGTATCTTATTTAAACAGGGACAAACTCGGACTGCAGTTTCTGCCCCTCAATGTCGCCCCTCCACCCTCTGACAGCTATGTGATTGCTGTGCTAGCACACAGCATTAGCATAACTATAGCAGTTCTGACAACAGCTATGTGATTGCTGTGCTAGCACAGCATTAGCATAACCAGCAGTTCTGACAACAAAAGAAGAACATTTGAGGAAAACTCCACTATTTATATACTATCGTTTTGACAGATACCATTAGTCTGTTGGCTTGTGTATAATCTAAATATCAGATAAACGTGCATTAGCGACAATATAACCAGTGTTATTTTAGCAATTCTATTAAAGCTAACAAATATAAGACTTCCGGTGCTGATCACTTCAAAATAAGACTACCCTTTATAGTATTGAAAAGCGATCCATTTGCACACTTAAACGAACATTCAGCATTCATTAAACAACGCAGCCATCATGTTTACACATACATGTACTGTGTACAAATGTATGTATAAATAACAAAAACGTTATAAATACATCAGTAACATAAAAATGATATCTCCATGGATACATACAATTCACTGGGAGACGGCTCGGTTGCCATGTAGTGCCATGTAGTTGAGAGAACAACAAGCAAACTGGTCTATTCAAATGACTGTTGCAGCTATAGTCAGTGTTGTAGTGGTACTTTAAGAAGTGGGGGGGACGCTGTCCCCCCACTTCTCTAAAATATTTTTGGGGCAAAAGGAAAAAAAATCATTAGCATTGTGAAATACATCTTAATGACATCATCAAGATGTGTTTCACCATGTTAATGAGTTTCCTTTTTTCTGAGAGTGCACAAATGGAACACATTTGTGCACTCTTAGAAAAAAATCGTAAAATGGGTGGAATTTTCCTTTAAGAGGCGTCCCCCCACTTCTTAAAGTACCACTACAACACTGACTATAGCTGCAACAGTCATTTGAATAGACCAGTTTGCTTGTTGTTCTCTCAACTACATGGCACTACATGGCAACCGAGCCGTCTCCCAGTGAATTGTATGTATCCATGGAGATATCATTTTTATGTTACTGATGTATTTATAACGTTTTTGTTATTTATACATACATTTGTACACAGTACATGTATGTGTAAACATGATGGCTGCGTTGTTTAATGAATGCTGAATGTTCGTTTAAGTGTGCAAATGGATCGCTTTTCAATACTATAAAGGGTAGTCTTATTTTGAAGTGATCAGCACCGGAAGTCTTATATTTGTTAGCTTTAATAGAATTGCTAAAATAACACTGGTTATATTGTCGCTAATGCACGTTTATCTGATATTTAGATTATACACAAGCCAACAGACTAATGGTATCTGTCAAAACGATAGTATATAAATAGTGGAGTTTTCCTCAAATGTTCTTCTTTTGTTGTCAGAACTGCTGGTTATGCTAATGCTGTGCTAGCACAGCAATCACATAGCTGTTGTCAGAACTGCTATAGTTATGCTAATGCTGTGTGCTAGCACAGCAATCACATAGCTGTCAGGTGGAGGGGCGACATTGAGGGGCAGAAACTGCAGTCCGAGTTTGTCCCTGTTTAAATAAGATACTTTAAGCATACCCTCGTGCAGTTTTAAACCATTGTACAGAAACGTCTAAAGTCTCTGCAATGTTTATGCATTACTATTACACAAAACGATCTAAAATAAAGGGATTTAAGATCACTAAAGCTGTGCTGGGCTATAGAACAGCCACCATTAGACCTCTGTACTTCCCAACAATGGGATCTCATATTCATGTATTATGAATGACTGGGATTGGCGAGACTGCTTCCTTTGGCCAACCAATCAAAATGGTGCACTGCTGAGTAAGCCAACTGCTGATTGGCTCTCCGCGGTGAAGTGAAGACACTGCCATAATTCTGTAAAATTTTGACTTGTGTTTTTTCAAACTGTAGATGTGTGGTGTTGTACTTGAACAGCAGATGTCGCCTCTGTAAAATTTTGACTTGTGTTTTTTCAAACTGTAGATGTGTGGTGTTGTACTTGAACAGCAGATGTCGCCGCAGTCGTTGTTGCGCAGACCGAATACTTTTACAATGTTGCAAAACACAAGAGTTGCAGGACACAATATTTATTTTGCAGAGGTACAAAACGATTTTGCAGTGATTGAAAGCTGCAAATACAAAAAATACAAACCTCACCACTGCAAAATTGTTTTCTACACCTGTGAAATTTTGCAGTGATACAAACAGCAAATACAAACTTACAAATTGTTTTCTACACATGCAAAATTTGACACGGATTATTTTGCAGATATACAGAAAACAATTACAGATACTGATTAATACTGGATTTATTTTGCAGAGACACGGAGCACAATTACAGTTACGGATTCACAATTACAGTACAAATTCTTTTTGGCATGGTATTCATCCCATAAGAAACACGGGAAATGAAGTCTGTAAGCTCTGTCTTTCAGCTCTCGATTGTTCTTTCCGTCGGTTGTGCGGTCATTTTCCTTCTTGTCCGAGTTTCACTCGTGATGAATGCAAATTTAAATACATATTTTTTTAAATGTTCCACAGTCGGATGATGTAATTTTTGCACCGAGTTGTGCTCTAGCTGCACCAACTGGTGGAACAGTAACATGCGACAGGCGCTCTCAGATAGCAGGCTAAATGGCTTCAAACATTTTGTTCCTTGCATGGTGGATATGCCAGACACTGCACACTAAAAATACATTGATTCTTAACAGTTACCCATGGATGTTATGTGTATGTGTGTGTGTGTGTGTGGTGCACACACACACACGCATGCACACTATAAGGATCACACCCAATCAATGTGTCACGCTGTCACTGTGTCATGACATGTCACCTGATGCCTCAATTGCGGCACAGCGATCTGCCAGTCACCCTGACAGAGCCATATTGTTAGCGAGACTAGGCCAAAAACCAGCTGTCGCTCAGCACAAAATGGCTTCCAGGAGCACCGCGTGTTTTGCCAACCCGGCAAGCACAGCCGTTCTGTTGCAACAGACACACAGAGTGCCGGGCGGCGCTTCTCCCTGGGTTGGTTTCAAAGAGTCCTGCTGCTGGCTTTGTTTTATTTTATTTCATTATTTCTTTTTTTCCTTCCTTGTTTTTTTGTTGGGTCCCCCCCCCCCCCCTCCACACTGGGATGATGAAATGACAGTTAGGGAGAATGTGTCAAAGTCTCAGTCTGGAGTGATGCAGAATGAGCAGGCATGCAGCCAGACAGCGATGTGAGCTCCACGGTGAGGAAAAGGATGCCATAAGTTGGATGAGCGCGAGAGGGATGAGGAGAGTTTCAGGGAGAGAGAGAGAGAGTGAGAGAGAGAGAGAGTTTGAAAATCACGCAAATGTTGATATACGAATGTTAACCCATTGTGTCTGATCAGATTCTACATTTTCACAATTTTTCAAAAATAGCAGACCTACAAGCTCATATCGCGCCACTCGGTGGCGCGATATGAGCTTGTAGATCTGCTATTTTTCAACAGCTTAAAAACACCAAAACGTTGATATACGAATGTTAAAATGTTGAAATACTGCTGTCAGCAAAAAGTATAAAGCTAATAGGCTATTACAGATGGGTAGTGATAAACGCATGCATTATCACGGAACGAGCATACACTGGACGCCGTGCGACGATGCACCACGTCGCACACTTGCTTTATGGCACACCGTTTTCTAAGCACAAAGTCTGTTGAAAAAGAACTAGAGGTGCGATTTTGTTACTCCCTTGTGAAAAGCCCTAACCTCTTCTATATGGATGTATAACTATATCTCTGACAGAAAAAAATGAGCAATCCTGTTATTCACAATTCACAGTTACTCAAAGTGTTAATGAAACACAGCTACAGCTATGTTTTTTATTGTAATGTTTTATCTTGATTGTACTATGGCAATGTGTTTCCTCATGCCAATAAAGCTGCTTTGAAGAGAGAGAGAGAGAGAGAGAGAGAGAGAGAGAGAGAGAGAGAGAGAGAGACAGAGAGAGAATAGCAAATGAAGTGAAATTAGAGTCCATACCAATGGTGAACCACAGAGAAGGCCACAGGTAAATATTGAGGACCCAGAGTTATGGAGAATGTAGCCTCGATAGCCAGACTTTCATTTTCATCCGTGCTGCTCAAAAAGTGAAAGCCTGGACTAAATCATTGGCCACGGTGGCCTAAACGAGAAGGTTTGGGCTTGACTGACAGATTGGTGATTGATTATATAGCGCCTTTACCCAAGGCACTATACATATAGATTGTGCATCACATTCACCCGTTCACACACACATTCATACACTTATGGCCACGGAAACCATGCAAGGCACAACCAGCACATCAGACGCAATTAGGGGTTAGGTGTCTTGCTCGAGGACACTTTGACAGTAACTCTGAGTAAGCTCGAGTTTGAACCAGCAACCTTGCAGCTACCATCCGGTAACTCTACCCCTGAGCCACTGCTTCCTCACTTCTCCAGGCCAAAATGCTTTCAGGTTGGATCAGGCTGGAGAGAATGAGACCATAGGGAAAGGGATGAAAGGCGGACGGATGGATGGATGGACAAGGGAGCTGCAGAGAATGTTAGAAAAGTACTCCAAAGGAGCGTCAGCCACCCCAGGACTCCCCAGGGAGAAGGCAGCTCCTCCAGCTCTCCCTCCCTCTGTGTGCTCCACTGAGCCAACACAACAGCCCTCCCCACCGGTCTCTTCCAAACCACTGCAGTTATACCCCTTGTATCTGTCACACACTCAACAATACGGCCTGTTAGACCGCAGGCTGTGAGATGCTTTTTTTTACCCCCCCTCAACAGTGTAAAGTGTAAAAGAAAGGATGTGGATGAGTGTCATGGTTCAAGATGTCTTATGGCCTGTGGGTCTTCTCTGTTGCCAGTGCATGTCAAGGCCCCAGAGGGACAATCAACTATTCCAGTGGTGGTCTGGCGACCACGAGTGGTCCTTGAGAGGGCTCTAAGTGGTCCCCAGCTAAATGATGTTGGTTAACCAGATGTAACTCTTTGAGAGCGTAAAAATGAAACCAAATGGACCCTTGGGTCCACCCACGGTTCCGACGGGCCACGGTTCCGACGGGGCATGGCTCCGAGGGGGCACGGCTCCGAGGGGGCACGGTTCCGACGGCCGGGTCCTTGATACGCGGCCCGGCAGGACAAGGTTTTCTGCGCGCAATTATTGCGCTACACGTGCCCCCGCCCCCCCCCCCCCCCCCCCCCCGCCCCCCCCACACACACACACACACACACACACACACACACACACACACACACACACACACACACACACACACACACACACACGCACGCACGCACGCACGCACGCACACACTCCACCACTCTGTCTCTGCGTATCAACAACACATTGTGAGCCGCGATGCACTGATCTCTCTCTCTCTCTCTCTCTCTCTCTCTCTCTCTCTCTCTCTCTCTCTCTCTCTCTCTCTCTCTCTCTCATATGCATATGCAATGTTATACAGTTTATAGATCTGTTATACAGTTTATAGATCCATTATAGGCAGTGGGTGCGAAATCCATTGCGGTGATTGCTTTGGATATGTGCAATTTAATTGCGTAATGGCGTACCTGATTGTCACTATGGCACGGGGTTGTAATTCATGCCGTTGTTGCGCACAGGACAAATGTATAAGAATCCCACCGCGTTTATAGGTCAGGCTTGCACAGTTAACTTTGCAGTAGGTCTATCGACATTGAAAACAAGATGAAGAAAGACCGACCGACCGACTCTCCTTTCTATAGCCTAATAACGGACCATCTTACCGCTGCGTAAAATACCCCTTCTGCAACTTCTCCTCTCCACGGTTCTCCTTTATTTGCTACGTGGAATGCATTTCCACCTGCACCATATCCAAATCAAGCAAAACCGTCTTTTTGTTTTTAGGGGAGCAGCCTAAAATGTGAGTCTTTGTTGCATTTTGGGATTTGAATGAGGCTTCACATACCTGACAAAATAAAGCGCACTGTCTGCGTCTATAGCAATAGGATTATGGCCCCCTGCTGTGATAGCGACATTTTCTTGCATGCTCGATTCAAGCAAAGTAAGCAAATAATGTGGCCGATAATAAGGAAATATGCAATTGGAAATGGAGAGGCACATTTTACGCAGTGCAAGGATGTGTCAGGGGCCGCTACCAGGCAGTCACAGCTGATAGACGTGGTCGAATCCTAGACTGCATGGTCCCTGGAGCCCTCAACCAGCAGTTTACATGATTCATCAGTTGCTTAAAGAAATATAAATACGGAATTGTCTCTCTTTTGGCCGTGCGTAAAATGGTTCCAAATGAGAGAGAGAGAGAGAGAGAGAGAGAGAGAGAGAGAGAGAGAGAGAGAGAGAGAGAGAGAGAGAGAGAGACGCGTGCGCGCGCCTCTGTGGGGGTATTTCTATGCAAATATCATGACCAATTGCAATGAAATACTTACTATAGCTTTTTGGCAACATTAAAAATATATGCCTAGGCCTATTTTTGTGTGAGCGTGTAGATGCAATGGGATATTTTCAA
The DNA here is from genome assembly GCA_039105355.1 of Benthosema pterotum. Classification (NCBI taxonomy): domain Eukaryota; kingdom Metazoa; phylum Chordata; class Actinopteri; order Myctophiformes; family Myctophidae; genus Benthosema; species Benthosema pterotum. Next base: position 12,187,227 of record CM076984.1, on the reverse strand, counting down.
GCCCATCTGCAAGCTCACACAAAAATATATTTCAGATGGGCATCCACACAGACAAATATTCATTTAGGGGTCCATGATGGGTAGAGCCATAATAATAACTTTTCATTATGACAACACTCTGCCAAACTGCCTTTGTCACCCATTGAGTTACATGTAAAATAACAGGATTTCTCCACATTAAATAATGAATCGTTTAGGTATCAAATTGGCTTCTAAATCTAGTCAAGCAGACATATAGCCGACTATATGCTCTGGACAAATGTGCATGACATCACCTTTAGAAATAGGCCTACGATGAGAACATTGAAACAGCTGTAAACTTTAGGCTATAACGACTGCCCGTTCAACGGAGCTTTTTGATGCTTTAAGAATACACTGATTATCATTGCCGTCACCTGGGGTGAGTCTTGGAAGCCTTAATATAAACTGCGTATGGATGAATTCCACAATACAGAGACGCAAAAAACAGCTAACGAGCCGATGCGATATCAGGCTGTCTTGAAACAGCAGCGCAGCGCGCGCGCGCGCGCACACACACACACACACACACACACACACACACACACACACACACACACGCTGCACAATGCTTTAGAGAGAGAGAGAGAGAAGAGAGAGAGAGAGAGAGAGAGAGAGAGAGAGAGAGAGAGAGAGGAGAGAGAGAGACGGGCGCTCATCACAATGAGTGAGGTTGTAACTTTATAAACTTTTAGGCCTATGCGAAAATATGCCTAGTGCAAAGCCTGACCTAAACGCAGTGAGATTTTTGTCCTGTGCGCAACAACGGCATGAATTACAACTCCGTGCCATAGTGACAATCAGGTACGCCATTACGCAATTAAATTGCATATATTGCTGTGTAGGCTGTTTGTAATTTTTTGGCACTATTTAAATTTAATGTCCGTCCAAAGCAAAGCAATTATATCCGACTGCCTATAATTGATCTACAAACTGTATAACAGACAGAACACTAGAACAGCATAGTAATTTTATAGGATGAGGATAGCAATCGAGAGAGAGAGAGAGAGAGAGAGAGAGAGAGAGAGAGAGAGAGAGAGAGAGAGAGAGAGAGAGAGAGAGAGGAAAGAGAGAATCTGGTAAATAGCGGCACTGCAGGTTCACAATGTGTTATTGTTACGCAGAGTGGTGGAGTGTGTGCGTATGTGTGTGTGTGTGTGTGTGTGGGGGGGGGGGGGGGGGGGGGGGGGGGGGGGGGGCGCGATAATTGCGCGCAGGAAACCTTGTCCTGCCCAGTGCCCATAGGTCCTGCCGGGCGCGCATCACAGACCCGGCCGTCGGAACCGTGCCCCCTCGGAGCCGTGCCCCCTCGGAATCGTGCACCCTCGGAACCGTGACCCGTCGGAACCGTGACCCGTCGGAACCGTGACGCGGACCCAAATGGACCCTTGCGAGTCCATTTGGTTTCATGTATACACTCTCAAGAGTAAAAATATTCATCATCTGACTTAGGCCAAGTCTACACAGAAGATTAATGGTCATTTTTGTTTGCCAGTTTAGTTTCCAAAATCCAGCCTGGTATTGTTGGAAAGGAAATCTTTAGTTTTGGGGTCTGTGGGGCTAAAATGTCCTCAAATGGTGGTCCGTGGCTCACATTCTAAATAAATAGTGGGCCCTGGCATCAAAATGGCGGAAAACCACTGAACTATACCTACTGGCGAAAAGTGGAACTTGATGGATTTCATGGGAGAGGAGGGACTTTCTCACTCGAGCCATTGAGTTACTTATAATGGTCCTTCCGGCAGTATTCTGTGTGCGAGAGACAGCGAGTGCAAAACCCGACGTCGGCGGGCGCCTCGGCTGCGCCGGGACTTGCCTCCTTAGTCGCTTCCTTAATGAGTGGCGGACCGGCAGCGCGGCGTTTTTATGAGCTCTGGCGGCAGTGCTGCCGCTGCCGTTGCATTCTGGATGGTTCTGCCGGTTCGTGCGACAGTGTAGCGGCAGAAGCCTCCCCATGCCGCCCCAGACCGGCGCTTTTGCCGATGATTTTGGCAACTGCCTCTGCTTTTGCACTGCCTGCTGCTGCTGTCAGTCCAATTAATGCATGCTTGCAGAACGATTATAAATATTGCAAACAAATATGAACTAAATATTTATTGAATTCATTATATTATTAATTGTTTTATCATTACTATAAGCTCTATCATTAATATAAGCTTTTTGGGCGGCTATGCCGGTTCGCCGCCGGGCCCTCCGCCTCGCCGCCGTGCACTCCGCCGGCGCCGGTGCTCGTGGACCGGCGGTTCCTCGCCGCCGCCGGCGCCGCTGCTCGTGGACCGGCGGTTCCCCGCCGCCGGTGGCGGCCAACGCCGCTTCTATCGACGCTTCACCGACCCTCGCCTGTTGACTGATTCTCTTCATGCTCTCTCTCTCTCTCTCTCTCTCTCTCTCTCTCTCTCTCTCTCTCTCTCTCTCTCTCTCTCTCTCTCTCTCTCTCTCTAATAAAGATGTTCGTCTGCCTCGACTGTTTTAAACCCCCCCTCCAAACTGGGGTTTGTAGGCCATATCATTGAGTATATATAAGGAAATCCCACCCATTGTCCATTGCCATCTACTAGAAGAGTTGCGATATTGAAGGGTCAGAAACTGAGCCCACGAGCGCTATTGATACAGCCTGATGAGGGACATTGGGACAAACAAACTGACATGATTTGAAACAACTTGTTTACAGTGAATGAATGGATTAACGCATCCATCCATCCATCCATCCATCCATCCATCCATCCATCCATCCATCCATCCATCCATCCATCCATCCATCCATCCATCCATTCAAGCTGGGCTGTTGCCTGAATTCAACGCATGAATGTGTACTTCTGGTCCAGGCCTTGTCCCTATTTGCTGTCCCCATTACCAATAGAAGTCTATGTAGAGCCTCCATGCCAGCTCAGTCTAAATCCAGGCCGCGTACGCATGCAGTAAAGCTTGATTATACTCAATTGACCGCTGTGCTGCATTATACATGTGATCGATATACAAACTCATCGCCTGTCGCAGCACAACTAGTTGTGAGCTTGTAGATTGAACGAAACCTAACCTTGTTTCGCGCGCATGCATGCAGAAGACGACCAAGAACTGAATTACAAAAGTAGCCTAATTGTAGTCGATACTTGCCTTTAGTTTTTGGATTGGAAACAAATCAAACAGGGGAGACGCAGCGCAGCGCTGTGTGCCTCTGTCCATGGCCATGCGCCTGGTCTCGCGTATGTAGAGATGGCTCTACTCTACATGCATTTTCAACTTCAATTGACACGAATAAGCCCACGAAACGGACCCCGGAATATGCCAGACCGATAAGATTTTATATTATGGCTCTATAGTAATTCATTCAATGATAGAGCTTTACAACAGAAAGCCTCACTGATTCCTGATAGTCACAATGTGTGACCGTGTCTCTATTTGAAATGTACTGTCCCAAGCTGGACTGAATATGATATTGCATATAGCCTAACTTGCCTAAGTGATAATTACATATAGTCTATTACGCTCACGTAGGCCTACAATAAACCTAGGCCTGCAGATATACAACACGCAGAACGAGAGGGACGGAGGTGTCCCGCGCGCGCGCGCGCGCGCGCGCACACACACACACACACACACACACACACACACACACGCGCGCGCGCGAATAGCCTATAACCTCAATGATATGGATTAGCCCTAGACAGACCCCAGTTGGGGGGGGGGGTGGAGGCAGACGAACATCTTTATTAGAGAGAGAGAGAGAGAGAGAGAGAGAGAGAGAGAGAGAGAGAGAGAGAGAGAGAGAGAGAGAGAGAGCATGAAGAGAATCAGTCAACAGGCGAGGGTCGGTGAAGCGTCGATAGAAGCGGCGTTGGCCGCCACCGGCGGCGGGGAACCGCCGGTCCACGAGCAGCGGCGCCGGCGGCGGCGAGGAACCGCCGGTCCACGAGCACCGGCGCCGACGGCGCCGGTTGAGCGCCCGGCGGCGGGGGAACCGCCGGTCCATGAGCAGCGGCGCCGGCGGAGTGCACGGCGGCGAGGCGGAGGGCCCGGCGGCGAACCGGCATAGCCGCCCAAAAAGCTTATATTAATGATAGAGCTTATAGTAATGATAAAAAAAACAATTAATAATATAATAAATTCAATAAATATTTAGTTCATATTTGTTTGCATACATACATTCATAATCGTTCTGCAAGCATGCATTAATTGGACTGACAGCAGCAGCAGGCAGTGCAAAAGCAGAGGCAAAAGCGCCGGTCTGGGGCGGCATGGGGAGCCTTCTGCCGCTACACTGTCGCACGAACCGGCAGAACTGCCGCACGAACTGGCAGAACCATCCAGAATGCAACGGCAGCGGCAGCACTGCCGCCAGAGCTCATAAAAACGCCGCGCTGCCGGTCCGCCACTCATTAAGGAAGCGACTAAGGAGGCAAGTCCCGGCGCAGCCGAGGCGCCCGCCGACGTCGGGTTTTGCACTCGCTCTTACGGCAGTATCCTGTGTGCTTTAACATGTCACTGAGCAACTTCCATTGAAATTAATAGCAGGTGGGCGGGGCTTTGCTCTGGTCCTCCCTCTGTCCTTTATAACTGGTGCTGTTGGTGATATGGTGCAAGCAAGATTGTGAGCAAGTGAGCGTGCACGAGAGAGAGACACAGTGCGGGGTGCACTGCTATGGGAGTATGGGTGTATGTTAGCTTGAGGGTGAGAGGCCCTTGTACACTTGGGGCCTCTGGAGTTGAGACAAGACAACTGTTGTGATGCCTCACTTTTCTCGGCCGGCTCTGCAGCATCAAACCCGGGACTCGCTCGGTGACCGTGCTATTCCTGGAGGTATATTCCCCTCTGTAGCCAAACCCTTAGATCTCAGAAGCTGTACTTGCACCATGGGGGTCCTGGAGATGCAGCAATGCGAACAAACACAACATGCCCCTTTCATGTCGCATTCATGTCTAGTTGTACCACTCATGCCCCTTCTGACACGGTGGTCCATTTTTCATGAGGGAAGTTTGGAGAATGGACGGAGTGATCCACCTGCGCACTCCTTTTATTATTATATTGTATTGTATTGGTTGTATACTGGTTGCTGGAGTGTGGAGAATATATATGGATAATAAGGAACACTTGAAATGATTACGTGAGAGAACTGAAAACCAGCAAAGCGTTAGTTCATTGAGGTGCGGAGGGCAGAACGTTTATTTTATTATTCCCTTTATTCTCAATCAGTAATGCATTCTGTTCCTTTAAATCAGAGGTCTTTTTCCAGGTCAACTCCCCTCACTCTCATTGGCTGTCAGCTAAGCCACTTACACCCACATACGCCGCCATACTAACATGCAAAAGCTGGTAAATAAATGGTCTATGGTAGGGTTATCCGATCCCGATCATTTGAGTTTGAGCATCTGCCAATCCTGATATTTCCCGATCCAATCACTTTTTTTTTTGCTTGGGATACTAACCCGATAATTTTTCCTGATCACATACATTTTGCATATGCATTAAGAAAAAAAAAGGACTAAAACCCAATTAAATTGTCCCAAGAAAAAGATCTTATATGAAGTCCACCAAACCAGAATAATATAGCAGAGTAGAATAGCACTCCTCACTCAAATGCGCACTTGGGGAACTCAAAGCAAATTCCACAACATTTATTTACCTGCCATAGTGTTAACCCCTTACCCCTGGGATCACTGGTTATACTGGTATATTTACCAATACCGAATGGTCTGATGACAAATGAGGGCCAATACTGATACCTTTCTGGTACCGATACAGTATTTGCCGATACCGACATGAACCAAAAAAGGGCCGATCCAATACTTTTCCTGATACCGATACAGTATTGGGACGTCCCTAGTCTATGATCAATCTAAGCTGGAGTTTGTCAATGAACTGAAGATCATTTAGCTATAAACTAGTGTTTCAAGTCTCGTTTTGAAAGCGCCTGTACTTCAGTTCATTGATTTGTCCATTGATTCTTTCATTCAAATCGGTAAAACCGGAGGTGATGAAGGAAGGCTTTACAGTGATGATGAATCATAAGAATAATTTGTTTAGTCTTATAAATGGCTATGATTAGTAAAACTAATCTTGTGACCAGTAACTAAATGTCAATGTTCACCAAGAAATAAAATGCTAAATCTAGCTAAATTCAGGCCCACTTTCAGCATATACTATATTGTAACTAGTGTCAAGAGGAACACTTGCATTTCCATGTTTCATCTTTTTTTATAAATGAATAACTAAATTTACATTTTCTCATAGAAAAGAAACAGAATTGAATCAGAATTGAGTCGACATGGGGTCTGTTTGCTCAGGCCAGGCTTGCAGCCCTCCACTTGCCTACACATTTCAAGCCTCAGCTTATTATCCCACCCTCAATGTCTTCACATATTCTACAGTTAATATAAATCTCATTATTCTTGCACATTTCAGCCACCTCTATTGCCCATTAGGACCCCTCTATGCAGTGTCTTCAAACAGTGACATCAGCTAGTGCTATGGTAACATCATTCTACAGGCCTCAGGTTTCTGCGTTACACCTCCACCTTTTTTGTTCTTTCATTGTTTTTGTGCTGTCGAGCAATACTAACAACAATAAATAGAGCTGCAAGCATAGTATGATAAACTGTTTCACACTTTGTTCTCTTGTACTGAGCAAACCAACCTCCTAGGAAGAGTTTGTTAAAGTACAACCTGTGAAAATCACAATGTGCCTCCAAGCCATTTCCTTTAAATTCACCCCAACCCCCACATTGTATAAAGAACTATGTATTTAGGCATGGTTATTACCGGTATATTCATCTTTATCTAGCACAAAATTTGTCTTCTATTTTATATATTTTATTTGGTTCTGTGATGCACACAATGTATATCTTGTACAGGACATTGCAACAGGCACGCATGCATAAAGTGGTCTGATTTTTTTTAAAATCATAAAATGGCGTTTAGTGGTGCGACAATTGTAGTTAGTATTGTGGTGTTTCAAATTATTTTAAATATACTTTAATTTGAAAATATGGCATCCAAACAATTTGGATTGTTTGCACGCCATCATGTTTGGTGGGGCAGTCAGGGCATTTAAGGGGGCATTGCCCCCCATGCCTAGATCCAGCACTGTTGTGTTTAGCATGCCAACAGGGGGTGCTGTTTCACCAATGCACCACTCAGGTCATGCATTGGTGTGATACTCCGATACTGTACTGTATATATATATTTTTTAATTTCCTGAAAAGTTACGATGCCGGACATAAAAGGTTTCCCCCCCAACAGCAAAAATTACGCACCGTTTTATATTCATCCCACATGCGGGCATAAAAATTGGTAAGACTGTACACCCATGGGCATTTTTTTATCTCCACATTATGCCACATTATAACTCTACTTTAACATATACTGTATGTTAATGTTTATCACAGCTAGCTGCCGTTTTCCCTGCAGTACCCTCGCCGACCTCGCCATTTTGCTTCTACATTGTCAAAATTATTCCAAGGTTTCCCAAGAGTGTCCTTGGGTTAAGAAAATGCATAATTTGAATAATGTAGTACTAATAGTAAATTTCCATGTGTGTAGAAGCACTGCTCTGCGGAAATATTTCACTGCTGCAATCAACCATGTTGTGTGCACATTTTAATGTTAGTGTGTGTGTGTGTGTGTGTGTGTGCGTGTGTGCGTGCGTGCGTGCGTGCGTGCGTGCGTGCGTGCGTGCGTGCGTGCGTGCGTGCGTGCGTGCGTGTGTGTGTGTGTGTGTGTGTGTACGTAGCATAGTTGGCATTACTTACTTTGCATCACTTAGTATTTCTTAGCATCATTGGCTATTGAAAAATGTCAGATCTAGGAGCTCAAAGCGTGCCACCGGGTGACGGACTTTGACATTTTTGAAAAATGGTGAAAATGTGTTCAGAAAGGCTTAATCTTTAGAAATAGTAATTGTAAATAAATGTAGCAAGCATAAACAGAATTGAATATAAATGTAGTCGCGGGCCATAGGCCGCATATGGCCCACAGTTTTGGGCCAACACTGCTGCTCTCAGAGCATCTCCCTGAGACTGTCTGCATGCTGTATCCTCTGACCAGAGGATTGCCTTCAATTGCCTCATGTGACTTCATCACTCAGCGGCACAGAGAGGTCTAAATTGCCGCCAACAGGCCTGCTGACTGGACACCGGCCAGCCGGAGCTGCTAGCCAGACAGGACAGCGCTAATGGAAGCTGAGGGGAAGGATAAGACTGAGGGACACTGGACTGACAGGACAGGGAAAAAACAGCAAAAATCGCTCACTTGTGCACTGCACACGACACACAAACCTACAGTATATACAGTTCTATATAGATAAGGATCCTATACAATCCAATAATGTGCTGCTGCTGCTGCTGCTGCTGCTGCTGCTGCTGCTCTGGTAATCATATGATGTGTTTCACTTCGTTTTGCAGTGACATGCTGCTCACCACATAACTACTCAACTATCATTTATTTAAGCTATACATGGCCTCAATTTAAATAGTCGAATGCAGTTAAAAGATAATACTATTTGAGAGCGAGAGAGAGAGAGAAGAGAGAGAGGATTGTAATCCACAGATTACAATTCCCACATAGATTTTCGACTAACAATGAAAAACTCCCCTATCTGCCAGGCGAGGTGCAACAATGTGCAAAACACAGCAGCAAGATTTGTGACCTGCTGTGATAATAAAGGGATATCAAATGGAACACAACCACTCTATACAACGTAGATTAATCACTGTGTGTACTCGATTCATCGATTCATCTTGGTATATGGTAATTGATCTACTGAAGATTACGACTTTCAAATGCTCACAATTTTTGTTTTGATGTATTGTTGTACTGTTTTTTTTTGTGATTGTTTTGGCAAAACAAACAAAATTGAATTGAATGGAATTGAAAGGAAATGAGAGAGACAGAGAGAAAGGGGGGTTGTACTGCATAACTGCCCTCACTGCTGTAATTTGTTTGTGATGCCACTTTTCTTGTTCATCTTTTTATTTTAAATATGTGTGCCTGCTAGGCGGGACATTGAATATCTCAGCCTTTGTCCTTTGCTCTTCCATATAGCGTGTGTTTGGGCTCCAGTCAGTCGGCCAGCATCGGCCTTCCCTTTTTCCCCGGAGGTTGCCATAGCTGTTGTCTGTTTTGGTGCCATTGTGCCTCGTGGGGATGAACGTCCAGAGTCTCTCTCCTCCGCTGTGAATTCTAACAAAGCCTCCACAGCGACCATGTTTTGGAGGCCAACTATCATCCATGTGTGACATGTTGGATTCCTCCGGTGTGGAGGTTGCTTGGGGTGATCGGTTCAAAGCACAGTGGCACTTTAGCTCTGTGCTGATTGGTCAGCTGAATGCTGAATCAGCATGGCAGTGGGAAAAAAAGTATATTGATAAAAGTACTGATTATGAGCTGAATATCCGGCAGGACCTGAATGAAAACAAGACCGTGAGGATCCTTTTTGGGTGATCCCATTGGTTGTGTGTTGGACTATACTGATTACATTTATGTTAGACTGTACCCTGTACTGATTATGTTTACGTTAGACTGTACCCTGTACTGATTACATTTATGTTAGACTGTACCCTATACTGATTGCATTTATGTTAGACTGTACCCTGTACTGATTACATTTGTTAGACTGTACCCTATACTGATTACATTTATGTTAGACTGTACCCTGTACTGATTATAATTATGTTAGACTGTACCCTATACTGATTGCATTTATGTTAGACTGTACCCTGTACTGATTACATTTGTTAGACTGTACCCTATACTGATTACATTTATGTTAGACTGTACCCTGTACTGATTATAATTATGTTAGACTGTACCCTATACTGATTACATTTATGTTAGACTGTACCCTGTACTGATTACATTTGTTAGACTGTACCCTATACTGATTACATTTATGTTAGACTGTACCCTGTACTGATTATGTTTACGTTAGACTGTACCCTGTACTGATTACATTTATGTTAGACTGTACCCTATACTGATTGCATTTATGTTAGACTGTACTCTGTACTGATTACATTTGTTAGACTGTACCCTATACTGATTGCATTTATGTTAGACTGCACCCTGATTACATTTGTGTTAATAAAGTATCAAATCAATCAGTGTATACTACATTATAGAAATACTCCATTACAAGTGAAAAGTGTGGTTTCAAAATGTATACAGTGCAGCCTCTGTCTGCAGGCAGACGGAATGTGTGATTGTTACATTGAGCGTGTCACAAGTTAAAAGGATTGTTTTGTCATTGCATGTATGAATCAATGGTTTAGGTATTTGTCGATATTTCTTTTCAGTCTTGCAAGGTTGTGTTTGTTCATGTGGGTTCCAAAACCTTTCCCTTTCATACGGCATGCAGCCAGTGACGTGAATACCTAGTTTTATGTGCATTTACTTTCAATTATGTGATTCATGCTTTTTTCCCATGTCTGATCACTGTTTATTGTGTTTGTATTGACAGTGTTAACGTTGCTGTTGGCTTTTAAGGCAAGAAATGAAGTTCCACAGAACAACAGACTCATTCTTAAAGGACCACTTCACCACTTCTCAACCTTAATATAAGGTACATCCTCAATATAATACAGCACTATTTTTTCTGCAGGCTTTCTATTGCTGAAAGGTTCCAATGCGAAAACGGGAAGCCATCGTTCTCACAATAATGAAATAGCAATATAGAGTGTATATATATTTTTTTAATATTTTATTTTTATAGAACGAGAGACAGTAGGCTGACAGGAAATGGGAAGAGGGATGGGGAGGTGACGTGCAGTAAAGGCCATTGGGATTGGGAGTCGAACCTACGGACACTGTCGGTGCTGGATTACCAGCCAGTTGCATGGACCGCTGGATGCATGTAGTTACTACCACCACCTAGACCAGGGCTGGGCTATTATTTTTCTCAAGGGGCCAAATGAGATACATAAAATACTGTGGAGGGCCAAGACTAAAGACTGAACTAAAGTCTGCGTAGGATTAATGTAATTTCAAGATAAAAGTAAGAATAAGACCAACCATTTTGACACCAGGGACCTCTGTTTATTCAATATTTGTGCCCCACAGACTCCAAAACTAAAGATGTATTTTACTTTTGTCCACAATTCCAGGCTGAATTTGGGAAACCTAACAGTCAAACATACAGATCAAAATGACCATTAATCTTCTACATTCTCTAGTTGTGTAGACTTGGGATAATTCACATGATGCATATTTTAACGCTCTCAAAGAGTTACATCTGTTTAACCAACTTTCCACATTTAACTGGAACTCCCTCAATAGTCTAAGACCTGGCTAAGATTTGTATGCACTTCATTTAGGAGAGAATATCTAAACTGTTCTTGGCTAATATGGCCACTGCAAACAACATGAGAACTGTGACTAAGCCTCTATCCGGGACGAAATACCCGGAAATGACCACACCCCTTTTAAAATGACCCTATTTCAAACATGGCTCTAACTTACAAACCGTTGCAGCTACAGATTTTCTGAGGTGGTCAAAATGTTCAGAATACTCATGTTTGTGGTATCTGTGCCTGAGTCAGCAACACTCCATAGTCTTCATAGTGGCCAAATCCAATATGGCCGCCAGCCCGCCACCTGAAAAAGTGTTTTTATCTAGAACGTCTGAACCAGATGGCTATGAATGCAAAACCTTGTGTCTAAATCATGTGTTTTGATAATTAGAAACATGCTGGGGTGCTTATCTTTTATGAATGGGTGTGGCTAAACATCTATTTTGCATATTTCAAAGATGGCGACCATCTGACAATCTGTTTTGCTTATGTTACTTTTGTCTTTATTAGTAAACTCGCTGTCAATTGTGAGCATTAGAAGCACATTGGAATGGATTTTTTATACCACAATAACATAAATGACACACAACCAACCACAGGGAAGACGCCTTTTCTTGTCAGGTCACAATTCTATTATATCGAGCGACAGAATCCAGCTTTCTTTATGTCCAATAGGCTTACATGATTTTGCAGTCTCAGTGAAGTTTGATGTTGCAAACTTTACTGGCATCTAAAGATCCCGGAAGGATATCATTGAGTAAGTGACCAGCCTAAGCCTATGCTAAATCTAACCTTAGCCCTAAACTAACCTCAGAAAAACTACTAAATCTAACGCTAAACCTAACCTCAGTAGAACAATGACTGAACGTAACTGGCAATAAAAGGTGAGGGAGATAACTAAAATAAATAAAAAGGCCGCAGCAAATGTGGAAAGAGTGGAGGTCGGGCAAATGATTAAACGTCGCAGTAAAGAAGTAAAAAATCATGAAGATAGTTAAAACCCAGATAGCAAAATGCATTGATTCAATGTTGAATTTTGCTAGATAACCAGAATTCAACGTTGAATCAATGGATTTTGCTATCTGGGAAGTTGCGGCAGATAAATAAAAGTCGTGCTAGTGGCGGATATTGCTTGCAATCTCACGATAGATACAGTATGTATAGATATGATACAAAGACCACTATACGATATGTATGGATTTATCGATATATATCGATTATACGTTATTAAAAATATGACCATGTTGCACAAATAGAATAAAACAACTTCCGGCTCAAGGAGATCTTTAAATTCCAGACATCTTAACAAGGGCTCTGGAGTTTTACCACCTGCCAAGTTGGGCTTTGATAACAAGGTACGTTTGTGAACACTGATCACCAGATAATTCAGGATATATGATAGTTTTCAGTTTTGTAATTAAATAATCTCAACCAATCGCTTACCAATATTTGACCTGAGAAAGTATTTTTGGTCAATTAAAACAGACTGGTATATAGCATATCAATGAGTGAGTTTTCTTGAATACAATAAAAACGTCTGACTGGTGGGGACTGTCAGAAGTCCCAGAGATCCTATACTATATGTTCATTACTTTGAACATGCACTGGAATTCCACCAGCAGCATAACGTTGCCACTTTTTTTAAGCACTGTGTCCACACTGTGACAAGTTGAGGGGTTAGAGAGAGGATTGGCAGTTGAAATTTGCCAAGTAAAAAAGGTTCTGTGCTGTAAAATCCTGATGCATGATTAAAATTGAATAGGATTATTAAGTGCATCATTTTTTCTGTAATTGAGCATTCAGGATGAGCAGGATTAATCAGTTAAGCAGAGATGAAGGAGGAGCCAGGGGGAGGAGAGCAGGAGGAGCAGAGGAGCAGGAGAGAGCAGGTCGAGGAGAGCAGGAGGAAGCAGGAGGAGCACACAGGAGGAGCAGGGGGAGGGAGGAGAAGCATGAGCAGCAGGAGCAGGAGGAGAGCAGAGGACAGTAGGAGAGAGCAGGAGGAGGAGCCAGGAGAGCAGGAGTAGTGAGAGAGCAGGAGGAGGAGCAGTTAGAGGAGCAGAGGAGAGCAGAGGAGGAGGAGCAGGAGGATAGCAGGAGGAGGAGCAGGAGGAGGAGCAGGATGAGCAGGAGGAGCAGGAGGAGCAGGAGGACAGCAGGAGGAGGAGAGCAGGATGTAGCAGGAGGAGGACAGTGAGGAGGACAGAGGAGAGCAGGAGGAGGAGCAGGAGGAGGACAGGAGAGCAGGAGGAGGAGCATGAGAGGAGCAGGAGGAGCAGGAGGAGGAGCAGGAGGATGAGCAGGAGGAGAGTAGGAGGAGGAGAAGGAGGAGCAGTAGGATGAGCAGTAGGAGCAGGAGGATGAGCAGGAGGAGCAGGAGGATGAGCAGGAGGAGCAGGAGGAGCAGGAGGAGCAGGAGGATGAGCAGGAGGATGAGCAGTAGGATGAGCAGGAGGAGCAGGAGGAGCAGGAGGATGAGCAGGAGGAGGAGCAGGAGGAGGAGCAGGAGGAGCAGGAGGAGCAGTAGGATGAGCAGGAGAGCAGGAGGAGGAGCAGGAGGAGCAGGAGGATGAGCAGGAGGAGGAGCAGGAGGAGGAGCAGGAGGAGCAGGAGGAGGAGCAGGAGGAGCAGGATGAGCAGGAGGACGAGGAGCAGGACGAGGAGCAGGAGGAGGAGCAGGAGGAGCAGAGGATGAGCAGGAGGAGCAGGAGGACAGGAGGAGGAGCAGGAGGAGCAGGAGGAGGAGCAGGAGGATGAGCAGGAGGAGCAGGAGGAGCAGGAGGAGGAGCAGAGAGCAGGAGGAGCAGGATGAGCAGGAGGAGCAGGAGGATGAGCAGGAGGAGCAGGAGGAGCAGGAGGATGAGCAGGAGGAGCAGGAGGATGAGCAGGAGGAGCAGGATGAGGAGCAGGAGGAGGAGCAGATGAGCAGGAGGAGCAGGATGAGGAGCAGGAGGAGGAGGAGGAGGAGCAGTAGGATGAGCAGAGAGCAGGAGGAGGAGCAAGGAGCAGAGGATGAGCAGGAGGAGGAGCAGAGGAGGAGCAGAGGAGCAGGAGGAGCAGAGGATGAGCAGGAGGAGCAGAGGAGGAGCAGGAGGAGCAGGAGAATGAGCAGGAGGAGCCGGAGGACGAGCAGGAGGAGGAGCAGGAGGAGTAGTAGGATGAGCAGGAGGAGCAGGAGGAGCAGGAGGAGGAGCAGGATGAGCAGGAGGACGAGGAGCAGGAGGAGGAGGATGAGCAGGAGGACGAGGAGCAGGAGGAGCAGGAGGATGAGCAGGAGGAGCAGGAGGAGCAGGAGGATGAGCAGGAGGAGCAGGATGAGGAGCAGAGGAGGAGCAGGATGAGCAGGAGGAGCAGGATGAGCAGGACGAGCAGGAGGAGGAGCAAGGATGAGCAGAGGAGCAGGAGGAGGAGGCAGGAGGAGGAGCAGGAGGAGCAGGAGGATGAGCAGGAGCAGCAGGGAGGAGCAGAGGATGAGCAGGAGGAGCAGGAGGAGCAGGCGGAGGAGCAGGAGTAGCAGGAGGAGGAGCAGGAGGAGCAGTAGGATGAGGAGGAGGAGCAGGAGGAGGAGCAGGAGGAGCAGGCGGAGAGCAGGAGTAGCAGGAGGAGGAGCAGGAGGAGGAGCAGGAGGAGCAGTAGGATGAGAGGAGCAGGAGGAGGAGCAGCAGGAGGAGCAGGAGGAGGAGCAAGGAGCAAGGAGGAGCAGAGAGGAGCAGGAGGAGGAGCAGAGGAAGCAGGAGGAGAGCAGGAGGAGCAGGAGAGGAGCAGGAGGATGAGCAGGAGGAGCAGGATGAGGAGCAGGAGGAGGAGCAGGATGAGCAGAGGAGCAGGAGGATGAGCAGGAGGAGGAGCAGGAGGATGAGCAGGAGGAGCAGAGGAGCAGGAGGAGGAGCAGGAGAGCAGGAGGATGAGCAGGAGGAGCAGGAGGAGCAGTAGGATGAGCAGGAGGAGCAGGAGGAGCAGTAGGAGCAGTAGGATGAGCAGGAGGAGCAGGAGGAGCAGTAGGAGAGCAGAGGAGCAGGAGGAGGAGCAGGAGGAGCAGGAGGATGAGCAGGAGGAGCAGGAGGAGGAGCAGGAGGAGCAGGAGGAGGAGCAGGAGGAGCAGGATGAGCAGGAGGACGAGGAGCAGGAGGAGGAGCAGGAGGAGCAGGAGGAGGAGCAGGAGGAGCAGGAGGAGCAGTAGGATGAGCAGGAGGAGCAGGAGGAGGAGCAGGAGGAGCAGGAGGAGGAGCAGGAGGATGAGCAGGAGAGGAGCAGAGAGCAGAGGAGAGCAGGAGAGAGGCAGAGGAGGAGCAGGAGGAGGAGCAGGAGGATGAGCAGGAGGAGGAGCAGGAGGAGCAGGAGGAGGAGCAGGAGGAGGAGCAGGATGAGCAGGAGGAGCAGGATGAGCAGGAGGAGGAGCAGGAGGAGCAGGAGGATGAGCAGGAGGAGCAGGAGGATGAGCAGGAGAGCAGGAGACAGGAGGAGGAGCAGGAGGAACAGAGGAGGAGCAGGAGGACAGGAGGAGCAGGAGGAGGAGCAGGAGTAGCAGGAGGAGCAGGAGTAGCAGGAGGAGGAGCAGGAGGAGGAGCAGGAGGAGCAGGAGGAGAAGCAGGAGGAGGAGCAGAGGAGGGTGTGGCAGTACGCTAAACAACAACAGGCAGGCAGTAGCTGCCATGTAAAGCCTGAAAAGATCAACTCAGATATCCTTTGGCCAAGTGTGTTTGTCTTATTATTAGTGGTGCACAACATTATTATGTCTAATACCGATCTCTGGAACATAAGGTAATGTACGCACATCTCTAGAGAAAACTTTACTTAACTTTGGAATTGGTACATTTCAAGTACAACTATACCAAAACTGTTGGACAATGCCATAGAGCATTACACTTTACAGTATGTTATTAAAATAGGTCATCCGAACTTTTTGAGACTTATAGAAATATACACTGTGTGTTGTGTGTGTGTGTGGTGTGTGTTGTGTGTGTGTGTGTGTGTGTGTGTGTGTGTGGTGTGTGTGTGTGTGTGTGTGTGTGTGTGTGTGTGTGTGTGTGTGGTGGTTCGCAGCAGTCGTATTAGCCAAAAACAGTTGAGATATTCTCTCCTAAAATGAAGTGCATACAAATCTTAGCCAGGTCCTAGGAATCAAAAGGACGAAGCATAACAGGGCTGGACTGTCTACAGGAAGTACTAGGCATATACCCGGTGGGCTACCTCTCTGGTGGGCCAGTCTGGGCAAAATGTTAATTGATAATTGGTCTGTGTCATTTATGTTATTGTGGTGTTGTTGAGGACTTGTACTGCACCCCCAACCTGCAAAGTCAGGAGAGTATCTGTACACTGGTTGTAAAACACTTTTTCAGGTGGCGGGCTGGCGGCCATATTTGATTTGGCCACTATGAAGACTATGGAGTGTTGCTGACTCAGGCACGGATACCACAAACATGAGTATTCTGAACATTTTGAGCACCTCAGAAAATCTGTAGCTGCAACGGTTTGTAAGTTAGAGCCATGTTTGAATTAGGGGTCATTTTAAAAGGGGTGTGGTCATTTCAGGGTATTTCGTCCCGGATAGAGGCTTAGTCACAGTTCCCATGTTGTTCGCAGCGGCCATATTAGCCAAGAACAGTTGAGATATTCTCTCCTAAATGAAGTGCATACAAATCTTAGCCAGGTCCTAGACTACAAGGATCACTGATGGTCCCCAGAACACTGGTTTAAAACCCTTTCAGGGGCCGGTCAGAGTCAGCCAAAGGGCCGCATTTGGCCCCCGGGCCACATAATGCCCAGGTATGACCTAGACCCTAGGGCTGATATGGCTCATCTACTTCTATGTCTTCTAATCATTCTCCTAGGACTGTTCCCTTTATCAATATACTGTATATATATGAAGATTTGCAGACATTTTACACATTTTTTATAAGAATGGCAGATCTATCTGTAAACTATATCTGCTATTTTTTAAAGTGGCAACCAATGTGTTATAAAGAAAGAAGTTGGAGTACTTTTCCACTGCTGCAGTAGAATAAATAGATGATGAGTATTATATATAGCTAACACCTTGAAATTAATTCCCCATAGTGAATTTGTACATGTGTGTACATAGTGTGACTCGGAATTATACCAATGCAACATGATGCGGTGCAGTGTGAGCTTGTAATTTCTGCTCAAGTGATGTATGTGGCTTTCATACCAGTAAATATTTAACCAATTCGCAAAAATGTATCCATGGTTAGACAGGTTCCCTTTTTACCCCCGCATTTATCAAAATGTAACAGTTGACAGCGACGGTTGGATGCTATTTATAACGCGTGATGCTGCCCAGCTTCCAATGAGAACTGTTGTGTGTGTGTGGGGGGGGGGGGGGGGGGGGGGGGACGTTGGACCAGAGTGATCAATGATTTTAAAGCAGATCATCTCTTCTGATGTAATTACCCTTCAATTGTTTGCTTGTACAAAGGTCTGTGACCTCACCGTTACTATGACGACCGCAATGCTGGTGCACAGAATAACAACCCCACAAGGCTAACTCTGCGCGCACGCGCGCGCGTGTGTGTGTGTGTGTGTGTGTGTGTGTGTGTGTGTGTGTGTGTGTGTGTGTGTGTGTGTGTGTGTGTGTGTGTGTGTGTGTGTGTGTGTGTGTGTGTGTTCCACTGAACTGCAGTAGCCAATGAGTCATCTATTTTTTAATATCTATATGGTTAGGTGTGTTTGGCCTTGTTCTATGTGTGTGGTTACTAACTAAAGATGGCTCGCTCGGGGCTGTAAAATCACATGCGTACCTTTGACTGTGGGTCTGTGTTCATTTCAGCACCCTCTGGGAAACAACATACTGTTTTTCAATGGGTTATTCGTAATACATAATTTAAATTTTGTTTATGTAGGCCTAGGTAAATGGTGCATTTATATGGCACCTTTACCCAGGGTGATTTGCATATAGATGTGCATTATGTATACACTGCACACACATATACTGATGGTTGAGGAGAACATTAAACAACAGTAAAGCATTAAAATGTGTTTACAAATCTTAAAGTCTACATACACTGCTATCTAAGGCTACATAAAAATGCTATCTACGATATCCTAGCGATGAGTTGAGCTTTTGCATATGCCTGTAGGAGGTCAAGGGTAGGGCAAGAACTACTGGCTGCTACTGGCTGAGATGGAGTCTGAAGAGGTCTGTTTTCACAATGTGATGGAAGGTTGCATGGGAGAGAAGCTGCAGTTTTGATTGCAGTGGGAAGTCCATTCCATAGTTTTTGGGGACAGAAAGGAGAAGAGTTTGGGGCATGTGAAGCGTTGGTCGCCGACAAGGTCATAATCTAACTCGGGTTTTCAACACGTGGTCCGGGGACCACCAGTGGTCCTTGAGAGGGTTCCAGGTGGTCCCCAGGCTAAATGATGGAAGGTTGGTTAACCAGATGTAACTCTTGAGAATTTAAAAATGAAACCAAATGGACCCTTGCGGGTCCATTTGGTCTCATTTTCACATTCTCAAGAGTTAATTAAATAGTGATAATTCAGACGATGAATATTTTAAGAAGTCTACACTGTTTTGTCTCCCAAATCCAGCCTGGAATTGTCAAAAAAAGGAGAAAAAGTTTTATGTCTATGGGGCTAAAATGTCATCAAGTGGTGGTCCGTGGCTCAAATGCTGGTGTCAAAAAGGTTGAAAACCCCTGATCTAACTCATGGCTGGACTGTGTATAAAACGCTGTGGGGATTTTAATTTGACGTGACTTGACGACTGCCGGAGCGATGGTGACACTAGGACAAAATAACTTTGATGGGCACACAATTAGCTACAGGAGCTATATATATGCACCATCATGAATGAAAGGATGTCATCTTGTCAGTCATGGTGTTCTTTCATCAGACATAGTGTGCATAGACTAAAACTGTACTGTAAGTGTATTGTTCTGCAGGAGTGGGGGGAAATCAATTTGCGACTGCCGCAGGCATCGCGGCAGGTAGTATCTAAACGGTTGCGACAGATTCATGCATCGCTGTTGCGGCAGTTTTACTAACTGCTGCGGCAGTGTTACTAACACTCGCGATCGTTATAAGGGTCAGGGATTAAGTTTAGGTTTAGGCACGGTTAGGTTTAGTAGTAAAACGCTGTAAAAAGCAGTTAGTAAAAGTGCATGTCGCAAATTGATTTTGCTGTCTCTGTTATTCTGCCTGCAAGTCCCCTCCCCTTTCTCTCTCTCTCTCTCATTTGCAATTACCGTGCAATTGGCCACTGTTAAGCTGTCATTGGCCATTGTTAGGCCAACTGGGCTGGCTGGTGGTGTAAATGTGTCAGAGACTCAGAGTCAGAGACGTCCACATTTATACGACTTGCCCAGTAGCAACGCAGTCCATCTACAAAGAAAGGGGCGGGTGACCACCATGCACTTATAGTGGTGCATGGTGGTCAAAACGGATGCTGGTTTCAAAAGGGTGCCATGGTAACAGCTGCACAACCAAGCATGACAGTCATTGGGGAAGTGGACATTAGGAAGGCAGCAAGTGATACTGCAGCTAGAAGTGAGGTTGAACACATATACGTGGGTGCACAGCACAATCTTTACTTCATTTTGTTCATTTTAAAAGAAAACATTGGCATGTCCTGACTGTACACAGTCTGTACACTACAGACTGTACACTACAATCCTGTGTAGTGTAAATCCCAGGAGGGGAAAAATTAATTTGGGTGGCCAAGGGTCATGACCGATGGCCAAAACGGTTGTGTCATTTTTCAACTTCCTCGATCATCATTTTGCGACCGCGGTATGTTTGCGACCATTTTGCATAACGACTGTTTCATAAGTGTTGAGACAGATTTATAATGGTCGGACTGTTTTAACACCCGGCGTGACCTTTGTACCATTTGTAAAACCGTTGCGACGGTTAAAATTTGGTGAATCGGTCGCAAGCGGTGCCCAATGTTGCAACATGCATCGCAAATCGATCTTGTTGTCTCTCGGAAATCCATCAATATCATTGGTCAATGTTTATTTTTAATGCTACACATGTGACTTGACTGTGCAACTTGCACAACGTGCAAATAGTTACTTGGTAAATATAAATGGTGGCAAAAGTTCAAAAGAGCCAAACTAGCCAAACATCGCCCGAACTAGCCAAACATCGCCCGTGACACTTCGCGCCACGGGCGATGAAGCCGCACCCATCCCATTTGCAGTTAAGGCAGGTATAAGCATCAATAATATCAGTTGTTGTTGAAGTTGCAACAGACACACAGCATGCATAAAGCTAAAGGTCTGACTCTGTTTTCAATGATGAAATGCTGTTTAGTGGTGGCACCACTAAACGCTTGGTTTAGTGGTGGCACAGCTGTAGTTAGTTAGTAGCAGTAGTAGTGTTTCAAATCATATTAAATATAAGCACTTCAATTTGAAATATCTTGGGTTGTTTTGCATGCAATCGTTTTTGGTGGGGCAGTCAGGGCATTTAGGGGGGCATTGCCCCCCCATGCCCATGCCTAGATCTGCCCCTGGCGCTATAAGTAATTGTGAAAAGAATTCCATTCTTTTTCTTATGAGGCAATTTGAGGAATTGAGGCTTTCCCCCACAAAAATGCATTTTGAAAAAATCCACCTGTTGGTGACGCTATAACAGGCCAATGTGAAAAGGGAGCAGTTAGTAGGAATGAGTGTGTTAGATTTCACGTAAAATGAACACTGCAAAGTATGAAATGTTGGACAGATCTGTCTTGAGCACATGCCTGTAGAGATTCTGTGTAACAATTTACAGAATCCAGAGGAGCATAGTGAAATAATGTGTTTAGCAGAGATTGGCACCCTAATGGCACTATAACAGGCTCTTTGTTGCAGAGGTTCATCATTGGCATCAACTTTGTGTAAGGTTTGGAATTCACCGGGTTAATGGTGCCGGACATTAGTTGGTAACAGACAGACAGACGGACGGACAGACTGACACACGCCCACACACACGGACAGACAGACAGACCATCATACTCTCCACCATGACTTTTTGCTTCTGAATTGCTGCCAAGTAAAGTAATGAAAGGAGGGCTGTGAGTCATGTCCATATTTATAACTGTATGGGCCGATTTCCGGCCTCAGTCTGATTCAGTTCGCTCCAATGAATTATAGCGGCGAATGAGACCTCCACCTGTAAATTAGTTTCTCTTGAAGCAGCCTGTCATTGACCAGAGCAGGAAGCAGTTCCACACATGATATCCTTGTCCCACAGTGCTGCAAGAACGAAAAATAATCAAAAAGATGTTGATTAATTAATTAAAAACTGAGCTTTGGAGACTAGTGTATGATCTCACCTGGTTTGCGATAGACCTGCCGTTAATCGGAAGGTCCGTCATCCAAAGTTGTCCGGCCCCTTTATAAACTATGGGGGGAGAAATGTTTGAGTCTTAACTCCTGATCTAAATCAAACACTATATACTGCAATTATAATCAAAGTGCTTCTATTTGATGGCCCATAGCGGCACTATCTTTATTCATGGTAGGAAGTATATGACCTCCCTTTGTTCGGAATCGCTGTTTTTTGTTTTGACTAGTCTTAGCCACACCTGCTATGAAGCACGGAGAGGTCATTTGCGTCAGAATTAATGGTTCCCAGTACCCAGTACAGATTTAGTGGTTCCCAGTACTGCTGGCAGCCTAAAGTGTTTAATAAATTCACACAAGAGACACACCCGCACCTGACAGACACATCCAGCCCGAGGAGGTAACTCAGAATGGTGTTAGGAAGCACTTTTTAGTGGGAAATTAGACGTTCACCTCTGTATTCGTTACACACACACACACACACACACACACACACACACACACACACACACACACACACACACACACCACCACCACCACCACCGCCACTAAAAAACCCACTTAACATGCCACTCGTCCAATCTCCCCTTTTTCTCCTCTCCTGCAGAGAGATGTAACGTGTTTGGTTTTCACCTGGGGCAGGAATAATAGTATCTAATATCCATCACAGCTTGGACTGTCGCCACAGTGAATCGTTCCCCTCGCAGAAGAAGAGAGAGAGAGCAGCGTAGCCTATACTGACACTCCCCTCAGCCCCACTTCACACGCCAAGGTGTACGCCAGATGGATTCCAACATTGAACCCACGCGGTTTCTCTCTCTTTGTTTATCTCTGACCCCCCCTCCCTTTCACTCACACTCTCCATTATTCACCTCTCTCTCTCTCTCTCTCTCTCTCTCTCTCTCTCTCTCTCTCTCTCTCTCTCTCTCTCTCTCTCATTTCTCTCCCTCAGCACACATCAGTGGTCCTTCATTTTTCCCTCCAGCAGTTTCCCCTCGGCTGCTAACAGAGAGAGATGGAAGAAAGGGGGGATGTGAGTGAGGGAGGGGGGGCTCTTCCTCCTCAGCGTTGGGGTTCATTATGAGCTTTTATTGTCTCCAGCAGGAGTATGTTTTGCACTCCGTCCGTCCGTCCATCCGTCTGTCACACCAAACTAAACGTGTAGGCATGACAAAAAATTCCCCTTTAATGTACTGGCAGGGAGATGCTTATTGCAAAGGTGTGTGTGTGTGTGTGTGTGTGTGTGTGTGTGTGTGTGTGTGTGTGTGTGTGTGTGTGTGTGTGTGTGTGTGTGTGTGTGTGTGTGTGTGTGTGTGTGTGCGTGTTCCTGCCTGCGTGCGTGCGTGCATGTCTGCATGCATGTGCTCATATGTGTGCATGTGTGTGTGTGTGTGCATGAGAAGCCATAGGATTGTGACCAGGCTGCTGGCATGATGCCCAGCTGGGCTGGGTCAGAGCCTTCTAGTGGGAGAGTTAGGATATTCGTGTACCCGGAAGCAGAGCGGAGCAGCCAGGTCACGTGACTATTCAGCGCCTCTTTGAGTCCTATCTGAGCATAACGCTCATGATAATGCTCACTACTCACTCCTACAATTTACTCCTACAATTTAATAGGGACCAGCAAAGTATCGCGATGCGTCTCGCGAGACTTTGCCGGTCCCTATGAAATCCCATTCATTTCATCGACTTCCGGCTTCAGAGTGGACTCACAGGGCTCCTCCATGCACCTCCAGCAGCGGAGCGGCCTGGCGCATAGGAGTGAACGGGAATATCCTAACTCTCCCACTAGAAGGCTCTGGGCTGGGTCTCATTACACACACCGCGGCCTCTGCCTCATCTACCTCCCTCTTTTTCTTTATCCTTTCGTCCATCTATTCATCTCGCTATCCATACTTCAATCTGTCTATCCATCCATCCATCCGTCCGTCCGTCCGTCCGTCCGTCCGTCCGTCCGTCCGTCCGTCCGTCCGTCCGTCCGTCCGTCCGTCCGTCCGTCCGTCCGTCCGTCCGTCCGTCCGTCCGTCCGTCCGTCCGTCCGTCCATCCATCCATCCATCCATCCATCCATCCATCCATCCATCCATCCATCCATCCGGTCTATAGGTCCATCCATCTTTCTGTGCTCCCCACATACCCACACCCTTGTTAGTTCCATGTTAGCTTTCTGCATATATCCTTCCAGGGGCGTTTTTGCCATTAGGCAGACTAGACAGTTGCCTGGGGTGCCATGAGAGGGGGGGGGGGGGGGGGGCACCGGGGCGACCTCCAGACATGCTTTAAAAGGATCCCCAGGCTAATAAGCCTCATATATACTTGTCCTCCATTGAACATCTAAAACACAATGTTATTTAGTTTAAAAATAGTTCATATTTTATCTCTTGGGGGTGCCATTTTACTGTGCCTGTCATAGGTATAAGGTCACAGGAGATTTTGGAGGTAAGGGGGGGCTCCAGGGAAAATCTTGCCTGGGGCTCCAAGTTGCATAGAACCGCCACTGTACCCTTCTGTCTGCTATGCCTTCCTTCCTTTCTTGGTTCCACCAGTTGAGATTCATGATAGTTGATTTGCCAGAGTGGGAACCCAGCAGGCATGTTGACTACACCAAGGTTTCATGTTAGAAATGTTGAGGAGGTGGTCCCCAGCATGGGGAAACTGCCGGATGCTAACTTGCATAAGTTGAGCAAATTTCATACTTGGCATAATGTGTGACCACCAGGGGCGGATATAACATGTCCCATTTGTGTGTGTGTGTGTGGGGGGGGGGCAGAGAAAATGGTATGGGGGTGCGCTTCGCGCCACGGGCGATGAAGCCGCACCCATACCATTTTCAGCTACAGGACTTTTATTAGTCAAGTACAGCACCAATAATAACATCAGTTGTTGTTGAAGTTGCAACAGACACACAGCATGCATAAAGCTAAAGGTCTGACTCAGAGAGTTTTCTGTTTTCAATGAAGAAATGCTGTTAGTGTTGCCAAAATTGTAGTTAGTAGCAGCAGTAGTAGTGTTTCAAATCATTCTAAATAGAAGCACTTTAATTTGAAATATCTTGGGTTACATGGCAAAACATGGTTTGGGGGGCAGACTGGGTATTTAGGGGGGAATTGCCCCCCATGCCCATGCCTAGATCCGCCCCTGGTGACCACAGCAACCTATAGAAAGCAAAAATGTCAAAATTGCACCATGCTGTAGCATGTGATGTGTCTAACTAGGGGGGTTTCATGATACTGAATCCATTCCAATCATTAGCTATGCTCAGAAAACACTCATTGGCATCGCAAATGTGCTTAGTTAACACATTTTGGGAAGCGCTGTGAGTGTTTTCAGCCCAATGAGTGTGTGTTGTGCAAAACTAATACATGGAATGGAATCATGGAAGCA
The DNA here is from genome assembly GCA_039105355.1 of Benthosema pterotum. Taxonomy (NCBI): domain Eukaryota; kingdom Metazoa; phylum Chordata; class Actinopteri; order Myctophiformes; family Myctophidae; genus Benthosema; species Benthosema pterotum. The sequence goes on along the minus strand of CM076984.1, from coordinate 12,162,260 downwards.
TCATAAAAAACCTAATTAGACATATGACATGCTACATAAAACATGATGAAAGTTTAGCTTGTTTTGCCTTCTATAGGTTGTTAAAGGCATGGTCACATATTATGTCAATTATGAAAATTGCTCAACATATGCAAGTTAGCATCCGGCAGTGTGTACATACATTTCTAACATAAAACATTGGTGTAGTCAACATGTCTGGATTCACAATGGGACTCTATGGGCTGGCAAGTAGACTAGGCTGCGTTTGCATGATTTTGGACAACACTGAAATGCATGCGCGCATATTGGAACACACACACACACACACACACACACACACACACACACACACACACACACACACACACACACACACACACACACACACACACACACACGGGTACTACCAGGCCAGGAGTAGTAGGAGTGAGCGTTAGCATTCCTGTGCGCGTCCCTTGCAGCTAGTGGAGAGGAATAGAAGAACTGCGCATGAAAGGGGTGGGGGGCTGTGTGTGTGTGTGTTGGTTTGCGTGCACATGCTTGTGTAAAGTATATGCACGTGAGAGAAAAGGAAACGTTGCCTGGGGACTGTGTGTGTGTGTGTATACACGATGACACAGTACTGTGTGCCAAAACTGAAGACATCAAGGGACAGGAGGAGAGCAAAGGGAGAGAGAGAGAGACAACCGCAGGACAGCAGACAGTCAGGGACAGATGCCAATCCAATTTAGTGGTTCCCAAACTCTTTCATGTCAAGGACCCTCCCCCCCAAATTGGCACTAATTAGCCTGCGGACCCCCTTTTGCAGAGATATTCCAGAGAAAAAACAAACAAAAAACATTTGAATAGCTGCTGATTAGGCTGCTATTCAAAGAAACATTTTTAAAGTAATTATAGCACCTGTCTTAAGGCTTGTTCTGACTGCATGCATATGACTAAAGAATAGCTAAGTCTCGGAACAGTACCCTTCTGAACTCAAATAGATTATTCAAGCCTGATGTTTTGCTCTGTTTTGCTATAATCATTGGTATGTGTCATATTTTGGTTTCCAGTTGCTGCTGTGCATGTGCCACTGTCATCACATTGTAAGGGAAGAGAGACGGCTCACACCTCTTTTCGTTTAGTTACTTAAAGGCGAATTCCACCCATTTTCAAAATTTTCCTGAGGGCGTACAAATGGAACCAAATGGACCCTAGTCCATTTGTACGCTCTCAGGAAAAAAGGTCCTTAAAGGAAACATGGTGAAACAACACTTCATGATGTCATCAAGTTGTTTTACCATGTTACCATGTTTTTACCATGTTAATATTTTTTTCAGACCTCCATTTCTAGGAAACACAGAATGGGGGGGGGGGGGGGGGGGGGCGTTTTCATCATGTCCACACAGCATCTCTAAGGTATATATTAATTACAAAGTTATAAAGTTATAAAGTTTGAAAATGAGCAGAATTCCCCTTTAACACTTGGGGGGGGGGGACTATGGTTAAGTGGCAACCACTGATAAGCTCCTGCAGTGATTAGTTGTTGATCAGATTAATCAATTATGAAATTAGTTGACAACTAATTACGTCTCCGATTCTTCTACAAACGATTCATCGTCGCAGTCGTAGTTCTGTCCCACCTCTGTTCTAGTGATAATGGGATAACACGTAAAACAAACAGGGGGTTAGGTCATGTGTCGAACAACAGAGGTCACCCTGATGTTTACACGTGTTGCTCAATCAGCTGCTGTCGCCCAGCCCATGTCAACCGTTTGAGTCCCTTTCCCTCTGTTTGTGTTCCTGTCCTCATTATACGCTGACCTGATGGCCAGGTAATTAAGCTACTTTGCCTGTTCGTTCTACATAGCATTTAATGCCAATTTGCATATTTAATAGTGCCATACCGAAGGGAAATTGCACATCCCGGAATGTTGCCATGGCTACGTGTGCCAATAAACAGTGTTCTCTTCACCTGTGTGCGCGGAGAGCTAATTCCTAATTCGTATTTGGTTGCAGGCCACGTTGCACACGGAAAATAGCAACAAGCTCACAAGGAGGGTTTAGATCTGATATATGACGTCGTACAGTACAGCATGGAAGTATGCACGTGTGGGACAAAGTGGAAAAAGCATCGAGGTGCCACGCGTTGTGATGTTTTGATACGACAGTATATGCGATGAGACGCCTCTGGAGTGAGTGTGGAAATATATAGTGGCACCAGGGGAATACTCTGGTTGTCTTAACAGACAAAAAAACATCTACAGTATAGCAGGAAAATATACAATTTGAACACTGAACTATGTGAGTCACAATGTGGGACAGGGGCTCAATTTGTGGGACACCTGAAAAGTCTTGGAAATGAGGGACTGCCCCATGCAAAGAGAGACATCCAGTCACCCTAGACTCCGGTGCAAGTATGCAGTACAATTTTGACAATTAGCAAATGCCCTTAATCCAAAGCTAAATCGAGTTTAAATTAAGTTAGATCATCTGTTTATCCACAAGATTATTTGGAATGGAAATTGTATTTGAAATTGTGATACTGAGGTTTCATTGGAAATGCCAGAGTATAACGCCAGGTTTAGACTTTTATTTTTTCTTAGTGCCTGCATTGGGTAATACATGTATGTTTTATTAACTTAATTGAATTGCAGAGGCTTCAAGAATACCAACAGATATTTCAATCAACAAAGTGATATATCTGCTCTATTTAGTCAATCTATTTTAGAACATTCTTCATTGAAATTCGCACATCTTGCATCTGTACTGTGTGGGTCTTGAGATCCGCTCGACCGATCAACTTGCTTTGCATATCACTGTGTAGGTCTTACCTGTGCGCCAGTCTATAAATTTCAATAACAAAATTGAGCAGTATGACACATCAAACTTTTATTTATTGAGTGGTGCAGACCAGCTCCAATACACAGCTACTGGTATCTCATCATAATACCTCTGATAACACGGTGTAATTTGAACCAAAATGTTGAGCAGTCAGTTGAGCAGAATGTAGCACACGACTGTTCCTATAGGCTACCTCACTGCTTGTCTGCTTCCCATATAGAGACAGCACACAATGCCAGGTCTGACTGACGTCTTGAATATTGATTAGAATACTTAGTTGGGCTTGAATCACACGAACAAATAATGTACAGTAGGTAAAGGATTATGAGGGATTATGACAGAAGCTCCATTTGTGTGTGTGGAAGCAAGCGAGGGAGAGAGAGAGAGAGAGAGAGAGAGAGAGAGAGAGAGAGAGAGAGAGAGAGAGACAGAGAGAGAGAAAGGCAATCCTTTGCAAATCATTCAGTGTCAGTGAGTATCCGCTCTGTGAACGTGTAATCATGCCATCAATCAGTAACAAAGTAAGTTGTCTACTCTCCTTTTTTAAAGTACCAGGACTTGTTTTAATTTCATGCTCAATCAATCATTTTGTAAGAGTAGTTGTCAAGATTTCTTTTTTTTCTTTCTCTCTCTTTATTTATTTATTTTTTTTACTTTTTGTTTGTTTGAGGCGCTTTTTCCCCCTTTCATTCCCTGTGTGAGTCATTGTGTGTGAACGTGTGTGGTGACTGCCCCCCCACACAGCAGGAATACTCTAACGGCTGCTGCGCTGCCTCTGTGTGCTCAGTGAGTGGTCTGAACACCAAACAACAAAGCCTTCTCCCCTTCTCCCTGTCCACTGCACTTTCTCTCTCATTTTCTCCCATTCCTCCATCCCTTTCTCCATCCCTTTCTCTCTCCCTCTCTCTCTCTCTCTTTCGCTCACTCCCGCACAGGGGCAGATCTATGCATGGGCATGGGGGGGGGCAATGGCCCTCTGAATTCCCTGACTGCCCCACCAAACATGATGGCATGCAAACAACCCAAATTTCAAAGATATTTCAAATTAAAGTGCTTATAATTAAAATGATTTGAAACGCTATGCTACTAACTTCAATTGTCATACCACTAAACAAACAGCATTTCATCATTGAAAACAGAAAACTCTCTGAGTCAGACCTTTAGCTTTATCCATGCTGCGTGTCTGTTGTAACTTCAACAAACAACACCTGATGTTATTATTGCTTTACTTGCCGAATAAAAGTTCTGTAACTGAAAATGGTATGGATGCGGCTTCATCGCTTTGCGCTACGGGTGATGAAGCCGCCCCAATACCATTTTCTTCTGCCCCCCCCCCCCCAATTGGGAAATGTTACATCCGCCCCTGCTCCCGCATGTGCCAATCCTTTCTCTCTCTGTCTCAGCTCCTGGCACTCCATCATGTTCCTCCTCTCCCCGGCCCTCTCATCCATTTTCTCTTTGTCGTCACGCCCTCACACCTTCTTCCTCCCTTTTTTTGAGGGGGGGCTCTTTTATTTCCCCCTTCTCTCGCTATCTCCAAAAGCCTTTGTCTGCATACCTTCAACTTGCACCTCTGCAGCTTCCTTTATGCTTCCGTGGCACACGGATCAGTCGGGCACCTAATAGGCTAATTAGGTGAATAGAAACAGTGGTCAGGCCAATACAAAGGAAATGTCAAGCTCACAAGCTGTAATTTGACTTCCTGGATGGGAGGGTTAAAGGCCGCTGGTAGATTTACTGAAGCGACGGAAAACTGTCCTCAAGCACCCCCCCCCCCCCCCTCCTGTCCCCCCACGTGCCCACCTCCCAGACCATCCCCTCTCTCACCTTTATTTAAATGTCACTCAGCAACCATTAGCGTAGCCGCCGCTGGTACCTGATGAGAGGTAGGGACTCTTTTATGTGACGGACCAAAGGCTGCATCTTCCTGAAGGCTCTCGGGTGTTAATGGAGTGAGTCGCCAGGCCTTCTTCTTGCGGACGCGGCGGCGGCACTCGAGTGGGATTGTGCTCCTGAATGTTCAAACAGCGACGCACAAGAAAGTGAACCGCAGCGCCCCAACTAACAGGTCTCTCCCGTCGCCTTCTGGCAAATAATACCCTTTTCTATGTCTCTATATCCTCACTGCACCCTTCTAATGCCCACACAGAGAATATACGGATGGTGTTATTTCATGAGTAAACACACACATGCGTCTTACTTGCAAACTGTTGTTCGCTTCCCATATGGAGTTCTCCATATTGGAGTCAGCCACCCCCGAGGCGCATGCACAGGCAAATGCACAGACATTTCTGCCTGGCATAAATAGCAATCTCGCTCTCTGCATTCGCATTAATAATCACTGATGCAATATACCTACATCAGCAATTAAAGTCTGGCCCCTTGTGTTCATCATTGTACACACAAGCTTGCTTATTGGATTGATTAAGTCATCATTTTGTATTGTTTGTTGATGGCATATTGGATATTAAACGGGTTGGCACCTTAATGTGGGCACCACATCTTGTGGGCAGGGGGAATCATTATCAGCCTGACTGTACATTTAGCCTTCAAGTCCTTGTCTGTCCCTGGAAGTACTAGCCTGGCTAAAGCCAGACTCAATTAGCTATGTTGCCAATCAGGATAAGCTGTGTCCTGATTGGCCACTCCAGTTCTCTGGGTTAGGAAATGGGCATACAATTAAACTAGTCCAGACCTATCTGCTGTCAGGCAAAAAAAAAAAAAACAAAAAACATTTTTTGCCAACAGCTGATTCTTTAGCCAGGCTATAAAATTACTGCCATAGAAGCTTTTATAGTCTCCACCAGGCCAGGCCATGGTTGTGGCCTCCTGGTGGCGCTATGAATGCCATGTTAAAAGTGTGCCATTTCTTCTTATTGTCTCCACCGTAAGGTGGTGACTATGTTTCGCCCCCTGTCTGTTCGTCCGTCCGCGTACGTGTCCGTCTGCGCACGCGTCCACCTGTATGCACGCCTGTTACGTCATCCGCAGGGTGACGTAACAACAGTCTTCACCCTAACCCAAGAGGGTGGTGACCTGTGACCCGAAGGAGCACAGGTCTCTACATGGTAGTCACCGCACTCTACATGGTAGTCAGCACCTTACAGTGAGTCACCACCAGTGACTGTTACGTCACCCTCACAGGGTGATGTAACAGTCACACTGTGGGGGTGACCCGAGACAGTGGAGATATGCTCCGGTGTAGCGTCTTTGATATTTAGATGATTTGAGGCATTTGGTCCAAAAAATGTGTTTTGCAAATAGAGATACTGTGTAACGAATTGCAGGATTTTCTGACAGAATCTGGGTAATATTTGAAAAAAATGTGTTTTGCAAAAAATCACCTCCTGGCTGAAAAGCTGAAAAATACAGGTCAAAGGTTCCTCTGTTTCCTCCAGGAGTGTACATGCAACATTTCATGCAGATCGATGCAGATATATGTAAAATTGTGTGCGCTATAACAGGCCGTCGTGTAAAAAATCATCATTGGCATCCAGAGAGTGTGTGTGCAAAGTTTGGCAGCGATCAGATTAACAGTGCTGGACATTGGCTGTACACACACACACACACGCACGCACGCACGCACGCACGCACACACACACACACACACACACACACACACACACACACACACACACACACACACACACACACACAATACAATTACCCTAAGAATCATGTGACACAAATCACTGAGAATTGACTGCTCCTTCAACACAAGAAATCTCTTAGGCCGGTATGTAAATTGTGTAAAATAGCATCCTTTGACATTTTCGCTTCCATGGTTTGACTTATACTTCAAACCAAACTAAACAATGTCTAGCGGGGCAAAGAAATAGAATGTATTTCTATTGCCCTTTGACATGCAGACTAATAAATTACATGCAAATTAAAAGTTAAATCAAAGTTTCAATGAACAAATGTTTCTCTACCCCCAGAGTATAGTAAAATAAGAAGGAAAGAAAATATGTATATCATATTGGAAACTGGAAAAGCAATTTGACAAAAAAAAGGCTTTTGCAAAGTATGAAGTTGGCACTTCAAAATATATAAATTTCACTCAACCTGGACCTTAACCAATAGATTCTTGGAATGGGCAATAACATTTTTGGGGACCGACAACAGGAGAACCACGGCCAACCCATATTGCTGCCACAACAAAGTTCTGGAGGTATGATGGCAAGCAGAACTACTGTGAAATCTGTGAAATCTTTTATATTTTATTGGCTGGAATGTTTTTGGGTATGCCTCCGAGTGCCAGAATGCATCAATAAACTGAGGCTGGTTTTCTCAGTGAGCGAGAAGAACGCTAGAGTTTCAACAAGATAAACTTTAGTTGTTGTTTTTTTGCAACTACACTGATACTTTCACACAGAGAGTACAATGAAATTGGCTAATAAGAAAAAGCAATTTCTTGTTTCATGGGTTATTTAAGCAAAAGCCGATTGATCTGCTGTAGTCAGTGGTGTCCACAGTAACAGTCTCAGGGGAATCCTGGCACCAGACACACTCTAATCAGACTTCAATGGAGCTGACTGCCTCTGTAAACCCAACTACTAGCAGGTGAGTGATCTCAGGCAGAGGTATTGACTGCCAGTTACCAAACATCATTGACTGCATTAGAAAGCACTGGTCTGGTGATATAATATAATACTACTGTATGTCTGCTTTATACGTTTTTGATAGTGAGAGAGAGAGAGGCTGCAGGCACACTTCCAGCACATGAGCTGGGAAAAGAACGTTCACACTCTGCATCACATGACATCACTTTTTTGGCTGGTAGGTGGATAGGAAATAAGCTTGAGAATGCCACTATGACCAGGTTAAGCTTGCCTTAAGATCTTGATATTCAATATCTTGATATTTTCATTCAAGATCTTGATATTTCATATTAAAAAAATAAATATAATTCATATTGAAAAATAAAAAACACGTCACGCTGTGTCACGTGTGGTTTGAGCATGGATCCGCCATTTTTGACAGTCCATGCAATGTGGCCCCTCTGGAGCGACTGTGTAAATATAGTGGCACCATGGGGGGGTACGATACTTAGCTTATTTTAACAGACAGTCAACTATTAGGGCATTTAAACATTGGTGTCTGTCAGTCACAATGTGTGGGTGCAGGCCAGGGCTCAATTTGTGTGGGGGGTGTTGTGTGAGAGTGTTAAAATGACACCAAACGGTTTGGTTTCATTTTACACTCTCAAGAGTTAAATTATATTTAAACTTCTGAATTACTTAATTTTCAAGAATCTATCCAATTAGAAAATGTAGACAGAAAATGTAGAAGAATTGTTATTTTGACCAACATTTTGCCAGTTTCTCTCCTAAATTGTGGACAAAAGCTTGAAAATCCTTGGTTTTGGGTCCAAGGGACTAAGCTCAACATCAAATGGTGTCATGACTAAAATGCAGAATAAATAGTGGGCTGTGGTATGGAAAAAGGTTGAAATCCACTGCCCGAGAGAGAGAGAGGGAGTGAGGATGCCCCTGGCAGGTGAGTTAAGGAGAAGGGACCACCCCATTACCTATCCATTTTAGGAGGAAAGAACATGATATCCTATCCCAAGGAGGCAAAAGTCAGATGAACACAATGCGGTTCTGTTTCCTTTTTCCCTTTACTTTTTCCTTTTTTTTCTTTTTTGTTGCAGTCCCGCACTGTGTCGTCACCATAGCAACAAGGCACACCACCACCACCACCATCACACCGGACATAATTCACCAACCGCTCAGCAAATAACCCTGCGCCGTTTAACTCAACTTGACTTGAAATCTATTCTCCGAGAGAGAGAGAGAGACGGCGTAGGTGAGTTAGCGCGAGGTTATTTTCTGAGACGAGCGTTCTACTGCGCCGCTACTCCCTCCCAGATGAGTCATTGCCATTCTGGCCTTATATCCTTCCTCTAACTAAGGGTCCAGCTGTGCGGATCGATCGGTACCAGGAAACACAGGTCAGCACAGTTCACACGGATCCACCCACTCCGCCGCTCTCCTCTGCCAGAGCGATAAAGAAAGACACGTGTTTAACATCTACAGCATCAAAGCAAGGGTTCATGATGAGAGATTGCATACATTTACTTCCTCCCACGTTTCAGTGTGCTAATTTTCATGAGGTTTCTTTTGGAGCGGGTCAAAGATTTGTCTATGCAGTATAATTTTATAATTGGCGTCCAAGTAAACTTTAACTCAAATGCACTGCTGCAGATAGACGCACGCACAGATGTGCGCGCGCACAGACACACACGCTACAAGTTCCACAAACGACACCTCTGGAAGGCAATCACATGTATAAATGTCAATACATGATGGGAAAGGGGAGAGAGTGTGCGCGTGTGTGCATGAAGTGTGAGAGGGGGAAAGCCAACACTGTGCTGCCTGTCATTAACAGGATGAATAATTCATCTCCTTGTTGGGAGTTAATAACTGTGGAGTGTCTGGGGATGGGGTCAGAGAGTTGTTTGTTCTGTGATAAGCCTGACGACGCCTGTTATCTCAGCAACCAGGGCTAAATTAGCCTGTTTTCCTCGACTGATTTAAATCTCCCCATGGCTGTCATCTCTTCAGCCCTGTCAAATGACCACATGCACTCCTGCACCCATGATGGCCCTTCAGGAAAGCTCCTTGTTACTGTTATGATCAGGACACCGTGCCGTGATGCCACTGTAGTGTGTGTGTGTGTGTGTGTGTGTGTGTGTGTGTGTGTGTGTGTGTGTGTGTGTGTGTGTGTGTGTGTGTGTGCGCGCGCGCGTCAGTTCGAAGGAATAGATTTTTGGTATAAGCCATCGTTTGGATGCACTGCAGTCTCTCTCTCTCTCTAATAAGGCTATTGGAAAATGTTCAATTAGCACATGACGCCTGTCACCAAGAAATCCAACGAAGTCTGTTTGTGTGACTGACGAGCGATTGTGAAACGTGTTCTGACCAGGGGCGGATCTAGGCATGGGCATGGGGGTGCAATGCCCCCCCTCCCCCCTAAATGCCCAGTCTGCCCCACCAAACACGATGGCATGCAAAGCAACCCAAGATATTTCAAATTAAAGTGCTTCTATTTAAAATGATTTGAAACATACTACTGGTACTATCTAACTACAGTTGTGGCACCACTAAACCAACAGCATTTCATCATTGAAAACAAAAAACTCTCTGAGTCAGATCTTTAGCTTTATCCATGCTGCCTGTCTGTTGCAACTTCAACAACAGCTGATGTTGTTATTGATGCTTATGCTAATAAAAGTCCTGTAACCAAAAACCCATATTGGGAAATGTTACAGGCCCATGAATGTTACGGGCCCATGAAGCCGCCCCCAATTGGGAAATTCTACTTCCGTCCCTGGTTCTGACCACGTCTTGTTTACGTTCCATTCGTCCTAGAATGGCATTAGTGTGAGAAGGCGTTTGCCTGGCAATCAGTCTGGATTATGTTTTTGTTTCTCTTCATTATTCAGGCTGAAAGCTCTCCCCACCACCGCGGTTTATGGGATGGGCGTTGTCAAAGCGACAGTCTTCGGTGATAGTCTTTGCATGTTTGTTGTTTGACACTGTTGAGTGACAGGGCTGTCGGCAAATCAGTTGCTGTAGTCGGATTTTCAACTAATGCCGACTGCCCCATAGATTGCGTCACCAGACCTGAGTCGCCAAGGAAAATAATCCAAGGTGGTGAATGATTCAGAGCTGGAACCAGGCTGGACATTTCAGTCAGTATTTATTCATGCACCTAAGCTTGAAACTCAGGAGTCAGGATGATAATGAACTTGGGCAGCTCTCTGTGTAGGCTACTGTATGAACCCATAAGCTATTTTCGCGACTTCTAGTGGTAAACAGTGTATTGAAAGTCGTACTTCATTGTCTGCACTCTTTCTGTTCTGTGCACTGCATGCTGCTGCGGCTCTGGATTTTATTTTGTGTGTCTGTGTTTGTGTGTGTGTGCGTACATGTTTGTGTATGTGCACGCGTAAGTGCATGCTTGTGAGGGTGAAAGAGAGAGAATGTACCTATACATAGTCCACAGGGCACACAAGAGAACACGTCCCACTTCCACACAGTCAATACAGAGTGAGTCTGTTTTCCCCCCGCAAAGTAAGAAAATACAATGCTAATGGTTCAATAACACCACCAGCTCAGTTCTCCCCCTGAAACGTGGGCATGTTTGTGGGTTACCTTCTTAGAGGCTGCACTGAGGTGAACAGCCTCATTAGTGAAGGATTAGCTCTCCTTACCAACAGGATGTGGCCTGGCTGGAGCTCATGACTGCATCACTGTCAGAACAGTTAGGGAGTTAGGGTTGGAGCTCTGCAAAATGGTCCGACATAACCTCTCATACACAGAGAGAGAGAGAGATGGAAAAAAGAAAAAAGGCCATAGTGTATATTCAGAGTTTAGACTTCGAGCAGATTTGGGAGAAGAGAAACGCATATAAATGTCCAGTTGTGCTTTTGGATGCTATAAGTTGAGTACCTGTGATAGACAAACTACATATCCCTTAGGGTCACATGGTCTGCTGCCATTTGCATGAGCACGTCTGGTTTGTTTATGTTGAGCATATAACTTATTAACAATGAGAGAATTGGGGTCACGTTCTGGTGTAAAGAAAAGCGAACGTTTTTGATACACAAATAGTTCAGGAATTTTAGCAGATATTTGACCAATCTGGGAACTAAATTGTTACCAAGGAATTTCTTCACCAGTGTGTCTCTAATGGTGTCTAATAATATGTACTAAAAATCACGGGAAACCTCATAAAAAAAAACAGTTTAAAGTCAAAGTCCAGGTTCTCCTAACTTTCCCTAACTAAAAGGGATAAGAGAGAAGTGAGATTTAACCTCGACCTGTGGAGGGCAGCATTGAACAAAGTTTGATAGAGAATAACTGTGCTATTTATATCATTAGTGTGGACTAACTATATAAACATCCTTTAATAAACAAACCAATGACACACAACAATTAGATATTTTACAATAATTGTACCTTGCAGACTTCTCGCAGGTTCTCAACATTAGAGACACAATGTCATAATAGCAACAACTCTCTAGACACATGCATCTGCTCAGAGACTGTTTCATATTTAGGGTGACCAAATGTGTCTGTTTGTGTGGGACATGTCTCATTTCCAAGACATTTTAGGTGTCCCACAAATTGAGACCCTGTCCCACATTGTGATGGACAGGCATCAATGCCCTAATAAGCCCTAATGTATGTGGCTTTCTGTTATCTCCTTGACTGCCATAGATGTTCTTAAAATAACTCAATAAGTATTCCCACACTCACTCCAGAGGGGCCACACTGCATGTACTGTCGTATGTATCAAAAATAGTTGATCTGCAAGCTCAAAACGTTCCACACTACCATGTTTCGAACAGTAACATTTCCCCACTCGTTCCGCAAATGCAGCACTTCTGACCCTCAAATGAACACAGTCTGGATTTGGTCACCCTATTCATATTGCTGGTTTTCTTTCCTACAAGACACTTGTAGCCAGCCTATAGAGCAGAAACCCTGACCCTTTTTTTGTAAAAACTCAAACTCAAAGAAATGTCAGGCAGAGCAAGGATTCATATTGGACGTCCATCTACCTTGACTGTGTCATTCATACGGTATGGACACACACACACACACACACACACACACACACACACACACACACACACACACACACACACACACACACACACACACACACACACACACACACACACACACACAGGTTTTAGTATTCATGATTTCACACAGCTACTCCAAGGAACGGCAATGTGTTCCGTCAGAGGCGTAATCTCTGTGTAGGCTGCAAGGCTGCAGCTACATGAGGATTTCGGTAGGATTTCACAGGGGCTGTGGCCCCGGCTGCTTGGGCCAGGAATTCAGGGTAGGGAAAAAAATTGCCCTTGCAATGGTAACTGACAAACATTGAGTAGTGGTGGGGGATTCGGGGAACTATACATTACAATGGCATGTTTCCTAGGTGTTAGACTTCATTAATTCAGCCTTTTGTTATCAAATGGCTCAAAACCTGTTTAACTGGTCCTGGAGACTGGAGATGTTGATGGTCCCCAAAACAGCAGGATGGCTAATGGCCCATCACCATTTCCACTAACCAGCTTCTCCACTGTACATACACAATACAATACATTGAATATACTTGCATTGCATATCTTATTCTTGTTTCTATTTCTTGCATTACTAATTAGAATGTTACAATGCTGTATCGGTATCATTATCAGGTCATATCCGTATTGGCAAATATGCCAGTCTAACCAGTGATCAGACACAGGGGCAAGGGGTTGACACTATGGCAGGTGAATAAAATGTTGGGTCATGTGGTATTTGTGTATAATCTCTGGTATTGGTATTTGGCATCAGTATCAGTAGTAGGAGTACAGTGCAGGACAACAGCTTTCTCCCTCCATCTCTTATGTTAACAGTCCTTTATGTCTCTGACTTTGATATGTATCTGCTAATTGTTCTATCTGGTGTATAGTACTTGTTCTGTTGCCTTGTAGAGAATAACACATAACTTAATATCTTAAGACCTCAGGACAGACTAACACTTAGAAAGAGGTTAAGGTCTGGTTTATTTTCTTACAGTATTTCTGGCTTGTGTATGAAGTAAATTGAGATGTGAGTCCATGTCTATAAATAGATATGCTGAGAAAAATAATTGCACAGGCAAACTAAAAAATAGGTTTGAATTGAAACTGTGTATTAGTACACATTCAAAATATCTTCAGGAAGAATTAATAACATGCATCATCAGGGGCAGTTAAAAAACAATAAGTCTGTCTGTGAATTAACAATAATGCTTCATGTTTTATATGTATGATTCAATGTTTATTGCTCAATGACTCAATGTTTATCAGGGCAGGAACAAAAATGGAAAACAGATAGATGCTATAATGCAAAAATAAATATCAGAATACCAGGAATATAATGGCATTGCAGGGACCTACAATCCAACCCTTGATGCTCTGAGTGCTAAGCAGGAAGACACAGCAGGCTCACGTTTTTCAGCGTCGGATTTAAGCCGACCTCCCAGGCAGGCAGACACTAGGCCACAATGCCACAGAGCCGGTCGACTGGATTAAAACATACCTGTAGAACAGGGGTTTTCAACCTTTTTGACACCAGGGACCACCATTTATTCAGCATTTGAGCCACGGACCACCATTTGATGACATTAATAGCGCCAAAGACCTAAAACTAAAGAATTATTTTGGTTTTGTTCGCAAACAAAACGGTGTCAGACTTCTTAATTAAATAGTGCTTCAGATGACAGATATTTTAACTCTTGAGAGTGTGAAAATGATGATCATGTTTACATTCTCGAGAGTTACATCTGGTTAACCAACGCTCCATCATTTAGCCTGGGGACCACCTGGAACCCTCTCAAGGACCACTGGTGGTCCCCGGACCACCTGTTGAAAACCCCTGCTGTAGGTGAATGTACAGTAGGCCTGAGCTTTGGAAAATGGTCTGAAATAACGCAAGTATTGGCCTGCATGATTTGAATGTGCACAGTATTTAAGTTAATTTGATTGTTGTCTTTTTATGGAAATGTCTATATGTAGTTTATATTTCGCCCCTATTGCTATTTTGTCATACAATAAATCCCTGATGGGTCCTTCAGGGAGTTTTAGGGGTGGCCAGCTAAACAATAGTTTGTAACAAAGGGTACAAATGGATGTCATTAAATGGGGGATCCGTAGACCCCTGCATGTCAAAGTGTGGGTAGCTTGATTAATTGAGAATCACTGCTAAAATCTTCTATTATGGGAACCCCCTTCCTTGGCATGAAAAAGTTTGGGAAACACCGCTATAAATGACACTGTTTTAGGAAAACAACATTTCTTTTCTTCATGTGTGGTGGTGTGTGTGACTCGGAGACCGCCAGAATAATCTAGCCTCCGATACTACATGTTCCGCTGTAGTCCTGCAGGTGGCGATAAAAGCACGAGAGAGCTGCGAGAAGGAAGGATGGGACTAGAGGAGCCTCTCTCACAGCTCAGCTCCACTCCTCTTCATTCACTCTCTGAGCAGTTGCAGAGAGAGAGAGAGAGAGAGAGAGAGAGGGAGAGAGAGAGAGAGAGAGAGAGAGAGAGAGAGAGAGAGAGAGAGAGAGAGAGAGAGAGAGAGAGAGAGAGAGAGAGAGAGAGAGAGAGAGAGAGAGAGAGAGAGAGAGAGAGAGAGAGAGAGAGAGAGAGAGAGAGCAAACCTGGTAGTGTGACAAGAACACATACATTTTCCAGATAAAGGGAGTTGAATTACCTGGCTATACATCCATCATCAACCACTGTTTCTTCTAGACATGCTGTAGGCTATATGAAAAGAGAACCTGCTGATGTTTTTTTAAGCATCTAATTGCAACTTTACACTTTGGGACCGCTTATACTGAATGAACACAGACACACGCATGCACGCGCACACACTTAGAGTTATAGGCGGTTAGAAATATATTCTTCCTTGGCATGTTGTGGGTTGGGAGTAGCATCCTATCCTCTATGTACAGAAATTTTCAACCGGTGGTTCGGGGACCATCAGTGGTCATTGAGAGGGTTCCAGGTGGCCCCTAGGCTAAATTATGGAAAGTTGGTTAACCAGATGTAACTCTTTGAGAGCGTAAACATGAAACCTACACTCTCCAGAGTTAAAAATATTCATTATCTGAATTAGCCCAAATCCACACAACTAGAGATCTAGGTTTGCCTGTTACGTTTCCGAAATTCAGCTTGGAATTATAGCTAAAAACAGAAGAAATCTTTGGGTTTTGGGTCTGTGGGGCTAAAATGTCATCAAATGGTGGTCCCTGCCTCAAATTCTGAATAGATAGTGGGTCCTGGTATCAAAAAGGTTGAAAACACTGCTCTAGTAGTCTAAAAAACTACTCTAAATGTATGTAAGCAGTACCCTGACGTGGGGGAAAATAGAATCCACATACAGAGCCATATAGCTGTGTTGCCTGTTCGCTCCGCCCACTTGTTTCTAGTCTATCTATTCTATGGGCTGTAGGACTGTATACAGGGGGGAGGAGGGAAGGAGAAAACGAGCGAAACTGTGAGAGAGAGGGAGGGTGAGCGAGAGGGGAGAGAGGGAGAGAGAGAGAGAGAGAGAGAGAGAGAGAGAGAGAGAGAGAGAGAGAGAGAGAGAGAGAGAGAGAGAGAGAGGCGAGCGCAATCGTTTGGAATCACTCTCATGCACACACAGTCAGTCAGTCACACACACGCACACACACACCATACATACCATACAGCCGCATGAAGTGAGCCGCGGAGGAGCCAGAAGCGGACCCGAGGCACACAGCAGTACTAGTAGAGTTTGTGGCAACCGTGAGAGAGGGTGGCTGTCAGGGGACCGAACATCGCTGGCAAACTATAAATGGACATTGGTGGTTATACGTTGGTGATTTTACCCGTTATCTCCGTCGCCTCCTCCTACACATTCCACCCGTGAAGCTTCTACTCCTTCTTCTGCAGGAGAAGGATGAGGAGGATGCTGTCATTTTCAGCGCGGTTGGTGGTAGTGGAGAGTCAGCCTATATAGAGACACTATGCTGTGAGAGAGAGCCCCGGTCCGGACGGGAGTCCCTCCACTGGGTCCTTAGCGCCGCGATCCGAGAGAAGGGACAGTGCTTTAATGTTGTACGTTGTTGCTCTCTGATCAACGAAATATTTAAACTTGACTAAACCAAGGAGAGAGAGAAAAGAAAAAAAGAATATTCCGCTTATTGAAATCCCAACATGCAGCGCCGTGGGATTTGAAGGAATAATTATCACTGGCTGTTTCAAGTGGATTGTTTCGTTTATTGCCTTGCGGGGAGGAGGAGAGCACTTTTATTATTATTTTTTCTCCATTGTGGATGTTTCATTGCGGGCCGTTTATTGGAAAGGCTGAAGTGGATTCGGTTTGGGAGCAGGAGAGAGAGAAGAGAAGAGATCGAAGCTTCTTCTTGTGGCCCAGTTGGAGCGCTCGGAGCCGGGGAGACTGAGCCGTTATCGCCCGTTTAAGGTACAAAACTTCCATGTCACGACTCGCGGCGCACAGCCTTGTTCCCTTTTATCTCGGCCGGTGCGCACGAACGCAAATCTGACAGGATATCAAACGGTGTCTTTTATGAAATTACTGTATAACTACTATATAATATCTGCTTTTGCGCCTTTGATTGCAGCCTTTCCCCTGCACAAGCCAGGCACTTATCATTTTCAAACCAAACCAGTCTCTTGGGTACCTTATATCAACGTTTTACGCATAGGACTAGGAGTACAAAATAGGTGCAAAAAAATAATGGATTTGTGACTGTTCCATTACAGCCTGCCTTATAAGCACAATCGAGTGGATTATAACTGTGAAAGCACAAGTATTCCGGTCCGCGATGGGATAAACACTTGTTGGCGATGGCTAGGGCTAGTAGGGGCTACCATACGGTGTAGTGCGCCCGTCTCTATATTCAGTCCGTGATATAGAGACGGGCTGAATATGGCTACGGATGTTCGATGTTTTGCCTTACACCAACGGTATTGATTTCCGAATGAGGGACGGAGCACTTACCCTGTCCACCCTCGGAATTACCTTACCATATCTGTCATAAATTACAGCGCTTTCCCCCGCGGCAGGCAGACAGCTCCCGGGCTCGGTCAATGCGCGTTTTCCCCCGCAAGCACTCCAAATTGCCTATAGCATGTCTCGCTTTATGGGTTTTAAGGAGTGTGTGTGCAGTCCATGTATTGAGGCATATGATGAAAGGACACTACAATTTATTTCGATTGGATGTGAATTTAGGCTGTGGGGCTTTCCCCCCCAATTCCATCAATACTCGGCATCCGATAATAATGTGCCATATAGCCTACAGACGTCAAGGCAAAACTGATCGCTCATTTTGACGCACACTTAAAGCAACATTGCAATATTCTATACAAACCTTACAGAAGATACACAATTAAACGATGTTGAGAATATACTGGTCAGTCGGCACCTGTGGCTCATGCCGTCTTAATTCCAATCCCAACATTGGTATGGCTTCATTGAGACTTAACATTTTCAGTCGAATGCGATAGCTCGGCCGGTGCATTCACTGTTTGATCAGTTGTGTGAGAAGTAGGTTAAAGGGATGTTTTTTGTTTGACAGCGCACGGCATAGTGTCGTCGTGGTGTCTGTGATCGGTAGGAGGTATATGGGGGTCGGATTGTCAACTTGTCACTCGCAGGGGAATCCGGTTTTACTGGTCTCGCCCGTTCTGGTTGTCTCTGGTTGCAGAAAACCTGCTCTTCAGGATGGGGAGAGAGAGGAAGGGGTATTTATATTCAAAGAGCGTCTACTTTGCCCGTGTTCCGATTGTACGAAAGGATATAGTAAAGCCATTAGCTCACTGATAGGCTTATACGGGGTGCAGTGCGTCGACCCCTCTCGGACCCTGGCCGTCCGTCTTTCGGGGGTTCTTTTAAAGGGGAATTCCACCCATTTTCAACATTTTACTATGTCATGAATATACCTTAGAGATGCTGTGTGGACATGATAAAAAAAAAATGGACGTCTGAAAAGAATCATTAATGTTGAAACGCAACTTGATGACATCATCAAGTTGCGTTTCACTATGTTAATCATTTTTGTTTTAGGGTCCATTTGGTTCACATTTGTACACTCAGGAAAAAAAATGAAAATCGGTGGAATTCCCCTTTAAAAAGGGTGGAAGCCACATTTTTCTGTCTAGTATAATTTCTTGTCTGTGCTGAAAAAATAAGTGTGTTCATGCAACACGTTTGCTCATTTAACAAACATGTCATAACTGTCATAACACTGTAGCTCGCCAATTAATTTACCTGGCGACATTCAGTAAAAATAAGAAATCACCTGTAAAATCATGTTCTTTAAGGCCCTGTTGGTGAGGGAGAATTAAATTTATAGCAATTTTGATTGGGATAGTAGTAGGCTGTTTGGCCACTGTATCAAAATGACAGGATGGAAAACTATATGGTGGGATATTATTAACGTTTTTCTTTTTCTAAAGTTGCTTATAGTTTTCAGCCAGTGGTCCTGGGACAAGTGGTCCTCGAGAGGGTTCCAACCGGTCTCCATGGCCACTGATGGACAGTTGGTAACCAAATGGACCCTTATAACGTTAACTCTCGAGAGCATCGAATTAAAACAATCCGTTTGGTTTCATTTCATGCTCCAAAGAGTTACTTTACTTTCCTTGTTCAAGAGGTCTACAAATAGTCTCTAGGCTATATGAGGTTGAGAGGCTAAATTTCGTCAAATGGTGGTCCGTGCATGGCTCAAATGCCGAATAGAAAATGAGCCTTGATGTGACAACGGTTGAAAACCAAGTAATCTAAAATCACGAAAAGCTTTAGAGAGATTAGTTTCCTCTAAAACAGTGGTTTTCAACCAGTAACCAGTAAAAATGAAACCAAATGGACCATTTGGTTTCATGTTACACTCTCAAGAGTTATAATATTCATCACATGAATTAGGACAAGTCTACACAATTAGAGAATGTAGATGGCCACATAGGCTACAGTAGCCTATGTTTGTGTTTGAATTGTGGACAAAAGCAAAATAAATCTTTAGTTTTGGGGGTCTGTGGGGCTAAAATGTCATCCAATGGTGGTCCGTGGCTCAAATTCTGAATTTATAAATAGTGGGTGGGCCTTAATGTTATCGAAAAGATTCAAAAAACACTGCTCTAAAACGAAAGTTGGCCCGTATATGCAATCAGAAGCAGGTGCGTGTACTCCGCCCCCACAACATCACATGCCTGACCAATCAGTCAGCGAGCAGAGCGGCCATCACACCCGAACCACAGGGAAGTCTGGGTGAGTTGTGTTTAGCCGCAATATTAACCGGCAACTCTTGATAAGTCAGCTCAAATAACACGTAGTGAGTGACTCGTGGTGGGGGAGGCTATACTTGAACGACCCACACCAGAGGCTACAGGTGTGAAAGAGTGATTGTTTATTCCACAACACGACTAGCCTTCTCCGACTCCCCAGACTGTCCCAAATGCGCTTAATTCTTTCATTCATTGGGAAGCACATCCGCGGTTCAATTCGAGCACATCACACTGAAAGTTCACGGTCAACTGTCGGCGTTACTAGTGCGGCTCATATTAGTGTTTTTTTTAATTGTTATCATACATAGTGACAGGGAGATTGAAGCAGAACGTATTGGCAACGTATGGACGCTCTGGCTCGTTTACTGCGTAAAATGGTGCATTATTGTGGTGCATATCTGGCTAGCTGTCGCTAATGCTGTCATTAAAATCGTGGAAGTGGTGGAAAGTTGTCAAACTCCTTTTCTGCACTACTGCCCGTTGCATTGGCTCTGTCGGGAGTGTGGGGGTGGGGGGTTGATAGTTGTCGTTTCACGGCCTGATTTGACTTTAAGTTCAGCCATAGCGACAGGCAGGGGTATGGAATGTCGCTTCAGTTTGATGCATTGTGACCGCCAGAACATTCAGAAGCCACAGTGAGGAAAAGGATTTCATTGCATTATTCAGCCTCTCTGTGTCACACACACAGGCTCGATTCATGTATTCATGATTCACGAACAGACATGCCCCCCCCCCCCTTTTTTTTACACCCACGCATTGGTTTTATTTAAAGGGAAACTCCACCCATTTTCAACATTCTTATATGTCATTAATATGCCTCAGAGGTGCTGGGTGGACATGATGAAATAAAAGTTCCCCCATTCTGTGTTTCCTAGAAACGGAGGTCTGAAGAAAATAATTAACACAGACATCATCAAGATGTATATTCACCATGTTAATGGATTTCTTTAGACGCTTCTTTTCCATTTGTACGCTCTCAGAAAAAATGTTGAAGATGGGTGGAATTCCCCTTTAATAGGATAGGGAATGCAGGAATCTATTGGATCCCTATATGCTTACTACTAGCCTCTGTTGCAGACCAGCCAACTGGTTGCTGCATAAGTTTGTCATCATCATCCGATGCAGTGGTTTCCCCCACTCTTATGGGAGCAACCGGGGATATACCCAGGCAAAGGGGTTATAAAGAGTTCAATAAATGCCAATAAAGAGAAGAATGTGAAAGAAGGCAAGCATTACTCAGCAAAATACCGCAGCTCTGGGGTTAAAAAAAAGGTTTGGCGATTGATTCACGGCAACATCTGTAATAAATCTGTTTTGAAGTGGATTTATTATTAGGACATGACGCCTGATAGATAAAGGGGGCTCATCTTTTAATACAGACGGCAAGCAAGGCCCATCTGTCATCCGCCGGTGGCGTGTGTGTGTGTGTGCGCGTGCGTGTGTGCGTGCGCGGCGCAGGGGGTAATCCCTGTGTGCCATTATTGGATGCTATGCTCAATTGAGGGCAAGGAGTCTGTATAGTGTAAAAAGTCCAGTGTTTGTTTGGGGCGCCATCATCACTGGGACCCTGTTCCTGTCGCTTATGCTCTGGATAGACTGAGCTCTGTGCTCCATTATAAGGCTTGGAAGGAAAAGTGGTGGAGTGCAACTTCTCCACCTACTGGCGGCGTGGTTGATTTATTTGACCATATCGTAGTGGGTGGGGAGGATGCGAGCTGGGCTGCACCTACTTGGTATCGCTTCTTCTGTGTAATTGCCGGGTTTTTTCCACCTACACAAGACGTGAAGAAGTATCTCATATTTCCCCCCTAACACAGACACCACTACCGCCAGCCACTTGCCGTTCCCCTCGTTGCTGTGACAAATTTCTGCACAGATGCTCATCGTAATAACGACGCATGATGGGATGGATGCTTAACATCATTCTCCATGTGTTGGTTTGTTTGCTGAATTCCACATTGAACTGCTGTATGTGATTACAACAATGCTATAGATATCGCCCGTCTACTGTCTACATACCTAGTACTAACCTCACTGACTGAATAATCGGAGCCAGGCTTCTGTGTTGCTTCAGCTCCTTTAGTGCAAACAGTGGTCAGTATGTCACCCAGTCAGCAAGCGAAACTGTGAAATGAAGGCGATAATTTAAACACTAACCCTGATGTCCCTGTTTTAGGCATGTCATAACAAGCAAAAAGTTCATTTTTTGGCTGAAATGTGACATGCTCCATATCGTGAGCTTGTACATAAGTTATTTTATTTAGTTTTTTTTATTTATTATTTTTATTCCTAAAAGCATTTTTTATATATTCTTAGAGTTACACTATAATATTCTCTGTTTTGCTGTGTAGAATCGCCTAACATGACTTAACTGTCAGACCGCTTTTTTTTTAGTTTTGACTCTGAGCATGTGATTGACAGCTTACTATTCCCTGTGACCGGCGTAATGGCCTCCTCCTCCTCCTTCACTGTCTAAGTGTGTTGAGAGACGTGACGGACAGACAATCCATGCGCTGTGACCTCATATCCAGCAAACGGGATTGGCTCGTGTATTATTTAACCGCGAGACATGTTGGTCACCTGCACTTGGGCTGTAGGGGGGGATGTAACCCCTGTGCTATGTTAGACATTTTGCTGTGTAATTTTGACACACCGCGTCACACACATGCCTGGGCGGTTTAGTGGATTACCGGTATGTCAGGTTGCCAGAGTGATTGAGCACTTTATGGTTTTCAGAGACTCTCCCGGTTGCTGGATTGTAGTCACAGTTTCTGTCGTTGTCGCACTCGCAGGCATGTTTTGTGCCGCGTTCTCGAGTGGGATGCCCGAACTCGTCTCTGCGGTCGGTTGTCTGTTGCTCTGTGGTTTTCAACCAGTGGCCCGGGGACCACCAGTGGTCCTTGACTCCAGGTGGTCCCCACGCTAAATGATGGAAAGTTGGTTAACCAGATGTAACTCTTTGAGAGTTACAACTCAAGAGTTAAAATATTCACCATCTGAATTTGACCCAAGTCTAGACAACTAGAGAATGTAGAAGATTAATGGTCATTTTGATCTGTATGTTATCCTGTTGTGTTTTCTCCCAAATCCAACCTGGAATTGTGGACAAAAGCAAAAATAAATCTTTAGTATTGGGGTCTGTTGTCCTCAAATGGTGGTCCGTGGCTCAAATGCTGAATAAATAGTGGTCCCTGCTATCAAAAAGGTTGAAAACCTCTGATTTAGAGCGATTGGGCTGCACCCTCATCATGTTAACTCCAGAAAGTAGTACTAATATGTAGTAGTAGAGTTGTACTAATATGGCTTAGCCCTTGCCGTGCTACTGTTGGGTGTTTGTGTCCCTATGCACGCACACATCGTGCACGCACACACACGCACGTGCGCACACACTCGGGATGTATGCAGGCACAGTATATCTGTCTCAGCACATGCCCGGCAGTACACACAGGCACATGACACATACACATACACACACTGGCTCCTTCAACATGGCCATGATCGTGTCCCTGGCTGGCAAGCAGTCACTGGCAACAGTTTGTGTGTGTGTGTGTGTGTGTGTGTGTGTGTGTGTGTGTGTGTGTGTGTGTGTGTGTGTGTGTGTGTGTGTGTGTGTGTGTGTGTGTGTTGGGAGGGTGGATGTTGGTAGCAGTAATCTGGCCCAAACAATTGCTCTGAATGAAATCATTAAAATAATCCCCTTTGTGCAGTGGGGCTAGGGGACCACCCATCCTGCACGCATGCCATCGAGAAGAGCAACCAGAGACAGACGCTCGCACACACGCACTCACACACACACACACACACACACACACTCACACACATACACACTGGTTGGACTGATGAGACATGGAGAATAGAACTGATTGTCCCTGACAATGGGCTGGCAGGACTGTGGCTGGCCATGAGGGGTTGGCGACTGTCTGGCTCTGTAACCTGCTCACCTCCATTCCTCTTCTTAATCCTCCCCTCTCCTTCAGCCTCTTTAACCTTTCCCCATAAAGCCGGCAGTCATGACTTACATTTTTTGGCTTTGGAAATGATGAACGCGTTCATTTTGAAGGTATATTCTCTGCACCTGCAAAAAAACACATTTCACTCCTGCGTGACTGTTTCTGAGCAATGTGCGATTATTATTATTATTTTTTGTTTAGGAGCGTGGCGTAGAGTGCCACTCTCACATATGGGGTCCGCTGTTATTTTTAGCAGATTAAAACTGGCTTTGGTTCTGGAACAGATGAAAATGGATTGTAATTGTTACTGTGGATTATGTAAGCTCTGAACCCGGGGATAGTCAGTCCGACGAGCACGAAGGCACCAAGCCATGTTTGCGAACTGGTCTGGTGTGCAGTGTTTTGTAGAGCCATGCTATTGTGTAGCCTTTTGAAGACGGGGAATGCAAATTAAAACGCACTTTTGTGAGGGAACATTGCAATCATTGTGCTCTTGCAACATCGCGCACACAAGTCGTGGAAGGTTTGTTGAGGTTTTATGCATATTCATTTTTTTTCTCCCCAGCTAAGCGGAATAACCTGTGTGGGTGGAAGTCTTCATCAGTGTATATTGTTGGCTGGGAGAAGCTGCAGTCAGAACAGTAGCCTAGAGTCAATATGGCGCTGTTTTATTTGTATGTCTTTGAGATGTGAGAACTGGCTCAGCCCCAGGATCCGTCCGGCAGCTAAAAGGGCCAGGGGCGGATGTAACACTTCCCAGTTGGGGGGGGGGGGGGGGGGGAAAAATGGTATGGGGGGCGGCGCCACAGGCGATGAAGCTGCACCTAGTCTTGGGCGGTATTGATTTTTTAATATCGGTATTGATAACGTGTTAATTAGCTCGATATTCGATATTACGGTATTGACCACTAGATGAGAACAGTCACTAGTTCTCAGAATTGCCACATTGAGGGGTCAGAACTGAGCGCTCTGCTGTTCAAGACTTGGGGCTAATTCACATGATGAATATTTTAACTCTTGAGAGCGTAAAAATGAAACCAAATGGACCCGCAAGGGTCCATTTGGTTTCATTTTTACGTTCTCAAGAGTTACATCTGGGAACTGGAACCACCTTGAATCCTCTCAAGGACCACTGATGGTCCCGGACCACTGGTTGAAAACCACTGGAATACAGTATAATGTTAATAATAAGGTATTTGACGATATTCGGTATTCGATATTTTTTATAGACCCAACGATATTACTCGGTATTGATTTCCAATATCGCGATAAACGGTAATACCGGTATATTGCCCAAGACGATGAAGCTGCACCCATACCATTTTCAGTTGCAGGACTTTATTAGTCAGGTAAAGCATCAATAATAACATCAATTGTTGTTGAAGTTGCAATAGGCACCCAGCTTGCATAAAGCTAAAGGTCTGACTCAGATAGTTTCTGTTTTCAATGATGAAATGCTGTTGGTTTTGTGGTGCCACAACTGTAGTTAGTTAGTAGCAGTAGTAGTGTTTCAAATCATTTTAAATATAAGCACTTTAATTTGAAATATCTTGGGTTGTTTTGCATGCCATCGTGTTTGGTGGGGCAGTCAGGGCATTTAGGGGGGCATTGCCCCCCCATACCCATGCCTAGATCCGCCTGTGAAAAGGGCTCTCTTCACTACACCCGTCCTGTCGGGCACAGAGGTTAAAGACTAACCAGGGACAGATGTCGTCCTCCACTCTGCCTCTCACCTTTGTTTTTCTTCCTCCTTCCTTTCATTATTCTACTTCTGCTCCTCTCCCATCTCCTTATCTCTTTATTATGCTGCCGTGCCCGCCACACACACACACACACACACACACACACACACACACACACACACACACACACACACACACAGAACACAGACAGGATCGTTCTGCTGGCTCACAGATACTAGCTTATGCTTCTTAACCTCCA
Organism: Benthosema pterotum; assembly: GCA_039105355.1. Lineage (NCBI taxonomy): Eukaryota > Metazoa > Chordata > Actinopteri > Myctophiformes > Myctophidae > Benthosema > Benthosema pterotum. The sequence continues at coordinate 12,136,751 of CM076984.1, read as the reverse complement.
TAAATGTCACAGTGTAATTCTACTCCGGCATCACTGTGTGGCTGTAGCCCATTCCGACGGCGACTGAAGGGCCCTGACTGAAGTGCTGACTTGATATACCAACGGCGTGCTGCAGTTGTCATGACGCGTCCATTGCCATGGAGAGCGATTTGTTTGCCAGTGTCACGCTGGTTTTTTTTGTTATGCAAGTGTTACTTAGCCCTTGCACCCGTGACCACCTCGGGCCTGCTGTTTTTTTTTTTTTTACCTCAAATCGGAAGTCTTTTCTCAGACGGTACAGCAACCGTGAAGGCCAGGAATTGTAATTTGAACGATTAGCCACCCACTACATTGCTCATTAGCCGGTTTGTTCAATCGAGTGTGTTTTGCATGGGACAGGCCTAGTTTAGTATTAGTTTAACATAATGGTGACAAAACATTTAGATGAAGTGCTAACAAACAGAAATTAAATGTGAAAATTAAATGAGTATGTCTAATAGATGGATATTTAAAACGGTCTGCATCGTTACTTGGAAGAGCTGGTGTGTAACTGTGTGCCAAGCTCTGCTCCCATGCAATTTTTCCCCTGAATCTTCTTTAGCCCTGCGGGCAGGGAGGTGAAGATGAGAGAGGTTACTAGGCAGCCAATGAAATGAAAGCTATGTTTCATTATAACTATGTCTATATCTATATGGTTTTGCAATGGTAATTAAATTCTACAGCTTTGCAAACAACCCAGATTCGAGTGAAAGAAAATGAAGGAAAAGCTGTATATGGGGGGGAGAAAAATGGAGAGTGAGAGACCTAAGTGTGGGTGGGGTTGGAAGAGATACACCATAGAGGCGTAGAAACTGTATTGAAACACCGTTTGGGGGATTTACACTGGGTTTTATGTGCTGGATTTGCTGTATAGGGAAGATTGTGCAGAGGACAAGATGGTTCAGGTGTAGAGCATATTAGGCATGCTGCTGAAGATCACGCACGCACGCTCGTGCATGCACACACACACACACACACACACACACACACACACACACACACGCACAGAGAGAACATCAGCCAGACACAGTCTCTTGGGCATAACTGGGGAAGCACAATTGGCAACACTTAGCACACAGTGTATCAGCTCTATTGAATTCTCTCTGTTGGGTTACTATTGTAAAATGTATCGGTTATAATGTCGCATCAATAGCAGGAGAGCGAATGCAGTGTGTGAACACAGAGCCGAGTTGACTATACCAACAAAGGAAGCCAAGATCCAAGACATCAATTCTTCAAGGTTACGGCAGCTCATAAATACTTTACACCGCATGCGGTTTCCAGTGGGATCATCTGGGAAGGATGTCTCTCTCTTTCTCACTCTGAGTCGCTCTCTCTCAGCAGACGCCTTTGAAAACTTAAAAAATGACGGCGGGCGATAGTGCAGATGTGTTCATTTGGTCACGGTAGAGCTTAAGCTAAATCTTTTCATATTCCATCGTGCTTGGGTGTCTGTTGCTTGCCAAAAAGAAGATAATCTATAAACTGTAAAGACGATATCTGTTGTTGGCTTGTGCATTGTAGTTGTTTTTGGTAAGTGACATCATTATGTCCCTTCACCCACTGAAAAGGTGACAGGCGGGGGAAGGGGGGGGGGGGTTATACTAGACCTAGACAGAGTATCTGTTGACATTACATTGTTACATTGTCAATTGAATGAGTATCTGCTTCCCTTTGACTACATGTATCTGCAATTCGGCATGCTAGTTTCAGAGGATGTTATTCCTTCCTCAATTATCTCCCATCTTTCTTTAATCTCTAAACTTTGGCAAAAACATTTGTGATATTATCATCTCATCCTTATGTGAACACCCCAGACAGTTTAGAAGTTACTTCATTCAACATTTATATATTTGATGTTCATTTTAGCTATTCCGGCCCCTTCCTATACAAACCCACGATAACTTAAAACTCCATTTTAACCATAATATAGGTTAATAAAAAACTCCCAATCTTTTTTTTCTCTTGTGACGTACGCACATTCTATAGCCAGTCTATAGGCCCACCATGCATACAGCCTTTGAGATTTCGGAACGGAATCCCAAATTGTGACAGTCTGGTTCTATACAGTCTGCGCAGACATTTTCACCGGGGGATAAACTCCTGAACCTTCTTTTTGAGTGCTCGCAGGAACACGAGAAGTGCCTCACAAAGAATTCCAGCATTTTCTTAACCAAATGAAGTGTGTTTGTCCCACCCCAACACACTGAGCCCTCCTCCCTCATTGTCCCCTAACCCCCCCCTCCCACGCGTTCCTCTTGAATTAATTCAATCTATCTCTCACCCTCTCTATCTCCACACTTAAAAGAGGGCGATCTAGCAGGCAGCTAGACACTGATATCACATTACTTCACGCCTCCACTGTCTTGCTAACGCTGGCATCGTTAAGGCCGCCGCCACCCCTGATGAAAATAACACACGGCCACATTTCCATGACAATGCCCTATCTCCTGGCCAGGACACACACACACACACACACACCCTCCCACACACACCCCATGCCCTCTCTCTGAGTAGTGTGTAAACAAAATCGAGAGGGTGCATAAGTCCCCCTGGAAAGCCGAGCCCCAGCCTGCTTGTTGTCTTTGCTTTTGTACATGTATGTGAACTATTGGCCTTACAAATAATACATGTTCACGCTCACACACACACACACAACAAAACTTGCCGCCTGGTGAGAACGTTCCAGCGGAGTGTGCAGAGTGTGGGAACGGACGTGCTGAACTTAGCCTGCTGTTCCCTCGGGCTCCCCAGGCTCCCATGCTCTCCCAAGACCTCTTGCCCTTTTTCTCTGAGAGTGTAGAACCAAAAGCACCCGTTTGGTTCCATTCGTACGCTTTCAAAAGTTCAGCATGATGATGGTCTATATATAGAGCATCAATATGGGCCCTACCAGGGAAGAACACAAACAATCAATGTAAAGACATACGAGCATGCGACTAGCATGCCTACAAAACAGAGAGACATTGTACCATACAGCACACTATTCGTTGTTCGTGTTCGTATTTAATTACGTTAAACACATCTAGGCCTCCATAACTCAATAATGTTGACTTTAATCATTGCAAGATTAATGTTGAGACCGCATCGCATTCTTTTCATAGTCCTATTTCATCCCCAAAGTCACTGAAATCACTTTAATCAGTAAAAATAACAAGACAAAATTCCTAACATGTGTTACCCAGTAAAAAAAAATCCATTTGTAACTCTGAGAGTTTTATAAATGGATCCAAATGGACGCGTCAGGGTCCAGTCCATTTGGTTCAAATTTGTTAGTGGCAAGTGCTTGGTAAAGTAAAGTGACAATCTCTATGCGTTATGTCCTAACCCGGGCTTCAAACCCGCAACATCTAACCACAAACATTAATACTTTTGAGTTATACTGGAAAAAACTGTTTTTGGGTGGATGATTAATTTCAATGAATTGAAAATACGTAAAAGTATATACTGTATATAGTGTGGTGATAAACTGTAATGCTGCTATTTCCTGGTGCCTGTTTGTTTTTTTTCCTCTTTTTTTGCGTGTTCTGTATAGTTTTCTTATGTTGCCTGTATTTATGTTGTGGCGTTTGTTTTTAGAGGGCCACAATAGAAATCCTCGGGGGGTTTATTGTGTTTTTATCCTGAGTGACATTGAGTGTGTCAACATAATGGAAGTGCTGATATGCCCTTTTCTTTTTATTGCCAAATAAATTCAATCAATCAAACACTTAGAGTTAGACCTTCACAGAATACATCGCAGTAGCACTCCCACCGACCACCACAACCGCCGCAGTTCTGTCAGTAGTGTGCAGTACCAAGTTTCTGACCAGTCATTGGTCCGACACGGACCCCCATTCTCTACCTTAACCCAGTGGTTTTCAACCTTTTTCATATCAGGGCCCACTATTTGTTCCGAATTTGAGCCACCGACCACCATTTGATAACATTTTAGCCCCACAGACCCCAAAACTAAAGATTTATTTTGCTTTTGTCCACAATTCCACCCTGGATTTCGGAGAAAACCAAACAGTCACGGATCAAAACGACAATTCATCTTCTACATTCTCTAGTTGTGTAGACTTGAGCTAATTCAGATGGTGAAAATTTTAACTCTTTGAGAGCATAAAGATGAAACCAAATGGACCCTTGCGGGTCCCTTTGAGTTACACCTGGTTAACCAACTTTCCACCATTTAGCCTGGGGACCACCTGGAATCCTCTCAGGGACCACTGGTCGTCGCCGGACCTCCTGTTGAAAATCCCTGCCCTATAACCTAACCGTAACCGAAAGCACGCCTTGTAGCTTCAACCCTGCATTTCACTGTGCAGGGGCGCGTCTCGGTAACGTTGGCACAGGGGTCACAGTGACGGCTTTAAAGTTCCACCCGACCTGCAAGAGACACACGGAACGGGTCGAACAGGAGCTCAGCCGCTGGTAAAACGATCAGCCATGCGATAGAGCCGTTGGCCCGCGACCCGTGTCAGTGGATCCTATCGATGGGTGTTTTCACGGTGGCATCGAACAACACAAACAGAGTCGCTTTGGAGTAATTTATTGAACACACTGGGCTCTCTTGTGATTATAGGCCGCTCCAAAGTGGACCTGGCCGGACGTCAGTCGTAGTTTAGTGACCATCTAAGTTCCTCTTCTGCAGCGTGTGATGTCGTGTGTGTGTGTGTGTGTGTGTGTGAGGCCCACAGAGGTCGATCTCTGGGCACAGAGCTCAACTATTTGGCACTTGTAAGAGAGAAAATACAGGGGGGAAACCTCCCGCCCCAACCGCCCTCCTTTTTTTTTGTTCTCCATCGACATCGCACGCACGCACAGCACGGCTGCTCACTCACGCGTGCATGCACCGCACATTCACGTGTGCTCCCTAATTAGCCTCATGCACGTCCGTTTTAGCGGCGGGGAGCAGGGGAGCTGTCACCCTGCACCCAGAATTAGACTGCATTCCGGAAACCAGCGGCAAGGCTTCTCTCTTGTTCTATTTATCTCCCTCTCACCTTCCACTTGCTATTTTGCAGTCTACCTGTCTTTTCCGTTTGCTAAAGAACCCCCCAACACACACACACACACACACACACTTGTTTTATTTGTGTTTTATTGTGGTCTTTCAACCCAGGCTCACCCAAACACGACAAAATGACATGGATTGGTAATTCCGTACAGACACTAACATAATATCTATATAATACACTCTCATAATACCCCCAAATCTGTGTATTTTACCATCAATCTTCCTGATATACCACAACAAAGGGGGCGCCATCTCAAGCAGACTTCAGTCACCAGAGCCACCACCAAGCGATAGAGTGTGTTGCCATGGCTGACGTTGCAAGTTGAATTGAGCCGACTCGGCCCCAATCCGGGCTGTATCCCCGACAGCACATAATCGTGGGGTTTTCTTTCTACAAACCTATTTTGAGGATCCCTTCCTCAACCCCTATCCCATTTTCTCTCTCTTGATTTCATATGCAGCACTATGTGCAGTTGTGCACCCACTCAGGCTATCCCATTTTTCCTGGCTGGCTCATTTTGGCTCTAGCTCTTTTTCTCTCTCTGCTTATTATTATGGATTTCAGCTCTGTTCTGTATGAAGCTCATTAGTGTGGCGGTTTGTCACTGGTTGCATTAGCACTCGGTAGGCTGTGCATTTGGAGTAGGCCATATGTCAGAGACATGTGCGTGAGATATTTCGCAGCCCCAGCATTACTGCGAGTGCGAACAAACAATGGATGGATGTCCCCTCTGGGTGCTCTCTGCTCACTCATTTCATGTTATTCTTCTTCGTATTTTTTTCCATGTGACATTGTGGTAGCCGTGTGTGCCCCCCCCCCCTCTGTGGCACAGGGTCTCACTGTCTCAGCCCGTGATCATCATTACCGATAGGGAACCCACGAGGGAGAGGAGGGGGCGAGAGAGAAGAGGAAGGATTTAAGTAAAGAGAGAGTGAGATGCAGAGGCCTAATTCCACAGATGTGAGATGTGCAATTAGCACAACGGGCAACATCAAAGTGGCATGACTCTGACCTTACTACATCAAAAGCAGAGATTTATTATTTTTTATTATTATTTTTTTCCTTCTCTCACAGCAGCTTTACTCAGAGTGGATCGTGCAGGGATTGTTAATGCGACCCAGTAATGGTGTGTGTGCGTGTGTGAGTCCTTGAATTGAGGTGCCGTATGCGTATGTAGTAATAAGTACATGACATAGGGAAGGTTCTTTCTTTCTCCCTTCTCTTATCCCCTCTTCTCTCATCCCCTCCCTCCCTCCCTCTCTCCCTCCCTCTACTACTGCTTCTCTCTCCCTCTCTCTCTAATTAAAGAGCCCTCTGTCGCAGACACCAGGGGAAGGAGCTGACTCAGAAAATAAGGGCTGTTCACCTGCTCTTATCTTTTCGGTTTTCGGAACGAACACACGCGCGCACGCACACGTACACACACACACACACACACACACACACACACACACAGACAACACCATAGCACATACAATAACTAGTGAAGGCCTGAATGTTGCAGTAGCTAGTATGAAATCCACAGACGGCCAGACAGCCTCATGTCCTCCTGTCTCCCAACTGCTGAGTGTGGTCCTAGTTCCATACTGCTGTGTGTGTGTGTGTGTGCGTGTGTGTGGTGTGTGTGTGTGTGTGTGTGTGTGTGTGCGTGTGTGTGTGTGTGTGTGCGTGCGTGCGTGCGCGTGTGTGTGTGTGTGCGTGCGTGAGGCACAGTGTTGGGCAGTAGTGAATTATGCATTCACTTTAATATTATTATCTTTTTCAGCAAAAGTAGTGTAACGATATAACTCTGCCAAAACGGGTAATACATAATGTGTTACTCTGCAAAAACACACCTCATTACTTATTATAATTGAGATTGTTGTTGCATGATGTGAAAATAGAACAGATTGTCAGGCTAGCGACAGATAACAACAGAGATGCGCATTAGTTTGTGGATCCTAATCCACTGCTGCATTCTGCACACATGGCATACACTACAAGTTGTCACTAAACAGATTGGGTTGTACAACCCGGAATCTTTTGCTGGTGGGAGAGGGAAACTTGGGAAAGTAATATGTACCATATTACTGTTTGATTCAAGTAATATATTATTATTACTTTTTCTAAGGGGTCAAGTAAAGTAAAGATATTACTGCCCAAAGCTGAGGCACTGGGTGAAGTTGTAGTGGGAGCAGGAGCAGGCATCCCTTCCAAAACAAGGACACGCTGTAAGAAACTGTGCAGATTAACCTCGGAGACCCCGCCGTATTCCCCGCATAGTGGCAAAGGGAGACTTTCGCAGAACACAAATCTACGTGCTGGAATGAACCGCCGCCAGGGGAAGGCAGAACGGAGAGAGAGATAGAGATAGAGAGAGCGGCGGAAGAGAAGTGGCTACAAAACTACAAGAACAGATCAAAGCTCCAGCACTGAAATGGAGCCATAATTAATAAAGGACGGCCTGGGTTAAAGAAGAAAACACACAAAGCAAAGCGGCCTTGTTTAAATTAGCCCGTGTGGTAAAATTAGTCCTTGATTGTGCCTGGGAGCACTAGGCCAGATTTCATATCGGAATAGAAAAACACTGTGGATTTGATTTGGTCTGATATTCCAATCTGTTTGCTGTCCATTTTCAAGTGTTGGTTTGGTTTTTACGAGATTACCAAAAAATGATTACACTGTTTGTTTAGCTATGTAGAGACAACAGACTGACAACCAGAAGTCATATTGAAACAAAGGGCTGCTGTAAACCCCTTGACATACATGTCTACATTCCTGATAACATCGTTGCCAGAAGTCTTCATGTAGGGCTGATGCGTAGGTTGTTTTCAACCTACGCATCAGCGCTACACGAAGAGTTCAAGAGGAAGTTGCATCAGAACTTGTGTAACCGGTCCTTAGTGTACTGTATTTAATGCTCTTTAAATAAAGTACCTGGCAGAGTGACAAGCTCGAGTCAATTCCTGTACATTAGACCTGGTTTAAAACTCTTTAGTCCCGAGGTCTTCAACAAATAATTGTTTGGGACATATTTAGAGCCCCTGCCCAGAGATATAGGCCTGTATATAGAGGATATTACAATAATCAGAAAGAGAAAAGACCGCCGCCGTAAATCGCTTGCGGCGTGGGGGGGTGGGGGGTGGGACGCACTCTCTTTAAAAGGTTTTTTGGCATTGCCTTGACCCTGTATGAAAGATGAGCGGGGGCCTTTTGGTAATCAGCTTTTGTTTGTAATTTGATGTCTCCCGTACAGATGCTGCTGCTGTGCCAGTCGGCTGGAGAGATGGCGGTGAGGTGGGAGGTGAGGCTGGCACTGGCAGCCGTCCTGCTGCTGGCGCTGGGCGGAGGGGCCGCCCCCACCGACATCCTGTACCGCATCCCCGAGGAGCAGCCGCCCAACACCCTGATCGGCAGCCTGGCGGCGGACCAGGGCCTGCCCGACTCGGGACACCTGTACAAGCTGGAGGTGGGCACGCCGTACCTGCGCGTGGACGGCAAGACGGGCGACATCTACACCACGGAGATCCCCATCGACCGCGAGACGCTGCGGGACTGCCGCAACCTGCTGGAGGGCGACAAGTGCTTCCTGGAGTTCGAGGTGTCCATCACGGACATGATCAAGGGCCTGGGCACGGGCCCGCGGCTGATCGAGGGCCGCATCGAGGTGCAGGACATCAACGACAACACGCCGCAGTTCGCCTCGCCCATCCTCACCCTGTCCATCCCGGAGAACACGCACATCGGCGCGCTCTTCTCCATCCCCATGGCCAGCGACAAGGACTCCGGGGCCAACGGCGTCAACGAGTACTTCCTCAACACGGGCGCCGACGCCAACCAGCTCTTCAGCCTGCAGGTGGCCGACGACTCGGGCGAGAAGCTGCCGCAGCTGGTGGTCATGGGCAACCTGGACCGCGAGATGAAGGACTCGTACGACCTGAACATCCGCGTGGTGGACGGCGGCACGCCGCAGCGGGCCAGCAGCGCTCTGCTCAGGGTCACCGTCACCGACCAGAACGACAACGCACCCAAGTTCGAGCGCAGCCACTACGAGGCCGAGTTGGCAGAGAACAGCCCTATGGGACACTCTGTACTGCAGGTGTGACACATGTTCACTCACGCACGCACACACACACACACACTATCAAGCGCTTATGTACATACTGTACACGCACACATACACACACACACACACACACACATACACTGCAGTAAAAATATAACCTTGTCCTATTTACCACTATGTGCTATGGGACTTCTTTTCCTTTTCTTTTTTTTACCCCATAAGCCTATTCTATATATATATGAAGTGCCCTTGAGCAAGACAGTGACTCCCAGAAATGCTAGGAGAGTTCAGCACAGTACTATAGTGAAGGACATATACATTCGCAACAATATCCAATACCAAAATCCCTATCTACAACTATGTATTAGTCCTTTGGCCAGAATGTGAGCCCAGTATACAGAGGTGTTATGTCCCCAGCTGGTAGATACTGCCGGATGCTAACTTGCATTGTCACCATTCATGATGCCGAATCCATTCCAAGCATTAGTTTTGCGCAAAAGAAAATTAGTCACCCAGCTAAAAACGGCAATACCATCAAGAATGTGAAAAATCAGCGCATTTGGGCAAATGCTGGGGCCATTCTCAGCCAAGGAATGTGTTATTTTGCAAAACTAATGCTTGGAATGGGTTCAGCATCATGAAAACCCGGTGACATATTATGCCAATTATGGAAATTGCTCAACATATAAATTGGCGTCCGGCAGTGTGTACATGCTGGGGACGACTACTCAACATTGGTGTAGTCAACATGTCACAATGGGACTCTTTGGGCTGGCAAGTAGACTATATAGTATAGACTAGACTAAAGCAAAAATATAATGGCACTATGTTTATCTCATTTGTGGTCGCAGTTTCTCTACACTAATTGGAGGCTGTTTGGGCTGAGGAAGTGAAGGGGACTAGTACCTCAAGAACACTCCAGCCTCCCACAGTGCATGACAAACACCCTTGTTTCATTAGGCAACTCATTTTCCCACCAGTCCCTGGGCACTGATCCAAAACAGGGGGGGGGGGTTAAGGTTAAGGCAACACTGAGATTCAAATAATAATCTCCACTGTCAATTGATTTCCTTTCCTCCAGTGTCACTTTAAACACCAGACGTTACAAAACACACAAGTGAATTATTGACAGGTTTCCGAGAATTGCATATTGAATTCCTGAGCGCACGCACGGCCGCCGCTATGATTAGGTGAGCCGTTGAGCTGGCAATGTTCCAGGGGCAATTTGAGGCAAGTGTCCAGGCATAAAATTGCCATAAATACTGTTAATCTCTCAGTCAACAAGTAGTCTGACTGATTGAATTGTTTTCAAAGGAGCGTGTCAATCGCCTTCGCCTCCATTTCTAATCTATATAGGAAGCAGATGCGCGCTAATGGCCGGAGAGAAACTGGTCTAATTTAAACAACGTAAGCAGGTCACAAGTGTCGCTCGAGTAGTCTACAGCGTGCCTTCAAAGGGTCACCATTCAAAATGCATGTTAAGTGAAATGAATTCTCCATGTCACATTTAGAGCAATAAAAACCAATAAGCTCCATGGATAATCTCATGACTCACTCAGATTAAGGCACGCCTGCCTCAAAGGAAGGACGGCCGTGCTTCACTCAGTGATATAGTGCTGTTGTGCCACAATGTCTGAAGCCATGAAAGGAAAAGGAAAACGTATCCCTGTGGTGAAAAGTGTTCTGACAGATTGCAGCCTTTTTCTCAGCCGTATGTGGAGGTGAATTCCTTCATAAAATCTGAATGCCTCACCTTTGTATGACCATGTCCAATTAAATGGGCATTCATTCCACCCATTTTCAACATTTTAAAGAGGGGTGTCGTGATTTTTGTATTTTTCCAATTTTGCACATGTTTAAGAGGTGAGAGTATGTAAATAGACCCCTTGGTGTGTTTTTTATGTGCAATGATGTCTTCCCTTTGTATTTAGGGTTTCTTCCTGGGGGCTGAACCTTTCCAGTCAAACGTGCCAATGAAAAAAACTTCAATGTAGTGACATCACGTGTTCAGCCCCTCCCCTAACTCCTCCCCCTTTATCATACAACTAAAGCTGTGGGTGTGGCTTCAGTTAAGGTGGATCTCCACCCATCACCACCCACCAGGCAAACCAGGCATACTTAATGAACTGGCTGGATGGAATCATAAAAATGACAGTTTAACAAACACTGTACATTTTTGGGAAAAAAATCTTACTTTTCATATAACATTAATACCTGATGATCATGTTTTAGGGTTAAAAAAATCATGGCACTCCATCTTTAATTTACTAAAATGTTATGCGTGCACCATGATGCAGATATAACCGCCCTCTAATGTGTCCCCTTTGCCATGGCCTGCTCCCAGCTGGGGAGCATAACCCTGCCTGGACATCCCAAAGTGAGATGCTAAATCCTCAAACCATTTTTAGCTGACTCCTTTCCATGTGAAGCAGTGGTTTTCAACCGCTGGTCCACAGACCACCAGCAGTCTTTGAGGGGGTTCCATGTGGTCCCCGGCTGAATGATGGGAGAGTTGTTAACCAAGTGGACCCATTTGGTTTCAAACATCTACACCCAGGGGTGTCTATATTTTCCCCTAAATATTTTTAGGGGAATGTTATGTGATCTACCTGCACAGCCTTTGTGATCTACCCAAAAGGTAGATCTATCGTCTACCTTTTGGGTACCCCTGATCTACAATACTTAATTCACAAGAGGTGTACACATTGTTACAGAAGTAGAATTGTTTATTTTTGTAAACAATTGACTGCTACCTCTCCCTAAATCAAAATTGATACAGCACAGAATTCTGGCCAAAAGAACAGAAACATCGTTTTGGGTCTATCACCAAACGGTGGTATGTTTCTCAAATGGCAAATAAAAAATGCGCCTTGATATGAAACAGGTTGAAATGGGGGAGTACCCTATGTGGGTCAATACATCCCCATCGAGTAGAGATCTACCTGAGCCCACACTGTTTCTTCAGGAACAGTATTTTCTAGTTTGTATAGTTAGTGACAAGGGACAAGTCCGTTTTGCAAGCCAAAACTCCCTGTCTCTAACGTGTGTCACTTCTGCTTTCTCCTTAATGGACCTTGAGGATCAAGTGCATTAGATAATTAAAAGAACATTAACACTCACTCATCTGCCCATTAGATGCCAATGATCCATTTGACAATCAAGTGTGCGCGTGTGTGTGCGCGCGCGCATGTGCGTGCACCCTTTAGGTCACTCATAGCAAGAACTTGCACATGAAAAATACATATTATGTGTATTTTAAATTACCGTAATTCAACAATATCCAGAAACATTTACCCTATGGATGAATTGAAACCTAGTATTGTTTTGTCCTTGCAGGTCAGAGCCAACGATGCAGACACCGGCACCAATGGAGAGATCGACTACAGCTTGCACCAGGCCACTGAAACCGTCCAGAGGCTGCTCCGCATCGACCGCTCCACGGGCATCATCTACGTCAAGGGCCTGGTGGACCGCGAAGACCAGACCTCCCTGAGGTTCTTTGTGGTCGCCAAGGACCGCGGGCCGACCTCCAAGAGCTCCAAGGTCCTAGTGACCGTCAACGTCCGGGACCAGAACGACAACGCGCCGGCCATCGAGATCCGCGGCATCGGCCTGGTGACGCACCAGGACGGCGTGGCCAACATCTCCGAGGACATGCCCGTCGGCACGCCGGTGGCGCTGGTGCAGGTCTCGGACCGCGACGAGGGCGAGAACGCGGTGGTCACGTGCGTGGTGGCCGGCGACGTCCCCTTCGAGCTGCGGCCCGCCAGCCAGGCGGGGAGCGACCGCAAGCGGAAGTACTTCCTCCAGACCACCACCCTGCTGGATTACGAGCGGGTGAAGGACTACCGCATCGAGATCGTGGCGGTGGATTCCGGCAACCCGGCGCTGTCCAGCACCAACTCTCTGAAGGTCCAAGTCACCGACGTGAACGACAACACGCCCAGCTTTTCCCCCAGCATGCTGGAGGTGGACTTCGCCGAGGGAAACCAACCGGGCGACAAGGTCCTGGACGTGGTGGCCAGCGACGCGGACAGCGGCACCAACGCGGAGCTGGTGTACAGCATCATCGAACTGCAGGCCACCAAGCTGTTCGAGATCGACTCCAACTCCGGGGAGGTGCGCGTGAGGAACCTGCTGGACCGCGAGGAGACGGAGCGCTACCAGTTCCACGTGGCTGCCGCCGACAAGGGGGTCCCCAGCAAGACGGGCACCGCCACGGTGGTGATCAACGTCCTCGACCGCAACGACAACGACCCCAAGTTCATGCTGAGTGGCTACAGCTTCTCGGTCATCGAGAACATGGTCCCGCTCAACCCCGTGGGCGTGGTCACCGTCACCGACGCAGACAAGGGCGAGAACGCCCGCGTGCAGCTCTTCGTCGAGCCGGACAACGGCAAGTTCGTCATCCAGAACGGCACCGGCACCATCCTCTCCAGCATCTCCTTCGACCGCGAGAAGGAGAGCACCTACACCTTCCGCCTCCGGGCCGTGGACTCCGGGGACCCCCCCAGGTCTTCCTACGTGGGCGTGACCATCAACGTGCTGGACGAGAACGACAACGCGCCGTACGTCACCAAGCCCTCCAACTCCACCTACAAGTACCTGACGCCCGGCACCGCCCCCGAGACCCAGGTGGAGGTGGTGGAGGCGGAGGACATCGACTCGGGCCCCAACGCCGAGCTGGTGTACAGCATCACCGGCGGCAACCCCTACGACCTGTTCCACATCTCGCCCAGCAGCGGCGAGATCACGCTGGCGCAGGAGTTCACGCGCAAGCACAACGGCCTCCACCGCCTGGTGGTGAAGGTGACCGATAAAGGCAAGCCGCCGCGACACACCACCGCCCTGGTGCACATCTACGTCAACGACACCATCGGCAACGTCACCCTCATCGAGTCCCTGGTGGGCCACAGCCTCTACACGCCGCTGGACCGGGACATCGCCGGCGACCCCAACTACGCCCTGGCCCAGCGCAGCAACATCCTCTACGGCAGCCTGGCCGGCATCGCCGGCGTCATCCTGGTCATCGTGGTGGTGGTGGTCATCCGCCACCGCCTGCAGAAGGACACCAAGAGCGGCTACCAGGCCGGCAAGAAGGAGAGCAAGGACTTGTACGCGCCCAAGCAGGGCCCCAAAAACGGCAAGGGGAAGAAGAGCAAGAAGGGCAAGGCTCCCAAACCCGCCAAGCCTCTGGAGGAGGAGGACGAGGAGGCCAGCCTGCAGAAGGGCCTCAAGTTCAACCTCATCAACGACAACGTCAACGACAGCCCCCGCATCCACCTCCCCTTGAACTACCCGCCGGGGAGCCCCGACCTGGGCAGACACTACCGCTCCAACTCCCCCCTGCCCTCCATCCAGCTGCAGCCCCAGTCCCCCTCTGCCTCCAAGAAGCACCAGGCCGTGCAGGACCTCCCCGCCACCAACACCTTTGTGGGCACGGGCGACAACAACTCCACGGGCTCAGACCAATATTCGGATTACAGCTACAAGGCCAACCCGCCGAAATACAGCAGCAGCAAACAGGTAGGCGACTACTTTGTAAACACTGCAGGGTACGACAGGAACATCATGTGGACCAACAGGGTGTGGTAAATCACCAGAGACTGTATTGTTGCACCAGATCCACCACTACTACCAAAGCTGCACTGATTCTCTTTTCTTCTTTTTTTGTTTTTCTTTTCTTTTTTTCCATTTTGTGGGGGTTAGGTGACACGGCACATCACCAAGGGTGTCACTATTCACAACCACAGGCCTTGGCCTTTGTCCATTTAAAAAAAAAAAAAAACAAATCCCGCTTTGTTTCTGTTGACATTTACGTTTTGAAATGTTTTATTTTTTATTATTTCCTTTAAAGAATGGACAATGGGCAAAATCACATGAAGGGTGTACACAATTTTCTGTTTTATTTAATTTATGTTTAACCTTTTTGACACTGGGTTGAATGAAGGAAGTTGATGTTTATTTTTTTGTTCGTTTTTATGAAAGAAAGAAAAAAAAGACACTTTTTTCCCCCCGTGAGCGAGTTTACAGCCTCACGTATTCATTTAAGCCTGAATGTGTTGTGCTACACAGCGCTGACTTGGGATTTATCTGCCTTCCTAAGAACTTGTTTGAGTGTGACAAAGAACAAATGTGAATTCCTCAGACCTTATTATTGTATCTTGGCTACCTATGGCTGGGAAAAGACTTGGCTGAATGGCACTATGGAGTGGGTTTTCACTGAGTTCAAAACTAATTTAAGTTAATTTCAGCTTAGAGAGCAGCCAAAGAGTGGAGGGAGAACAGAAAACAAAATTAAAAAAGTTTTTAAAAAAAAAAAGGAAGAACAGAAAAGCCCAATCTCTGCCGGTAGTTTCTAAGCACCCCTCCTCAATACCGACAGGTCGGTTGAAAAATGACTTAATTATGCTGTCTTCATTTGCCAGAGCTTAAGTCAATTGTTTGCACAGATTAATGGCAGGTAATTCCAGAGTCCCCCCCGTTTCGCTAATACACAGAGTGCCTTGCTGTATTTAATGTACATACATGGGGAGGTCGTCCAGGAGGGTGTGCTCATAATGAGCTTTCCATGTCGCTACCACGGAATTGCAAATTTATGAGTTGCGGACTGAAGCCTCTGGCGAGCTGTGAATGACGTCACATGCACTGTGCAGCGAGAGCCTCTTAGAAAGAAAACACAGGCGAGCGAGCGAAGGTTGATTGCATTCTGCCACCCCAGCGTGTAGAATGTCCCGAAAAATAGAATTGCTTTGTTGTCTTTTTTTGTTTGACATGTTTCTGTGATTTATGAGACAATCATATGCGAGATAACAGTGGTTTGCAAGGTTGTAAATATGTGAATAACATTATTTTGTCTTGCCGGTGTTGTGTTTGTTGCTTTCCCATCATGTTTGTTTGTTGTTCTATCACAGCATTGTTCCAATGTGCTTTATATATATATACATTCGGTGAATCCTTGGGTTCTGAATAGAAATGGGACTACCTTGTTCACCTTCGAAAATATCACATGTTACAAGAGCGAAGCCAGACATTTCATAGTCTTTATCATTTGAACCCCCAAATGTTATCACAGTTTACTTAAAGAGGCTCCACCATGAATTTGGATAATTATTTTTCATATTCCTTCAGGGTGCTATTCCTTTTGGCTGCAGTACCAGAAATATCCACAAAAACAGCCCAAATCCCCCCCCACGTGTGTGCGCGCGCGCGCACACACACACACACACACACACACACACACACACACACACACACACACACACACACACACCCCTCATTGTTATGCCCTGTCACATTAGAATATGCATGGCGTGCCTGGTTTCAGTCACTTTCACAGGGAGATGTGGACTCCATGATTACCAATGACTTAAAAGGTAACTTTAAGTCATTGACACTAAATCTGAGACTGCCCCCATTCAGACACACAAAGAAAATCACTGATATCTCAATATAGGTTTTACTGTATGAAGAACAACTTCTTTGGGTATAAAAATACACTGGGGATGGTAAAACAAACTAACAAACAAAAAATCTTGAAAAATGTACAATTCATGGTGGAGTCCCTTTAATGTCTGTTTAATCTGCCACACGCAGTAAACTCGCTGTCTTCCAACGTCCCCCATTGGACTATTTGCACCACATGGCCTCTTTATGGTTAATATTTAGCTTGTTGAAGCTACAGTGTGCTTAATGACCAAAGGTCATTGAGAGTTTCTGCAGTACGCTTCACTTCACTGGATGCCGTGTGGCTGCTGATCCATCTGTTACAGTAGCTCCACTGGTTTAAAGCTGCAGTGACACAATCCCAGTTTCTCTTGACAGCATACTTAAAAACTGCCTTATACTTCTGTTGTGATGTGTGTTGGATCCATATCTTTGCAAGTTCATGTACTGGGAAAGAAAATGTAATTTTTTTTTATAGTTGAAAGCCAACTTTTTCAATAAAAATGTTGTTTACAATGCTAAAAATCACTTCTTTGTGAATTCAATGGGCAGTGTGGGATTGATTGGTCAAATGGGAAGTATAACGTCTTGAAATAGGAGGCGATCGCCGGAGGTACAGTATTCCATTTTCATTACCATCCCGTCTCTGTTTAACTTCTAACTCACAATATTAATACTAAAACTCAACACACATTGAAATGGCACAACTGTGACGGCTAACCACAACCAAACACACGGTTCAGTTCATCTTCACCTACTGACTAACAACAGCTTAACTCGAATGTCCTAATGCGTGAGGGGCCGTGATTTTTCCATTTTTTTATTTTATTCATTTAAAATGAAATCTCACTTTTAAAACTGTCTCCTTTTAGACTGGGCATAGCGAACTTTATTTCAACGCTTTCTTATACGCCACCACCTGAAATATTAGCTCTACAATACCCAAAAAGTGCCCAAATCCTGCTTGCCGTTAACCGCTTTTCCTCACTCATGTGCTTAATAAGGACGCCTCGCTTTGGGAGTGCATTTTCCTATAGTTACCCTGTGCCTTTACATCATGTTATACTTCATCTGCATCAGCCTGATCTTATTGACAGCTGCATGGAGTGGATTTACGTTTTTTTTTTTTAATGTCCAGATCGAGACACGTCCAGGATCCGCCCCAGGAGACTTGGCTCAGACCTGAGCCCATATGATTTGGCCTTAAGGAGCCCATGCACCCCGGCGGGGTCCGAACCCACAACCTTCCGCATGAAAGTAATATATACTATACGCTCTTAACAACTATGAACTCAATGCCAAAACATCCCCCTAACCCATCAGACTATTGATATAACAACTACAGAACTATATCCCTGGCTTAAAACATACATTCTGCATTGAGGGAATGTGTCAACATCCACACACCTGGGCACAGGCCAACCATTGTCTTTTCACCACCGAATGGGACTCGATATCACACCACCTCTTCCTGCCTCTGGGCAGAGTGTGTGTGTGCGTGTGCGTGTGTGTGTGTGTGTGTGTGTGCGCGCGCGTGTGCGTGTGCGTGTGCGTGTGTGCGTGTGTGTGTGTGTGTACTGTGGTGACATCTGGCTTTGTGAGCGCCTGAGATGTTGTTTCATGTCAAACAACGGAGGAAGAAAACATTGTCACATTCCAACCGCCTGGTTCCTCCCGACAAGTCCTGACAGCTACCATAACACGACAGAACTAGATAGAGAAAACAAATGATGCCAAAAAACAAAGGTGCGCACAGGGCTGGGAGCCGGGTTGCCAGAGCCAGGAGGAGTGTCATATGTTGGGAGAGGATGGCAAAAGAGGTGATGAGGACGAGGAGGGGAGCCAGGTAGAGGCTGTATTAAATTATCCACATTCATTAGGTTTGCCTGGATGCCGACTTTTAACGGTTCATGTTTTTGTTATTCAACATTTGGAGTTTTTTTTCTGCACTTAACCAAATTGCCTTGAAATGGCAGCGGTGGTAGAATACTGATGCGTTTGTAGTGGGATTATCTTGTCCAGTGAGAAGGTGGCTGGGATGAGGTCAGCTCTAGAATATAAACCTTAAATTGCTCAAATGGGCCAGCGTTAAAAAAAACAACAAAAAATCGATCGTCTTGATCAAATACTCCATGAAATATTTAAACGGCGGGTATTTTTCCAACTCTATCCCCGCATCGCAACCAGCAGACCACAACCACATGAAAACAGCAACAAATCCAGCAAAATATCACATTAAAAATCCTCCTGCGTCCAGTCTGCCCAAGCACCGACCAAAGTCGGCCTGCAGCTTGCTCCGTCTCCATGGAGATGAACTGGCCTGTGTGTGTTGTGAGTGTGTGTGTTGTGCGTGAGTGCGTGCATGCTGACTCACGGCGCCAAGCGGTGCAGGTGGAGAGTGATACAGAGATGAGCATAAGGTTGGGCGGTGGGGATCGAGGGGGGGTGGGTGGGGGGTGGGTTTGGAGGGGGGTGCACAGGGTCACTTGCAGAAGGAGTAGAAGGAACACAGAGAATATGTGAGGAGAGAAAATGGGAGAACGTGATTGAGAGACTGGTGGGGTATCTGTGAGGTCTTTGTTGTGCCGGCCACGCGCGGCAGACATTCAGCAGAGTATTGAATCTCATCAGAGCCGCGCACCCAGAATATATATATATACAGTATATATACTCACATCAACTCATCTCCCATCCATCCATCCATCCATCTAAACCCCACCCAATTCCCAACCATCAGATGGGAGCAGCGGAATACTGTACCTCTAGTGTCTGTCTGACTGGTTCCCCCTCAGCACTCTGCCCTTTGAACGATAAGAGGTGTGTGTGTATGTGTGTGTGCACACTTGCTTGTATATTATTATTATTATGCTAGTAAAGCAGACCAAGTCGTATAAACAGCACATACGGATACATAGCCATTCCGTTCATAGAGTAGGTACCCTAAGTCCGTTCATGCCCTACTAAAGAAACTACCGTTTAAATGTGTACCCTAAGTCCGTTCATATATTACTGTTGTGTGACGGAGGTGTGGCTTTTAGGAGGTGTCACAAACCCAGCAGTAACAGGCTGGATGCATTTGGGTTTTAAAATATTTACTATATAACACATCGTAACTCGGACGCGGCTGACTCGGCTCTACTGAACTTCGCTCGACTTGGGCTCATCACGGCAATTGGCTCGGCTAGTGCCTCGATCAGTGGTGCTTCACGATGCTCAGGTTCGTTAGAGACGGCGCCGGTTTGTCATTGTCACTGGTCAGTATTACATGAACGGACTTCAGCATACTATGAACGGAATTTTGGTTCTATTCATAGGTTATCTATACGTATGGAAAGTGGCTCTGTGTTATTCAAACGACTTGGGGTGAGACTGTGTTGAGTAAGGACATCAACATTTTAGATCAGGGTTATTAATAGAATAGCATTTAACATACACATAAGTCTAAAGCTGAAAACAGCAGAGCTACTAGCTTGTAGATCTGCTGCCGTCTGTGCAAGACACTGGCAACTAAGTATAAATAAGGCGTTATGGTCCAAACAGCATAATATACAAGCAAGCATGTATGTGTGTGTGACAGAGAGAGAGAGAGAATGGATAATAGAAATAATAATATCTCAAAA
The DNA here is from genome assembly GCA_039105355.1 of Benthosema pterotum. NCBI lineage: Eukaryota > Metazoa > Chordata > Actinopteri > Myctophiformes > Myctophidae > Benthosema > Benthosema pterotum. The sequence continues at coordinate 12,116,619 of CM076984.1, read as the reverse complement.
CAATGTAGTGCATTTTCCAGTACCCAATGACCCGTTTTACGTGGCATGGGTGGAGAAAACATCAAAAGAAAAATTGTCTTTATTAGGAAAACACTAAAGGCTAAGATCAATAAAAAGTAGCACACATCAGTCCTCAAGGAAGGCACTGCAGCCTTGAACCAGTGAGTGTTTCATGCGGTTGTCCGTGGCCCACCCTGCATTTCAATGCTACTCTGTGTTGTGTGTCTGTGTGGGGGCGTGTGTATTTATATAGTGTATATATATATATATGTATGCACTAGGTCTGGCTGTGCACTCTGTGCCGCAGTGTGTTTAGGCAAAGCGCGCTGACGTTGTCTTCTGGCTCCTTTTGTCTGTTGACTTCCTGCTTGCTGTTTGCTGGCCTGACCTTTCCGTCTGTCAGACTCCGTCTTGCCCTGTCACTCACACGCCTCTCCTCTCTGAGTTCATTATGCAAATGCGAGTTGATTGGAAGATGATGTCACCAGCAGGGGTGGATGTAACATTTCCCAACTGGGGGGGGGGGGCATGAAAAAAATGGTATGAGGGTGGGTGGCTTCATCGCCCATGTCGCTTCACGCCACGGGCGATGAAGCCGCACCCATACCATTTTCAGTTAAAGGACTTATACTATAGGCAAGTAAAGCATCTATAATAACATCAGTTGTTGTTGAAGTTGCAACAGACACGCAGCATGCATAAAGCTAAAGGTCTGACTCAGAGAGTTTTCTGTTTTCAATGATGAAATGCTGTTGGTTTAGTGGTGCCACAATTGTAGTTAGTTAGTAGCAGTAGTAGTAGTAGTGGTTCAAATCATTTTAAATATAAGCACTTGGTTTGTTTTGCATGCCATCATGTTTGGTGAGGCAGTCTGGGCATTTAGGGGGGCATTGCCCTCCCATGCCTAGATCCGCGCCTGGATGTCACCAGACTGTCTGTGTTGACCTGAATACCATTGTTAATCTTTATGGTGACTGTGCTCTCTGTTTACGGCCAGGTCTCGGCCAGCCACACACCCAGTCCTGCGTGACGTGAAGTTCTCGCACTCCTAACAGCACGTGACCAGGCAGACACACCCGCAGTAGTAGTAGGTTTCTGGGTGTGTCCAATAGTCGAACACTTTGGCAGGGTTAGAGAGGAAAGAAACGTGGGTGTGGAGAAAAACACAGAACGTATGCATAATTCATCGCCCAGTTGTCAGTGTGGCATTACTGGACTAATTGGAATCAAAAGGCATCTCATCTTATGCAACCACCACATCTCTCTGCTAATGTGGGTTATCTCTCCCTTTTTACAATTTACAATTCAGGCATTTAGCAGAAGCTCTTATCCAGAGCAACTTACAAAGTGAAAGGCTAAGTGGCATGAACCCTAGTCGGCAAACAGCTCGGTAGATGAGGGTAAATAGCAAAGAAAATAATTAAGAGCTGCAAAGTAAACTCTAAACACGGATGGATAGATGCATAGAAAAAAACGGTGAGGATTAGCATTCATGGATTGGCAAACATTATGTCTATCCAAATAACATGCATATCATATACGTTAGTAAACCAGTAAACAAAATACTGTATATCTGCATAGTCTGTAACTCAGTGATTCTCTGATGTGAAGCTCCTCCAAATTACTGTATGTATGTATTTGTGTTACAGACAACCATAACAGAAGACTTTAAATAACAAATCTTTGGTAAAGAGCTGGGCAGACTCCTGATGGCCTCCAGATGATGTACAGTTCACACCTATGTGATTGGATGATCAATCATGTAATCAATCCTTAATCAATAGTCATGCACTGTCAACCAAGCCAAGTGTCGAGGAACACCCCCAGGATCTTCCACTATAGGGGGTTGATCCTGCAGGAAGGCATGACTTTCCAGGAAAGAAAAGCTCAGACTTGGTTTGCTTTGAGCTTCAGCTTGTGGTTTTGGAAGACATCCACGTACCGTGAGATGTCAGCCAAGCATGCGGTGATGCACTATTCAACCTGTGTGGCAGAGCGGGAGAGGAGGAGAACAACAGTTTGAGTGTCAGAAGCATTACAGTGATAGGAGAGCATGTATATACACAGCGCAAAGCAAAACATACCTTGAAGCTGGTGCCTGTATGATATAGCAAGCAGAGTGTGGCCATGTTTGACTTGGGTGAGGATCCAAAAACCTTGTTATGTGACGGATGGAGAAACCGATATCAAACACTTGATGCCGGATTCTGTGATTCTAGACATGGCCTTCTTGACGAGCAGACTAACTCTGGCTGACTTGAAGGCAGATGGGTTCGCAGCCTGAGGTTGTAGGATGTGTAGACGGCGGGGGTAATGAATGGAAGTAGGTCATGGGGCAATGGTCTGGAAGATCAAGTAGCGGAGGAGGACAGGTGGTGATCTGGTCGGATGACAGCACTTTCAGGATATGCTCATCAGAAGATAGAGGAGAGGAAGGAGAAGACAGGGCTTGATGGGGTTAGCATTGGATGAGTCGGATGTTTGCTTAGCGTTAAGAAGGAACAAAGACTGTCATTATTATCCGTTTTATCAAAGGAGGTGCGAATGCTTTATGGGCTGCGGAGGAAGAAGGAGCAGAGCTTGCATGGGTTAGCATAGAAAGGGCACTTTGCGGCGGATAATGAGTGGGAGAGGACAGAGATGACTGAGTAAATGAAAGTAAAAGAGGGCATTGTCATTTTTGCATGAGAGAGAAACAGGAAGATGTCAGGTTTCCCGTTGAGTTAATTGTGATCTCTTTAGTTTGGATAGTTTTAGCTGGGAGAGTGGAGAGAGAGAGAGAATATCAGAGAAAATGGTGGTCAAAGAACCAGTAACAGAGAGGTTGGAGCGGGACCCTTTCATGACAAGAAGTCCAGAAGTAATTTCCCCATTCATTTTCCTCATTGACAAAAATGATTTATATAAAGATGATTACCCTATGGACAAAGACAACTTGTGTTCTGACAAATTATGCAGACAAACACTATTTTGGACACTCTTAAATAATTAGTAAGAAGAAAAAAAGGTGCGCCACACTACTTTTTGTTTCGTATTATTCTTACAAATTATTTGATTAGCCCAAAATATGCGTTTATTGCCACAACCCGAGTTGTCTTTGTCTGCAGCGTAATTGTCTTTCTATTCTTAATTTTTGAGAAGTCACTGCGTAGATATTACTCTGGAACTTCTGTGTTGAGGTTTTATTTTTCCGAGGGACAGATTCCATAGTCTCACTGGGTCCTCGCAATTTTGGGCTGAGGGGAAATGTAATTCAAACCAAAGGAGTGCCAGCAGACCCAATCTGCGCTGGGGTTTTCTTTTTCCCTGTGGTAGTTTGGGCTGGTTTCCAGGTTAGGACTGCGCAGCTCTATACCAGCTCCAAACATGTCCTTCCTTCTTATCTCCTTGAAGGAGATAAGATAAGGAGAGGTTGAATGAGGACAGAAGTTAACACGTCCTATGCAGAAGAGACAAGGGCCATCTATAGGGAAGGAGCCTGATGATCAGTGTCCATTTCTTGAAGGAAACCCTCAAGTGGGCCTTGGGGGGCAATGATGAAAAGAGGGACAGTGTATGTAACCGAGACCGCATAAAATTGGATGTGGAAAGTGAAAGCCGAGAAGCCCTAGCGGGTTCCATTTTAATTTGGGTGATGCGGTGATGAGATGAGAATCATTACCCGGGCCGCAACTGATGCTGTCTCTCCACACCTGTGAGCAAGGCACAGACTGCCAGCTTCCCTTTTTGGGGGGGTGGGGAGGGGGGTCTGCATTCCATAAAAATTACATCTTTCAGCATGCGGTGTTTGCGTTTGTGCGCGCGGCCGCGCGGCCCTATTGTGCATGGGGCAGTTATCCGCCGTGGTATTTCTGCCGGGCAGATTTTTCCTGGCAATCTGTGAGGGGGACCCCGGGGTCCTACTATTTCTTTTGATTGGTGGAGGTCACTTCATCAAAGCCAATCACAGTGATCACAGAGTGCGCACAGGGAAGGGGCAGAGAGGGGCCTTATTCCGGTAAACAAATGACTACAGTTCTGAACCCAAGGGGTGGGCCATCTAAAATTCTGAACATGGTTGTTATAGAATTGTGGTAAAAATAAAATTAAGGCATGTCGGCGTGAGACTGTCTTCAAGTATGGCGGTCGTCACGTCAACTGTCGTCACTTGGACCGTCGTAACTACGACTGTAGAGCCATATGGTCATGGTGGTCTTCACAGGGAGCGATCGGGGCTCTATCTCCTTTCTGGTTGTCAAGTAGGCCTAGTAAGTGTCACCTTGTTGCATGTAGAGTATAGACGCTCCCACATAAGAACTTAAGTGCCTGCATCAGCCTTGCTGCCAGCTGCCTCGCATGTGCACAACAAACACCCTAGTTGAAACTTGATCGCTTTGCCGCCGGTTACAATCCAGACAGATACAAAAAAAAAGTGTTTACTTTGTACCAATGCAGGGCTCATGGCAGCGTGACACATGATGCTCTGCCGGTTCCAAAGATCTTCCGTTAAA